>NW_004624788.1:6089950-6162482 GCF_000247695.1 Heterocephalus glaber | reverse complement strand
AGAAAAGAAAAGAAAAGAAAAGAAAAGAAAAGAAAAGAAAAGAGAAAGAAAAAAAAGAAAAGAGATGTGGTTTTTACTTTGATTACTGGTTGCCTTGCAGGAACAAAAACACAATATCCCAAATCTGAGGATTATGTTGTTTTAATTCTGAAATTTGTTTTATGTAAAACCGTACACGTTTTAAATAGCTCATTTTATTTTCTAAAACACTGTCTAAAGAAAAAAACAAAATATATTCACATAATGGCTCTTGCCTAAAGGCTGACGTTTTTGTCATTTGAATGAAGGGCTTTCTGAATATTTCAGCTTTAATAATTACTTGTGTGTGGTTATTCCTTCAAAAATTGCTATTATTCATTCAATAACAATTCAAGCAAAGGTCTCCATAAATCATCCAAATAGCATCATAGAACCTAGGAGGAGAGGAATTGCATAGTGTTCTTCCATCTCTAACTCCTCAATCTCTGATTCCACAGGCCCCATCCTCTTCCAGAGTCCTGTGAAGCCACTTCAGTCACTGTGGATATGGTACATTTACTTCCTTTCAGAATGGGCCCATAACTAACGAGGTAAAAATGTTTCACTTGAATGAATGCTATTATACAAAGGTTCCCCCCCTTTATTACATTACCAAATAGTATTTATAAAGCTAACAGACAAAAAAGTCTCCAATGAAGCAGCAAAGCAATGGCATAGAAACAAAAATTTTAAAACATGCTCTGTCAATTGTAGAAATGACAATAAATACCACACAGATGTAAAACATTGATTGCTCAGAGGAAGCCACAAGCAATAATTAACAATGAAAATCTGAAGGTGTAAAGGTTTCCCATAGCATACTAGAAAGGCGGCACAAAATTCAAGGGGTTATTCTCACATTTGCAAAGTTGCATGGTAAACTTACAAGAAATATGCAACAATTTTTACCTCCTTTCCCTGCTAAATAGTCTATTAAACAAATTTATAGATATGAATGATAAATAATTATTTAAAGCCTTTCCAATAAGTTTGCATAACCAGAATTCAAGATAATAGCTGTTAAATATACTCAAGCATGAAGCACTATGGTAAAATCTTAATGAGTCAAAAATCACACTGGTCTTAAGAAGCTACTTAGAAGATACTTCTAGATAAGTATTTTACTTTTGTTCTATATTTTATTAGTAACTTTTATTGAAATAATAAAAATAAACAATGAAACATGTTCATCTCAGGATCCTAAAATCTTTTGTTATATAAGAGTGGAAGAAAGTAGAGAACGTTGCTATCAGAGTCTTATTTGTTAGATTCCACAAAGAATATTTTTAATTTAAAAACAGAATATCATCAGGGTTGATTGAAATAAAGAGAAATAAATTAATGCTAAATAATTACTAAGGAAGTTTTGTTTATGGAAATGAATAATTCAGTGTTTTACAAAGTAAATTTAAGCAGCAGCTGCTTTGCTGACATTAAGCTAAAAAGAGCTTCCTCAAAATGTACAAACTTGAAAACTACAGAATCATCATATTTTTTTATGTCAAACAGGAAGAAGCTATTTCCTATGTCTTCAGGTTTTAGTACAAAATATTACATGGCTACAATGCTAATCAACCAACCACTGAAGGAGTCTTCGCATTACATTTTCCATGGGAGGTATCTTCACATTCTAGTTAACCGAATATATGCATAATTCCTGCCCTATTAAGTCTTATAACAGCTGGGAGAAAAAAATAATTCAGATTTCTAACAATCTGTTCCCAATCTACTTGGTCTTGGATTTTATTTAGATTTCAAAATAAATCCTAGGCTGCCTTTAACTCAGCGCAGTCCCTCTCTTATTTGCTCCCATGTCAAGAAGGAGCTCTTCCTCCTTCAAGAAGACATGAACTCAAAGTTAACAAATATACACAGTTGGTAAAATTGCACATATTACAGATTTTATTTTTATTTAGTTATATATCCACAGTTCTTGTATTAGTTTTACATATCAGGAGCTAACAGCTGTAGAAAATAAAATGTTACAACTAGCTCCAAAAATTAATCTGAAATTAAAACATCCTAACAGTCACTATGACAAAAGAAAACTAGGTTCTATGTTTACATAATTATTATTTTAGGTTTATCTGTTGCCTACTGCAAACTAAAGTCTATAACTCTTTGGTGGGTCGTGAAAAAAAATAGATTGCAAACAGTATTCTTTTTTAAAATTAATTTTAACTGATACATAAAACATTAATATGTACATACTAAAGGGGTAATATGGTATTTTGATACATATATACATGGTGCAATGTTTAAGTAGGTTAAACATTCCTTTCTCCTCAAGCAATTACCATTTCTTTGCAGTGAAAACTTTCAAAATCCTTTCTTTTAAAATGTAGAGTACATTACTGTTATCTATAGTCACCTCACTATGCAATATCATTCTTTTTTTTTTTTTGGTACTGGGGATTGAACTCAGGTCCTTCCACTCGTGAGGCAGGCAGCGGAACCACTGAGCTAAATCCCTGGACCTCATTCATTTTTTATATTTTAAAAATTAATTTTATTCTTACACTTTTGGTATATAATGATCACATTCATCATAGGGAATATGTACCTGTACATATTTCTTGATAGTATTCATTTTTAAAAAGTGAAATAAAATAGGAAATATTAAGGCACGGTACACATTTCATCTACATAAATGCATACAGACACACACAAAATGCGTTTTTATGCATATACTAGATTGCATTTTAAAGTGTATTTCTTCACAGTGAAGCCAAAAACCACTGGTCTAGTGCATGCTAATTCTTATCCTCTATAGTAGGAGAAAAAGAATTCAACATATTCTCAATCCATGCTTCTGTTAAATATTTACCAATAATTTATCATTTCTATACACACCAAGGCCTGTTCTAGGTGCTTGGGACAAATGAGTAAAACAAACAGGATCTCTAACCTTGTGAAGCTTATTCTAAAAAAATCCAGAAAGATAAGAAGTATAATACTATGGTGTATGTTAGAATGTGATAAGAGTTACAGGAAGAAAAAAAATAAGAGGCTTATGGGGAGTGTATTGCATATTAGGCTGAGTCTTCAAGGTAGACCTTATTCAGGGAACTTTTAAGGAAAACCTTTAAGAAGTGAAGAAATCAGCAAGATAATTTTTATAGCCAATGACAGGATAATAGAAATATAAATACTGAAATGTCAAATTCTATACATGACATTCCAAAAAATATTTACATAGACAATGGGCATGAAGAATGATGAACTATAGGTAAGACAATAGATTCTGAAATAAAATTTAGGTAGGAAAGTCCACCACTAATTTAACACAAAGCATACTATACTACTAATGCCTAGTTGTGGGGGAATCAGAACTTAATTTTAAAATGTCACTAAAATGAAAATAAAGGCTGAAGTCAAAAAGCACACTTAAAAAAATACAATCTTAAGAGCAAAAATAGGTGTATAGGAAAAAGAATCCAATAAAAAAACACATTCATTAAGGATATTTCTGGGATACGAGAATATAAAAATTGAATTCTTCTAGAGTTTGGACTCTGTTTCATTTTTCTAAACAGTAACATAAACTTTTATATGGTAACAAAAGAATAAAGAAATGAGTTCAGTTAAGAACCTAAGCTTGATTTCTAATACAGCAGAACTAGTTCCCAGAGTAAAAGGGAACATGAGTCCTGGTTGATGGTTTAGAGTGACAAATCTAGAAGTAATCACATCAGCATGTGCTAACAACCTAAATCTTCTAATTGACCCAAATCAATGAACACAACATATTTTCTAAAGAGAAGTATAGAAAATTAGACTTAAATTAAATTAATAAAATAACAAACAAAAAATTTGGGATTTTTGGTATTATTACTTTATGCTGACTTTATCTTATTTACAAGCATTTCCATTAGCTTTTCATCTTTCAACTTAAGTATTTAATTCTTTTTATTTATGAAATACAAGGAGTTAACTTCTGTTATTCAATAACGGATATGTAGTTATACAAGTTAGTTATTTTTTATGAATCCTACAAAAATTCTCCAAATCCATCTAATCCTGAAGTGGTTAATAAAAATTAATTCGCCCTATGTTACAGAAGAGCTTATTTATGACAAAAAGGAAACAATGCACTAAATTTTGTGACTTAACTATGAAGCTTTAAATTTTGGAAAGCGATTCTGTAAGAAAACAAAGCAATTATATAGTAATGTGTGAATATTAAGAGGAGTGTATATAACCACTAAGTAAGATTTTCATGATTGCAATGTCACTCATGCATGTCAGATAGAATATGTTTGTACATTTGCTCCACAGTTTGCACTGACATGTAGCATTTAACAGGCACACATCAAGTTTGGGAGAAAGATCCTGTTATAGCACTTCCTACTAATATAATCATACAGTTCAAATTTAATACAACATCTAATACATAAGGTTTTAGGAAGAAAATTAACACATTTCATGGAATTAAATGGGTTTTTACGTCAAAGAAAAATATTTTTTAAAAATTTGTTTTAAAACCTAGATCCAAAGGCTAAAAGGCAATTTTCATTAAAAGCAGAATTTCTTAGCTATTTCACAACTATCTACCTTATATTAACATGTCCAGATTTACTATATTTTGCAAATCATTTTAAATCAGATTTTTGGCATCATCATAGTTTTTTCCAATGATCTTCTCTTTATTCACTACATCTTGCTGATGATTCCTTTTATACTTTTCATTCTATCACCTCCCCCCAAATAGGCCTTCTGCATGTAGCTTAGTCAAAGGAAAAGTGTCCCTTTTCCCTATTAATAATTACTACATTCAACTTGAATAAAAGAAACAGAACTGTATGAAATTAAAAAGATGCAAAAACTACCGAACTATTGCATTTATACTTCCCACAAAATCACTACTTCTACTAGGTACTTGCAGGAAATCACAAATGGTATGATCAGCATATAGATAATCCCAACAGTATGGACAATCTGGACAAAAATTTTTAAAGATGCAATTTCTCAGCAATAAATACAAATTCCTACATTTCATTAAAGTTAAAAAATAACCCATTAGATGGGATGACATTTGATAAACTCAACATGACTCAACAATATGATGAAACACAACAGAACACATAAACCAATGCTAATTTTAGTTTCCCAATCACAACTGCAAAGAGCTTACAGCATATCTGCATTAATTTTCGGATCCACATTTTTAGATGGATCTTGATGTATGAGCTCTTTCCTATAGAAAGGTGATCAAGAAACTGAGAAGTCTAAAAATCAAAATGTATATAAATACCATATTACATACTAACCATTTCTAATCTACTTATCACACTCATGAAAAATAAAAAATATTTAAATTTACCCAGAATAAAAAGGATTGAAAAAAAGAATGAAACTATGATGAATGACTTTAAATGTAAGGGTTTAGGCTACAGACAGATGAGAATGACATGAACTAAACTGTACATTTCCAAAAGCTTTAACTAGCAACAACGTTTTAGTATAAAATTAGGGAAGGAAGAAATAAATTTTTGAAGATAAGGAAAGCTAGTCTATATGTTAATAGAACAGGTCACACAAAAGATACTGAAGACAAATCTGGAGAAAAACTGCAGGATATTTACAACTAATAAAACTTTCCTCAATACGAGAAATGAAAGCAGTTTTAAAAAGGCAAATATTTGGCGGCAGCCACGATACCATAAAAGGTCAGTTTCATACCATAAACTTCAAAAAAGTAGTATGGAGAACATTTTTCGGAACAATGTACCTCTTGGCCCCAGTTCCACCCTCCAGGACCAGTTGGATAAATAAAAGGAGTTGAAACATCCTGAAAATTCCCAGTAACAGCTCTTCTCCTTCTTAACAGAAGTAGAGTAAATGTACAAATAGAAAGCCTAGAAAAAGAAAAAAACAGAAAAATGAAACAAAACAAAAGAAAGCTGCTTAGTACAAGAGCCTGTATCCACCTTCAAAAGATTTCAGAAGGGGCTGGAAAAACCACCAGGTTATGCCGTTTTTCAGTGATCCACACTTAATACAGAGCATAACCCAAAGGTAACCAACCCCACAGAAAAAGAGAAAACATTCCTAAAGGCTATCTAACAAAAACACTGCACTGGCTAGTGTGTTCCCTCTCCCTCTCCCTCCAGGCTTCAGGAAAGCACACAGAAGAACACACTAGCCCTCACAAGACAGGCCACAGGGGAAGACAAACATCAGAAAAAGGTGACAGAAGTGTTAAAGAGCATTCACCCACAATTTTTCAGAGAAACAGCAGGGTAACTCTGCAAATATGCCTAAGGAAAAGAGGATGAATCTCAAATGTCACACTATATCAGAACTTAATAAAAACAAAAATTCCAAAAAACTAGACTTTAAGGAACAGTTGATGAAACAGTGAAATACAAGAGGAGATAATGAAAAAAATAAGCTGAAGACCAAAACAAATCCGTAACAGTACTAATAAATATATTACAAATATAAAAGGAGCAGCATATACAAAGTGAAAATTCAAATGAGATTTAATAAAAATGCATCAAGAAAATATGAGTAAATTTTTAAACAAAGGCTAATGGAAACAAAGAAAACCACAGTCTGTGACTACTGTGGTAGACAGCCTGCAAAGATCCCAGCTGCCTGGCATCCAAACCCTTCTGCAGAGCCCTTCTGCTAATGGTTGGCTAAACCTGGTGATATGATAATGAATGGGACTTCACTTCCATGATGAGCTTACAGAAGACTGAGACTAGTCCTATTAGCAGAAGTTCTCTACCTTCTTGGCTTGTAGGCAGTGATGAAACAAATGATTATAAGAAAAAGATTCTGGTAGCAAGGAACTGAGCTTGCCAGGCCAACAACCAAGGCAGGAATGAATGCTGCAAACAACCACTGAGTGAGCTTGGAGCCAGATTATCTCCAGTCAAAGAGAGATGAGACTGCAGATTTAGAACCAATCTGTTAATTGCAACCTTGTAAGAGACTGAAGCAAAGGACCTAGCTAAATCATTCTTAGAGTCCTGACCAATAAAAATTCTGATTAATAAATATATTTATTATATTTATTTAATATTTATTTATATTTGATATATATTTATTATATTTATTTATTACTTATGCAGCAAATAACAAGTGCTCACCCTTGTTCCAAAGTTCCAAGTTTGACTGGTATCTTTAAGGGAAAGAATTCCAAAAAAGATAAAGAAAAATATTTAAAATTACAAGTCAAGAAAAATTTTCTGACCCCCAAAAAACCTACAAATTTGAACTGACAAATCAAAAGGACACAATATCTTCCAGCAAGAATAGGTACGATATATTTCCTAGTTATTTATCAAACTCATGGATAAAGAAAGGAATCTCCTAGTATTCAAACAAAAAAGTCTACTCATCATAGAGTGGTTGTAAGGTGGGGTGGTGACAAAAATAGGTAGGTCTCAGATTCCCTAATTCAACAACATTCAATCTTATAAAATACTGATGCGATGAGGCAGACAAATATGACAATAATATATCCACCCTATCTGACATAAATATATAAGGCAATAAGTAGTCATTCCCAAACAAAAAAGATATCAAGGATTCTAGCCCCCAAAGACCTTTCTTAATAAAACCACTGACAATACAATTTAGCAAAATAAATAGTAGAAATAATAAGGAAAGAAGCTCATGTGGTGAGTATTGAATTTATAGTTTCAGAAAAGAATGTTATTACAAATTTTAACAATGTACAACTGGGACCTAAAAAAAGAGAAGATGGTTAAGTACAATTGCACTTTCAATTGATCGATAGTTAAAAAATTAGAACATGGAGTTTAAAACACCGTGACTCAAACTTATTAATGGCTTTTATGTTTTTTCTTAAAACCAAAGCAAGTAACACACCCTTTATCAAGAAATCTTTACATAAACATCTTTAAAATATTCTTTTAGAATTCTTAAGAGGATTCAGACTTTTAAAAACTTAACTCTAAACATTGCCTTGTAGATTCCATTAGTTTTAATTAAAAAAACTTAATCTCAAAACATATAAAAATTTTTAAAATGCAACAGGTTAAACATAATTTGATTGAAAAACCACTCATCAAAAAAGAAAAAGAAAATAAAAGAGTGGTACAAACAAACTTGATTTGAAATATATTTTTAAACCTTTGATATGGTATTTCCAACCAAGTACTTAAGATTTTATATTTTAAAGAAACAAGATTATATATATGTATAAATTGCCACAGTTTACAAACTGTTGTAATACTCACGCTTTCTTTTACTTTCAAAATTAATCATATGATTTTTCCACAAAAGAACTGTGAGCACATTTAAAAACTAGGAACTATAAAAATGAAAATTATTAAAAAGCTATTATAGTCAGCAAGAAACAATTTATCAAACTTTATAAGCTCATCATATAAACACATTTATTATAATTTTATTTAATAAGACTAAGCTACATTTTCAAGCAGATAGCTAAAGCTTTTTCGTTTTTCATCTCAACCATGATTAAAATATTTACATTTCTTGTTTTAATATCCCAATACATATTCAGAATATGGCAACCGCAGTTCATAATTTTACTTTACTATAGTAGTAAACATAAAACCTAAAATTATTTTTAATTGGCTCCTTGAGTAAGACTCCAAACTTCCCAAGTAAACATTTAACACTTAATGCTAAATTTACAGTAATGGGAAAAAGAAGGAACATGTCAATATAAAAATGAATAAGCTTTAACTATATTCTTAAGTACAGGATTTCCATATGTTTCTACCACAAGATGGAGATAAATTGAAAGTATTAAAATATTTCAAAAATATATAATTTTTATTAAAATAGTTGGCATTTCTTGATTTATAATCAGAAATATATTCTAATCTTCAAAATAAATAAAAGTAAAATCACTTCATATGTAATCAGCTTTAATTATTTACAAAAATTCTTTTGATAAAGGAGAATATAAAGCCACAAAGTTTTCATAAGTCAACTCATTTCACTCAGAGAACTACTAGTATTAAGATAGTTTTAAAAACATGTTGAAGGTGATTAATATATCTATTCCAGATGTGTCCAATAGAATTTTCTGCAATGATGGAAATGATCGATGTCTGTTGTCCAGTGAGGCTATCATGTACATTCAGCTAGTGATCATATGAATGGTGGCTAGTACTTCCAAGAAACTGAGTTTTAAATTTGGTTTAAATTTAAATAGCCAATGTGACTACTGGCTACCATATTGGAGAACACATCCACATTATAGCCAATTTAATATGTATAAAAACCTAATGGAGATTTTTAGACAGAAAAATAATTAATAAAACCACAACTTTAAAAATAAATTAAAAATTAATGAAGAAAATAAAGCTAGTAACCATTAATAATACAGGTCTTTTTCATTATTACAAGGGAAAAATTAGAAAAGCTCAATATAACTACAAAAGAAAAAAAGTATCTGTACATTAAGAGGGATAAAATTTTATAGAATCCTTCAAAGGGAATACAAGAACACATGTTAATATATACACAAATCTCTTAAAAATATATTAATAATCATGCAATGTTTCCAATCTGATATGTTCAAAAGACTGAAATATCTGCACACAAAATAAACTCCATATTTATCATTCACACAAGTCAAGTTAGTTAATATTTTTAGTAATGGTAAGAGAAACTTTCCTCTTACCAAAACAGGAGTCTAATTCTGCAATTACAAAGCAGAAAACTTCACACCAGACACTGATTGTAACATGAGTTAACTGGACCTCAATCAAAGCAAAGTAATCTGTTTCAAACCGGAGACAGAGTCTCACCAATCTAGATAAAATATTAGTCAAAGCTGCTGAAACAAAAAGGAAAAGCATTTCACGATGATCTCATCTTATGGACATAAGAAAGGACCTGTGAAGAAACCACCTCAATGGAAGCTGTTGTTGGAGCTGGCCAGAACAGAGAAGATAACTAACCTAGAAGTGTTATACAGGTGATACTGAAAAGGCCGGAGGGTTAGACAAGAATCATAGGTTGATCAAACAATTCTCAAAACTGTGTTGATGGCTAAGTTGTTCCAGCACAGGTACTTTCTCACCTTAAAAACAACAACAAAAAGCAATATTAACATACCTATACCTTTAAAACTTTGCATATATCCTCACTTTTAATATTAATCGAACAGTTTTTTATTACCCAGTCATACTCTAACAGAAAATGAAAAATAGAGCTCTTCTGTTCAGCAGGTCTACCTTCCTCCAAAAGATCTCACTACGTTATTTCCAACATGTGCTGTTGTGTTAAAGCTGAACCCCTAGAGGGCAACTGAGATTCAAGTTTTACTTCATAACCGACTTCAGTTCCTCTCCAGTTTATGGGTAACATGACCTATTTCCTTATACTCTGGAGCTTTTCCTTTAGAACCAAAAGACAATGAAAAGAAGAAAACTGATATATTCCATCCACTACTGAAAAAATTATTATGAAATGCATTCTTTAACTGATAATTCAAAGATGAAGATGATGAGAAAAACAGGTATACTTCTGAATGATACACAACATGAATGAATATCTAAATATTAACACTCAGTAGGAATCAGGTAACAGATAGAAAAGACATACTTAACAAGTCTATTTAATATAAATGCTTTACATAACTTTACATTCATTAAATGACATGCTAAAATTTGTATGAAAAAAGTGAAGAATCCATTTTAATAAAAATTAACTCTATATAAACCACCCAATACAATCTATGCTGGCAAACCAGCATTCCTTTAAAGTCAAAATATCAAGAAGTACCCCGTGTCTACTTCAGCTATTTACCATTATTTGACATTGAAATAGGTTCGCAAGAAATACTGATAAAGCCCACCAAGCTAGACAACATAATAACGGTATTTTTAGATTCAGCCTTTTTTTAGTGAAATTGGGCATAGACAAGTCTAAAATGTATGTATAACAGGACAGTATAACAGAATTTACCTGGACAATATAAAAAAAGTATAGTAACTTGACAGTTTGGTATATATGAGTGTTGCCACACAATTTTTTTCTTCCCAGTAGGGGAAACTTTATCTACCATGCTCAGTGACAGAATCATCATCCTGATAAGAGAATACATACACATGCTGATTAAAAACTTCTAATGGGCCACAATAATTTTCTTCACTACATTTATACACTAATCACTCACATTACATCCCATGTACTCAGGAATCTAAAATGATCAAAAATCAAACTCTTGGGGCTAGGGATTTAGCTCAGTGGTTCTGGCGCCTGCCTTGCAAGTGCAAGGTCCTAAGTTCAATCCCCGGTACCAAAAAAAAAAAAATCAATCTCTGCACATTTGGTTTAAAATCTACAGATGAAACGACAAATCAAAGAATGAACTGATAGAACACTGAGAGGGTGAAGTTGCTAAAGAGGGTAAAGTTTGTGTACCATGAGATTAGTAAAGGGATAACCCATATAATTTATAAAATGAAAAGGGGGTCAAGATTTAAGATTTCAAAAACATACCTGGGCTCATCATTTTCTAAGTTCGCTAAGAATTCTTAACACATTTAGGACTCAGCCTCCACGATGGACATAAGGGAAGTAAAGACTAAGAAAAATAAAATATACACACAAAAAACACTAACAATAGCAACAAAAACAACCAAAACCTAGTAAGTTCATATAGAAAAATGTGCTCTACGTAGTAAATTATGTAACTTTTAGGTATATAAATGAGCCAGGTGTGGTGGTGTACATTTGTAATCCCAGCACCCCGGGACACTTAAAGAAGATTACAAATTCAAGCCCAAACCAGGCAATTTCATGAGCCCTGTCTCAAAATAAAAAAGGAGGATTGGAGATCCAGTTTAGTGAGAAGACCCTAGGTTCAATTACGAGTAAGTATCAATTGGGGGGATGGTTATAAAGTGAGTAAAATTCATGTGGCCTGTTCCTCTACGCTGTTTTAAGGAGAAATTTTTCTTTTGGCTAATCAATTGTTTCTCGATCTTGGCACTACATATAAATTATCTTGAGAGCTTTAAAAAAAATGTAACATTACCTTTCTTTGGGAATAGAGGCTTGTATGTTTGTTGTTACTTCTGTTGTTTTACTCTCTAGATAATTCTGATGTACAGTGAGGTTGAAGACCAAGGATATGGCTTATATGTGAAAGATGAAGATCAAATGCAGTTCAATCATGAAAGCAACATAAATTCTACAGTAAGGACACAATTTCAATCTCATCATCTGAACACATATGACCAGGAAAAATGTGAAAGGAAAAGGTAACACTGAAAAAAATTACATAACTTAATCTGAGACCATAAACAGACTGATCAGATTTTTCACACTAGAACATCAAAATGTATGATTGTTCAAATCAATAAGATCAGATATTCTAATCTTTAAAAGTTTAAATTTTATGAGCTAAATATAATATGCGTCTATGGGTGATATGTCAAGCAATGAATAGGATACAACATATCTTTGTACCCTGTACCAATACAGATCAGGCTTCAGTGAATGTTCTATCTCCTTTTAGAGTAAGTTTCAAAATTCCAAATACAGCCTTGACCCTTCTTCTAAGATAAACTTGTTCCATTTGTGTAAGTAAGTGAAGAAAAAAGTAAACAAGAGCTGTGATTGCACTAATTTGTACTGAATTTGAATAAAACTGTTCCTACTGATTTAATAGAGGCATAGTTCTCCAGTACAGTAAAGAGCTACTGTCTAACTGGAAAAGTCAGAATAGAAATGAAATCACAATGTCAAAAGTTCAAAAATGTAGTGGGCTTAGAAAGACTAACACTATGTACTACAAACATGTATTAATAAAAACATAATCGCACAAAAAAGACAACTAAAAACATGAGAATTGGATTCTAATTTGTGCTTGATATTAACCTATGATTTTACCTTAAGCTAGTAATTTACCTACCTTTTACATAAAGGAAATTTGGAAAATATGATATTTAAAGATTCTGCTATCACTTTAATTCTATGCAAGACTTGGCTTTTTGGCAATGTCATGCTGTGGAGCTATAAAAGCACAGGACTGACTGAACAGGGCAATACTTACTAATAAACACATGGATAAGTTTAGAAAGTCAAGAGATAATAAGACACATAAGCAAATGCTAACTGATGAGGAAATGATTTTTGTAAAGAATGTAAGAAAGTCTTGGCATGAGGATATTTACACAGGATAAGCCAAGTTATCCAATGACTATGTGAGATGTCCTTTATGTATTCTTCATCCCTCAGAAGATGTGCGGCAACTCATTGCTAATGGAAAATACTTTAAGCATCTGTAAGACTTGCTACTTGAGAAAAATAAAGTTTGGGCTGCTTTTTTGTTTTTGAGACATGGTCTCTGTATTTAGCTTGGGCTAATCTCAAACTTAGTATGCAGCCCGGGGTGACATCACACTTGCAACCCTCAGCCTCTTGAGTGCTGGAATTATAGATGTGTGCTGCCACACTTGGCTTCAGCCATGTTTGAGTGTGTTTGTGTGTGTACGCATGTGTACATGTGTGCATGTACACAGTGATGGGGGCATTTCTTTTGCTTCCAACCAACTGCAATCAATAACCTTGGATCAGATCAGTTTCTAAATTATTTTATATATCGGCAAAAATTAGGTAAAATTTGGTAATATGTGTGGGTGTGTTAAAGCTTTTAAAATAGAACTGCCATGTGATCTAGTTATCCCACTATTGGGTATATATTCAAAGAAAATGAAGTCAGCATACAAAAGATAACTGCTGGCCTATGTTTATTGTGGCACTGTTCATAATAGCTAAGATATGAAATCAGCCTTTGTGCCTGTCAACAAATGAATGTATAAAAAAAATTCAATACAGAAACACAATGGAATATTATTCAGCCACAAAGAATGAAATACTTTTATTTGCAGGAAAACAGATGGAGAAGATACTGTAAGTGAAATAAACCACACACAGAAAGTCAAATATTCCTTATTCTGTCTTATATGTGAAAACAAGACAAAACAAAAAGTAATAAAAATAAACAGATTAGAGGGGACTTAAAGCAGAAGATGGATTTCTAGGGATTTGGGAAGGGTGCTGGGGGAGCAGGGATAGGAATTAGGAGAGGAATGGTAGAAGATGAACGGATGTACATCATCACTGCACGTTACACTCATGTACAGAAAAGATCATAGTGATTCCCATTGATTTGTACAATTGATATGTGACAATCACTATAATAATAAAATAATAAGTGAATTATATAAAAAAGAAAGTAAAGAAAAGGCTGAAGTTGGGTGAGATAATCTGGAAAGCTTATAGAAAGATAGGGCCTACCAAGTCGTCTATTTTAGTCAAGTTCTATCAAATTTTCTTAAACTTTGCTAGCAGAGATTGCTGAGATAAAGAAAGATATCTATCAATGTAGACTCAGAATTAAATTTGTTCTGTTTTTTAGTTTAGTTATTAAAACCAAAGTAAAAAATCAAAAGGATGAAGTTCAATGTAAAGATTATTCATTTATGCATTTTAAAGATACACACAAGTATTAGAATGCAGATTAAAACTTCTAGTGTTGATTAAGAGGGGGAAAAAGTGGCATGACCATGTGAACTTTCAGATTATGTAAACAGAAGTCACTTTAAATTAAGAGAACTCAGTAGTCTCCCCTTATCCACAGAGGACAAGTTCCAAGATCCCTAGTAGATGACTGAGTCTGAAGGTAGTATCAAAACCTACAAATACAATGTTTTTTCCTCCATGTCCTATAGTGTTAATGTATCCCTGCATGTTTTATACCTTGGTGCCTCCTTTACATCATGACTCTTGTGCTATGGTGCCATTACTAGGAAACAGAAGGATTATCTGAACACAGATGTTCCAATATCACAACAGCTCATCTGAAAACTAAGAGAGCTAGTGATGAATAGGTGGATAGCATATATATACAGTATGGATATCCTAGGCAAAAGCATCATTCACATCCTGGGTGGAAAGAAGCACAACAGCATGAGATTACACCATGTTATTCAGAGAAGTATGCAATTTAAAACATGAATTGTTTATTATTCAGAATGGAAGTTGCCATTTAATATTTTTGGACCATGGCTCACTACTTATAACTAAAACCTCAGAAAGCAAAACCATGAATAAAGAAGGACTACTATAAGTTACGGTTTAACTATTTACCCATTCTCAGGCCAGAGAGATTTTCCTTAACTTTGAAGACTTGCTATGTTTAACTTTAAAATCTGATAAATCTATTAATTTCTGTAGAGAGGTTAAGAATACATGCCTAAGAACATCTGTAAAAGTGAAAAACAAAACATATCACAGTTAACTGTGTAGACAGAACTACCTTATAGTTAACTGTCACCCTTATTCAGGAGCCTGACATTTTAATCAATGCCAGGAGTTAATGCTATCGCATCTGAAACAAAGATGCCCATTCTCATTTCTGTCCCCCTAAATCCAAATCTGAAATATGAAATGTTTTCCCAACTTCTCTATACTTACTCAGATGATTAGGCACACTCTGAAATCCAAGTGACAGCCATACCCTTCATCTAGTCTCAGGTGCCTAAATCACAATTCCACTGGTTTTTATTTTTCCTAAACTAATATCTAGGCATTTTATTACAAATTGTTATGGATGGTGTAATTCTACTTTATGTACCTAGTTTGTCTCTCATCAACCTGATAATAAGATACCAAAAGCAAGTCTCAGATACCCGTTCTGCTTCCAAAGAGCTTCTCTGTTGAACAGGTTCGACAGAGCTCCAACAAATATTTAATAAAAATGGTATCAAACTTAGTTTTGAAAATTGTAAATTAAACTCAATTCTACAAATTCAGAGCAACATTATAAAAATGGTTAAAATGTTCTGAAGAAACAAATGTCTGGTTATCTACTCAAAATCTTCATTACTTTTTTCAATGACAAATTGAAAAATATAAAAAACTAGAAAACTTAGAAAAATTTTACACTCAACAGTATTATCAAAACTTAGAAATAACTGCTATTAAAGCTTCTTTGTGTATTGTTTCTTCGTAGCATTAGTAATAATTTTAATATAAATATTTATTTGATAACTATCTCTTCTATTACACTTAAACACCACAAGGATAAGAAGTGAATCAATTTAAATTACACTTAAGTAGATAGCTGTTATGCAGAACTGGGTAGATGGTAAATGTTTATAAATTTAAGGAATTTTGGTAACGTCTTCTTATAGTCTTAAATTTTAAATTAATTCAATTAAACCATAGGTCAGTAAATATTTTAGGCTTTGTGAACCAAAGTTGCAACTACTCATCTTTAAGTTGGCATCACAGGCAATATAACTAAGTGAACATGTCTGTATTTCAATAAAACTTTATTAGCCGGGTGTGGTGGTGCACACCTGTAATCCTAACACTCGGAAGGCTAAGGCAGGGGGACTGCCATAAGTTTGAGGGCAGCCTGGACTACATAGTTAATTCAAGGCCAGCCTGAACTACATAATGAGACCCTGTCTCAAAAACACCTTTATTTACAGGGATAGGCAGCAGATCAAGTTAGACCATCAGGGTATAATTTACCAAATACTGTGTAAAAACAATATACTACTGTGATTTGACTCTCCTATCAATCAGTACACTTACTATGATTGCAAAGGCATGCATCTCATATCTTATACCTATCCCATAATAAGCAATCAGCCTCTTGATATCTAAATTTTTGGCAAGATTTTATATTAAACATAACGCTTTGCTGAATATCCTGATGCATATTTTATTGCATATTTCTGATTATTTTTCTTATGATGAAATTCCACCAGTAGAATTGCTAGGTCAAGGAATAGGCACATTTATGAATTTCTGTTAATGTTTTTACATACTCAAACTCTTTTCATTACAGTACTGATTTAAATTCCTAATAATGTATTTGTTTTTCCCAAAACCTTGTCAATATTAGAAACTATATTTTTTCTCATCTACAATTTCATCATGTAGATGACTACAGTTCAAATAATTATTTACATTTTTAACTATATAATACTGATATGCAATGAAACAAACAAATCTTAAATATACCACCTGATGAAACAAAAATATCCCCTCTTTATCACCAACCAACAACAAAATACAGAACATTAAAATCACTCCAGTTTCTTTAATGTCCCTTTCTCTTATCCGTCAATAACCTGTCCCACTCCCAACCTAGTAATGCAACCATTGTTTGGATTAGCTTTTCCTATTTAGAATACCACAGGAATATTACTTGTTTAAGAACACAAAGAATATGCATCCTTATAAACTATTTCTCTTATATTTATATTTTATTCAGCATAACAGTTTTGAAATTCTTCTTTGCTGTTGGATAAATGAATAGTTTGTGCCATTTTACTGCTGAAAAATAATCCATTGCGTGACTATACCACAATTAGTTTAGATCTTTTCCTTTTAAGAAAAACCTGGGCTATTTTAAATTTTGGGCTATTATAATATTATAACTTTTGGCTTATTATAATGGGTAAACCACTATTATAATTACTAGTCAAGCCTACATTTTTGTATACATAAGTCTCTTATAGACACTGAGGATATCAAATCTGTCAAATATGAAGAGGGGAAAGAAAGAGGATGAAAAAAGGAATTAAAATGTGTTATTTACATGAACCAACTTCACCTAGGGAATGTAAAAAATACGTACTCCAAATATGTACTAATTAAAAAAAAGGAAATAAATACAAGACCCTAAAAATTAATAAATGTAGTAATTTACTACAACCCCATCCTAAACTGCTTCAACATCACTTCAGGTACTTACCTCTCAAATATTTTTGTATTTTCAGAATTTTTCCTATTCTAAGGAACAATTGCACTATAATTTACTTAACTTAGTAATATAAAAAAGAATATCACTTCTCTAGTTTGTGTTTTTTGTTCAATTATGTTTATAGCATATGATACACAGAAAATTTTGCTTTTTATACCTATGGGTTTTTCTATTATGAAATAAAACTTTTGACTTATTATATAGTCTTTGTAAGAAATATATGTTCATTACCCACCTTCTTTCTATATAAATTTATGGTGTTTCTTTTTTAAAAGGACATAACGTTATACTTAACATTATCTGCAGAAATTAAAGTTACACACATCCTACAATCCAAGAATGCCACTTCTAGTATATAACCAACAGAAAAATATATGTGGATACCAAAAAACATGAAAATATTTATATAAGCACTCTTTGTATAAAATCTTGAGATAACCTAAATATTCACCATGGTAGAATGAATTATAACATATATGTACAAAGGTATTATGTGGCAATAAAAATGAAAGAATAATTGTTATAAGCAAACATGGATGAACCCAGCAAACATATTGTTGAATAAAATAAACCAGATACAAAGAACACACTGCATGATTCTATTTGAACTTCAAAAACAAGGGACCGATCTATGAAGTTTGTAGTCAAGATGGTGGTGATTTGGGAGGAGGAGAAGGTAGTAATTTGAGTGAAGCTCAAAGAAGACTAGCTTCTAAAGAAGAATAAAATCATGTAATTTCTAGGAAAATGGATGAAATTTGACACCATAACGCTAAGTGAAGTAAGTCAGCCACAGAAAGACATTGTAGCACGGTTTCTCTTAAATAGAAATTAAATCATAAACAAGTAAAAACGTAAAATAAAGGAGAGATGACAGGAAACAGAGGTAGATTGTAAAGGTCCTAAAAGGGGATCAGGGTGGGGTGAGGTGAAGGGGATAAAAGGACAGAAAATGATCAAGATATGCTACATAAATGAATGTATCCATTCCCCAAAACAAATACATAATAGTTTATGTGCTGCAACCATGCACTAATAATAATAAAAAAAAAATAGAAAAAGGCTAGCTTCTGAAAATCCCTATTTCTTGACCTCAAAAGATCAAGGTGGTTAAATAGGCTATACTCACTGTCATAATCAAGCAACACACTTCTAACTTGTGCACACAGGATATAAAACTTTATTTAAAGAAAGTAGTATGGTTTCATTTTGAAAAATATGAAAAAACTACATACAAGAAAAGAAATACTTTATAATTCACCCTTTTCCTCCAGTCTATCCAGACACATATTATTACATTTTGGATGTATTTATTTTTCCTGCACGCATATATATATATATATATATAGTTACATCAGGTATATAGTTTATATCATGCCTTTTGGGGGGGAGGGAGGTGCTACGGATCAAACTTAGAATTTCATACATTAGGCAAGAAGTACTCTACATCTGAGGCATGCTGCAGCCTTAACTGGGCTTTGTTTTACACAGCATATGAGTATATTCATATTTCTTAATGATTCACCAAATTAACTAGAAATTATAACATTTTATTTAATGATATCTTTTATAAAATGTATGGTTACAAATACATCAAGAAGCATTTCTATTTCAGTAAAAACTCACCAGCCTTTTTTTTATTTTATATTTTTTATTTGGGGGCAGGGTCTTGCTAAGTCACTAATATGTCTAAGCTGAACTAGACCTTGGTATCCTTCTGCCTCGGCCTCCCAGAATGCTGGGATTATAGGCACAGGCCACCATGCCCAGATAGGAGATACTACTTTCTTATTAGTCCCATTCAAAACATGCTAGGCAGTCCCTATCAACTGATTAAAGTTAATAGTGATAAACTGTATTTGCTATCTTTGACATAGTCAAATATGCTATCATGGAAAGACCACTATGCTGGGCATTAAGATATACGAATTCTGATAATGGCTCTTCTATATTAGCAAGTCATGTGATACTGAACAAGTAATCTAGTCTAAAGGGAGGTATGAGATTATATCTTTGTTTTCTCTACTGCACCTGGCACTGTACATGAGTTTTTATTAGACTAATAAAATAGTTTCAAATTTAAGATGTTTATTGACATCTCAAAGGTAACATGCCCAAAACTAAACTCTGGATCCATTAACCATTGAAAAAATAAGATAAAATTTCTCCACACACAGTCTTCCTCACCTCTGCAAGTCTATCCTTTTTCACTTGTTCAAGACAAACATTACGTCATTTCTCTGTTGCCTCCAATTCCAACACATATCCTTGATGTGTACATTCTCACCACTTCCATCTATCTAGTTCACCATCATCCACCATTTGATTATCTTGATCATATCCATACTGGAGTTCCAGATTTTCCCCTTGCCCCTATTCTTTAACACACCAATGAGTGCTATTAAATTATAATCAGACTCTGTCTCACCCCACTGCTCAAAGTCATCTTTGTCTTTCCATTTCTTCACTTATTACCCAGGTGTCCCCAATACCTATAAAATTTTAAATAATTTTGCCTGCAATCACTTTGCTAAATTCATCCTTTTTCAACCCCTCCCTCATTCATTCCACCCTTATCACTGTGATCTTGTTGGTGTCCCATAAACACTTGATACTGGGATCTTTTCTGCTCAGATCATTCTTCTCAAGAGACCTGCATATCTCACTCTTTCACCTCCTTCAAGAATTTTGTCCAAATTTCTTGGTGAAATCATACTAACCACCTAGTAAAAAGCGCAGTCCCACCTCAATACCAGCATGCCCTCCAGCCCTTAACCAACTTTATTTTCCTTCCAGAACATTTACATCCAATTCATTCCTTATGTGCTCAAACATAGACAACTATGCCTTCGAGGGTGAGAGGCATAAATTAGCTGTTTAAAATATCCATCCATCCTGAAAATTTTCCTGATAATTTAGTCATTCAAATATTTGGCATTTAAAGACTTCATTTACTTCTGAAACTATAATATTTTGTACTTCTCTGTGAAAATACAACTAGCCATTTTATTCAAGGGTATAACGTATTTAATAACATATTGATTGTAATACTGTGCTGCTATCAAACAACACAATCAAAATAAGTACTTAAGTCCAATAACAGCGATATGAACTAAACATAACAATCCACTGGATCAATGACTAATGACCATATCATATACTCTGTCCAGTTATTTTAAAAATAATTGATAAAGGCCTAATACTCATGATTCCAATGTCATAAGATTAGACTTCATAGGCAAACACAAATATTGCTAATTAACTTTTATTATATCCACGTGCAGAAAAGGGTTAACATGGAAGGCAAGACAGTACTATCTTTTCAAAGGCCTGCTTATAAGCTGGCTCATAGCTAGCTTCTGAGAACCCAGACTTAGGAATAGTCCCACCATTATGTAACAGGTAGTGTGGTTTATGCTGAACCCAGTTTATCTTTAGAGAATCTGAAATGTTGGTACATGTTAGGCAGAGTATTCCCATATAACTAAATCCCAATAAAACCTCTACAAACTGAGTCTCTAATAAGCTTCTCTGGTGGATAACATTTCACATGTACTGTCACAATTCGATGCTGGAGAAATTAAGCACATCCTAAGCGATTACACTGGGACAGGACTCTTGGAAACCTATGCTCAGTTTCCCTTGAATTTTACACCA
Organism: Heterocephalus glaber; assembly: GCF_000247695.1. The sequence goes on along the minus strand of NW_004624788.1, from coordinate 6,141,058 downwards.
TGTGCCTTTTCTCTTTTGATTTTATTTCGTGTCTTTTAACTGTAATAAATCTTACCCAAGATTATGATATATGCTGAATTCTCTGAGTGCTCCTAGCAAATCACTGAACCTAGAGTTGGTTGTAGGGATACCTGACACAGACAACTGTAAGTCCAAAGAGCAGCAACTGTGCCGTAGATCATTTTGTATTTCTTAGAGTATATAATATATTCTTATACATAGTAGATATACATTATCATTAATGGTTTCGTATATTATCTTCTTAATGTATCCAAACCAGCCTAAAGATGTTTGCATTTCCACTTTACAGGCAGTTAATATTGGTGAACCAGTTAAATGACAAAAATATGTGATAAAAGTGGTGTACTTTAAGCAACAAATGAAAAGGTTTTGGCAAGTTCAAGTAACAAAGTTGTGCAGAGACTGATGACTCTTAACCACGTATGGTTTGCAGTCATCCAACCTCCTTTAATGCTGCAAATATTCTCTGTGTAAACTTCCTAAAGCATATCATAAGTGTTCATTTGATTTTCATTTTTGTCTATTCATATATCTTTGAAATTGAGCAAAAAGTAACATACTTCACTAAAGTGTGTGTGACAGAAGGAAAGCACTTATCCAGCTTCTGTATTATTTGCCTATAGTTCTGTGGCATTTCAAAGAAATGAGCAATACATGCTTCTTTGTACTTTATGTAATTGCTTCAGAACTGTATCCCCCTTATTGGTCAAAAGATGAAGAGGACTGCAACAAAGACACTAAAGAAATAGTAAGGTAAAAAGGAGGCCTAAGGGTAGAAATGAGTCCATCAGTAGGAGAACTTAGGTTAAAGAAAGTTCCATCAGGCATGCCTGATGACAAAGTAGTTTTAATCTTGATCTGTCATGACAAAAAGAAAGAAAGCTGCTTACTATTTTAAAAGCAACCATCATGCACATAGAGACTTCATTCAAATGTCCTCTATGTACTTCAAAAAAGCAAAGGAATGAGGATATTTTACAAAACATAACAATTCAGTGACTCTTCCTCTTAATTTCCAGAAGAAAAATTTGTAATACCAGAATGTATAATTTACCAGCAAATGTGACAAAAAATGTATTTAAAACATTACCAATAAAGAAAATATAAATCATTAAATTGGTACAGTAAAACAGCTTTTTAAAAAAAGTATACAGTTGAGTTTGATTCCTGGTACCAGAAGAAAAAAAAAAGTACAAAATTGAAAGCAATCTCCAGAATCTGTCAAACCATCTCCCATCTCCCTAAAACACAACTTGGTAACTTTCAGATCCAAGAAAAAAAACAATGATTCCTGTTATCACAGTTAGCAGAAGGGAATCTCTGTTGTGGCTTTGGGGAGATGATCAAAGTACAATATAAGGAGGTTAGATTTGACAATTTTGGAGTTTTCTGTTGGTTCTACTCATTCTCAATGTTGACAGTGTGTTGAAGTCTACCTATATACTTCAGTCATTTATTCTAGTGGCTCTACTCACTGTCAGTAATATCACTAGCAAAAGAAAACTACTATAAAGTTTGATATAAATCAATAACTTTTCTTTTGATACCAACAGTTTATAATCTTATCAAAGTTTCCATAACAGAAAGATCCTCTATGCTGTGCTTAATCTCTGCATCAAGCCACCTTTGCTAACCAACTCAAAGTTCCAAAAGAGATAGTAAGCACTAGTTTTCTCCTTAAAAAGAAACACAAATTTTTGTCTCATATTCTTAAAAACATTTTATAAAAGACAAAGATTCTCAAATTGGTACCAGTTTAATAATACAAACACTGCTTGATACCCAAATGCAGAGATTTTCTTTTTATTCAGTAACAGTTTCCATTATATTGAAATGGTTCAGTTAACGTCACTATGTACAAACTTATAACGAATTACAATCACATAATTTTAGGTTTAAAAAGTACAAAAGTATATAACAGTGAAACATCCTAAATGTTATCTGCCGGTTAAGACAAATTTTAATTATGCCTAAACATTAGGTAAGATGTACAACTCAGACTAAATCAATGTATAGTAAAAACCAACAGTATACAGATAATTAAGGTATCATGGAAGCTGGTTAAAAATTTATAATGAAGAGAGGACTAGTAAAAATATAGCAACCTGGCTGAAATTGATATTCATTAGGGTACTCTTCATATCAATAGGGAGCATTTGGACTCTGTGGTCTTTATCAGTGTCCCAGCTGGTAATGGTTGAAGGTTAATGCTCTACCCCATTCTGTTCAATTTTCTATCCTAATTAGCCCTCCAAATCTATAGCTGTGAGCACCAAGTGTCTGTCCTCAAAAGAAACTAATTAATGCTAGCAAATTAGATCAAGTCCAAAGATCCAACAGACAAACTCTTAGTTAAATGCTCCTTGTTAATAGGAAGTGTAGCTGTCAATAACTGCTGTTGGTGACTATAATGAGGCATCTTTCTTTCATTGAAAGTGATTTCATTTTTCTTTGTCCCTGGAAAAGCTGTTCCATTCCCTTCACAAACCTAGGTTGCTGGCAGTCTGACCCAATTTTTACGATCAGTTGAGTTGAAATGACATAAAAAAAACCAGAAAAGCTTTGCTGCATAATCATGTTTCAGGCATTTAGCAGAAAGTCAGATCACTTATTAAAATTCCTATATCTTTATTTAAGAACCATATAATTAACACGCAAAATGCCTTTATGTAAAATCCTATAATTATTTAATAAAGCAAAGGTATAAACACTAAGTAAACTACAAGGGAAGGGTCCTGATTCTAAATTATACCTTATTGGTTCAACTTAAGTGCAGTTTTTTTCTCCTGCAGTAGATATGTGTGCTCTTTCCTAATTCACACAGTTAAACAGGGAGAATATTAAGGATTTATTATTCTTTTATAAAATGATCAATTTTACATTCTAAAACACGGAGACCATATGGCCTAAAAAATCAATATAATTACGAGAAATTGAACTATTCAAAAATCAATTATATAACAGAATATTTTTCAAAGAGGACAAATGCATTAAAATAACCCCAAACAAAACTCAAATTTTAAGATCCTTTCAGTCTTCAGGAAATCAGCATATTTTTAAAAAAAGCTTTACCATGTCAACATGCTAAACAACCTAGAGTTTTATAAAGAACTGAAAACTAAACTTTCTTTTCTATACCACCATCAAATAGTGGCTATATAACACAAACAAATATTTTAAAGTTATAATCTATTCTTTTGTTTCAAAAACAAAGTTCCACTGTTGAAGAATATGGAAAGCCAATTTTGAAACCCAAATCCATAAAATCATTCTACATTTACATCTAAGTCACATCTGTAAAAATTAAGTATATAATTGAGTTTCATTCTAGGGATCACGATAAATGTGTTTTAAAATGAATACAACTTAGAACAGTGGATTGATATATCAGTATCAGTAACAAGTAAACTTCCTAGTAGTGAAACATCAACCCTGTAACTTTATTATTCATTTTTAAGTTTTATCCTCCCTCACCTGAATCAGGATATATATTTTTTAAAGTTCTATGAGTCAGGTGGAAGATTACCCTTTGACACTATCAGCATTACACTGGACAGAGCCAGATGTGCACTGAACTCTGGTTTTAGGTGCCAACAGGTTAATTTCTCCTGACATCTGGGGTTGGGGAACTGAAGGAAAGTACTCTAATTAAACAACTGTTTCACAGAAAAAGCCAGAATAATGCCACAAAATGACTATTTTAAATTACTAATTTATGGATGAATTTAAAAATGGAATGGGTCATAATAAATCATTCAACTTAAACAGAAAAGATCATGACATACTCTTGAGTGTAAGGGACTACCCTTATTTTATCACCTCCACCCACCAACTGCAAAGGTCATCTCTAAGGGCCGGAGGCTGAGAAGGAGGAAAATGTGCCTCGCATCCAAATTCTGACACAGTCTTGAAACTAGAGTAGATACAGCCTGATTCTCCCATATAGAAACCTTCAGCAGAACTGCCGCCTATTAACCTCACTAAGAATTATTGTGGTCCTTCAACAATGATGACTACAAGGCAAAGTGAGAAAGGGCAGTGAGGAAAAGAGAGTATGTTGGTAAATTTTTACTACTTTTTGATAGCCATTTAAAAAGGCAGAATTTTTAAACAAGTTATTTCTACAGTAATTCTGCCATCAGCTTTTTTAATTATCCATCATTTACAGATATTTTGTGACCTCAATTTTTACCTATCACTGCTTTGTTTACATTTTCAATACAATGTTATACATTAATCAGTTTCTACATTTATAGTATATAAGAATATTTAATATTAAAAATGTTTTCCAAAGAAAACATGCATATGAGGGTGACTAATGCATGCATTTACATAAATATCTCTCACTTAGAAACACAAAACAAAACACACATCAAAAAAAACCCAGTCTTATTGTAAGCTTTACTGAGATTAACAATTCAGAAATAGTGACACTAAAGAAAACCACCTTAAGGATATATGTTTTAATCTATTTATCTCTATCTATCTATATATATGAATGGATATGTAGATAGATAAAAAACAGGTACATGTTAGATTCAGTATTTGTCCTTTCCCTATCAAAAAATCACCAGAGCAACTCGTTTCTCCATAATACTCACAACAAGTTTTTCTCTATATAAACTATACTGAGAAAGAAAGAGTTTTTTATTAGTAATTTGGGGAATATTTTAAAATTATAAATGAATTGAACACTGCCTGGAAGTTCTAAAAGCTGAAATACTGGTATTTCAGTGAAAGGGTGAGAAGCAGTTCATACATATTAATTCATGGACTACTTAACTCTGAGGCTAAGGATTAAATTCAGATCATATTATTAAAAATGAACTTAATCTTCCCATGAATATTTGAATCTTACCTTGAACTTGTACAGAACACCTGTCTCTGGCCTTTTCTCTCATTATTTTAGGGATCAAAACATCTTTTTCAACATGTCTAAGATGCTGATCTGGAAAAAAAGATCTTTATTATAGTAAAGTCTCAGTAAATCACAGGATTAGGAAAAAAATAAGCACTCCAGTCATTTAAAACAAAAAATGCGTGCAAGTCATTTTTTAAATAATTCTTACCATCTGATAAAATTGTGATTATTTTAGTCACTAAAAATTATTCTAATAGTGTTATACAACAACAAACTATGAGAGACATAGGTGATATCTTTCTAAAAATTTCTGTAAACTATACTGCAACACTTACTTGGTAACATATCCCAAGTAGACTGATCAAAATTAAAGTCTAAATCACCATCCTTAAATTATAATCCACAAAAAAAGTATTAATACAGATATCCAAGGATAGATGAAGAGATGCAAGATTTAAAAAACAAATGAAGTTTTTCTACCTAGTAGTTAAAAGTAGCCTAAGAAAGAAAGAAGCAGCAGAAGAAAAAGTAGAACTGTAGGTTCATATCCAAAACAGTATTGTGACATTTCTGAGCATTGTAGATACAACTTCCACCATGAAACTAAAATGGCAAACTGAATGACTGGTATGGCATCTCATCTGCTTCTTAAATGCTGAGAAAGCTCTAAAAACAAAGTGTAAAAATCCCCAATGAAAATAAAATGACACAGAATCTCTCAAAGGCAAAAGGCAAGTGACATCACATTAAAGTAAATCACCATTAATTCCACAGAGAACCCAGGAAAAATTGATATCAAAAGTGAGTGTTGCTCCATGCTTTGAAGCAGTAAATAAGAGCAAGAAACTAGATAATGGTTGAAATACTTCAGTACCTGCGCCAAAAGGTCACTCCTCTGGTATCCCTAGACCACGGATCTCCAAAGCTCAGGAAGTTTTCCAGTATCTGGTGATACTTAGGAAATGTAAGATCCTATACTCTAAACTCTTTTTGGTACTTAATACAAGGTATGTTATTCCCAATAACTTCTGACGGCAGGCAGCTATGACCTGAGATATACATATCTCAGAGGACAGAAGAAGACAGCAGGGCAACTCAAAATGCAAGTAAAAGAATGAAACATTCAAGAATCACCTTAATTTTATGAAGGGCAATAAAATGGAAATAACAAGTCATAATAAAAAAGTAACTAACTCCTAAGAGAGTTAAATGAGTTAAAGGAAATAAGGTTTTAGAATATCTGTAATAAACATACTGAGGCAAATAAAAAGACAAGTCCACAGAAAGAAATAAAACATGGATTATCTAAACGGACTTGATGAAAGTCTGAAGCCCTCAATTTTAAAAGCTTGAAAAAAAGGAATGAGACTCAGATGTATATTATGTCTCACTGGCAAAATATGAATAAAACAAGATAAGAAAAACATAACTTGAAAGTTCTGAGAATTTCTTTATATTTAAGACTACTAAAGTCAATGAAGCTACCCATGAACAGAAAGGTTAAACAAATTTCAGATATATAGAAACAAAAATGTTTACCTCTTTCAAACTCAACATAAAAAGAAATCACTTCCTTACTACTATTGTTGTACAACCACTAAGCAAATACAGTATATGTAGAACAATAAAAATTTTATTATGTTTAGGAATCTATAGGGCAGAGGGACCTCATCAGGAAAGACTTAAATGACTGATATTGATTTCAACATCTGAAAAACCTGGAAGTGGAGTATATACTTCCAAAACTATTTCTTTCTTCATGCATAAATCTTATATCTAGGCTGGAATGGCCTACAGTCAGTTAAGATTGTAAACCAGATCACTTACACATTGCTTCTTCATTTGGTTTAACTTCTTACAGTTCAGCAAGTAGGTTATAAGAAAGGACAATTTGAGAAGGAATATCTGGAGATCAACCAAGTGAAAGTCATATGCTTTTTCTGACCTTGTCTTATAAGCCACAAAACATCATTCCTGCTGCATTTTATGATTTCATTCAAGTGAAATGAATGACTTGATTCATTCAAGTCATTAAGAATAGCCCATATTCAAGTTAGGGTGGGAGCAGAGAAATGGTAAGACTCCATTCTTTGTGTCAAGGCCACATTATAGAAGAGTATGAGGGATGGGAGATAATGCTATAATCCCTGAAAAAACAAAATATACCACAGAATTCATAGAGAATATACTCTGATCAAGTAAATATGAATCCATAATGCATAAATGTAAAACAAGGAAAACATATGAGAAAAATGTACATTTAAGTTTACATTTTAAAACTATAAAGTACTTGAGCGATATTATCAACTATCTTGACCAAACTAATATTTAGAGAATATTCCACTCAATAACAGTAGAAAATTTACCAAAATAAAACAACTTTGCCTATGAAACAAATCTCAGAGCCAGGGAGTTAGCTCAGTGTTTCCACCTCCTTCCTCACTAGCACAAGGTCTCAAGTTCGATCCCCAGTACCAAAAAAATCAAAAAATAAATTTCGGTAAATTTGAAAACTTTCAAGTCGTACAAAGGTACATTTGCTGACACTAATTTAACTAAATAAGAAATCAGTAACAGAAAGATTTCTAGATAATCTCCAAATATCTATAAGCTAAAGAACACATTTTAAAATACTTCATGGGTCTAAGATATCAAAAGACAAATTAGAAAATATTTTGAAATGAATGAAAAAACACACATATCAATATTTTGTGTGATGCCCCTATTACAGTACTTACAAGGAAATTCGTAACACTAAAAGCCAAGAGGAAAAAAAAAGAGAAAGTTCTTGAATCAACTTAAGCTTCTACCTTAACAAGAAAAAAAAAAAAGGGAGCAAACAAAGGAAATGATAAAAATCAAAGCAGAAATCAATGAAATAAAAAAACAAAGCAAACAAAACAACAGAAGTACTGTAAAGTGAATGAAACTAAAACTGATTTTTTGAGAACATTAAAATTGATAAACCACTAGCCAGACTAATCAGAAAGGAAAGATAGGTCACAAATTTCAAACATGAGAAATGATGAACATTTTAAAATGATAAATAGGAAATATTACATACAAACTTAGGTTAATAAGTTTGACAACTAAAATAAAATGGACAAATTTCTTAAACTACAAAATCAATCAAAATTTGCTCAAGGAAACATGGATACCCATTATATAGCTCTATATGTATTTATAAATTAAAAGTATATTTAAAAGAAAAATGATAGGCCCTGACAGCTTCCCTCATGACTGAATGAATATTTAAGGAAAAAAAATCAATTCCAGACAAATTCTTCTTCCAGAAAATTTCTCTTAGACCACTTTACCCTGATACCAAAACCAGGCAAAGATATAACAAAAAACTGCACTCTACTATCCTACAGATGTAAATACAGATGTAAAAATCTTAATAAAAGATCAGCAAAGTGAATCTGGTATATACATATTACTAGATTAATAAGTGTAAGTATATATACTCATTCTAAAATTCTATGTATGTGTATAGATACACACACACATATACACATTATATAAAAGATAATATTTCACAATCAAGTTAGGGTTCATCACAGGACAGCAGAGTTCACTTAACATTCAAAAACCAACAAGCATAAGTCATCATATTGTAACTGAAAAGGAAAAAAGCTTGGTAATCACAGACAGAGAAAATACACTTGACAAAAATCCAACATTCACCCCTAATAAAAATTCTTACTAAAGCAGTAAGAGAAAAAACTTTTTCAACACGACAAACAACATTTATAAGAAAAAGCATACAGCTAAAATCATCTTAACGATGAAATACTGAATATTTTCCCCTAAGATAGGGAATAAATTAAGACTGTTCTTAGCATTTCTATTAAGGATTATTATACTGGATGTTCTAGCCAGTGCACTCAAGTAAGAAAAATAAATAAATAGCGACTACATTATAAAGGACGAAATGAAACTGTAGCTATACAAAGATAAAATGACTGTCTACTAGAAAATTCGAATTTACAGAAAAGCTATTGCAACTAAGAAAATTTATCAAGATTTATATATATATATCAATATACAAAAATCAAATAGAAATGACACAGGGAAAAACATCAGAGAACTAAAAAATAAATAAATAGAAATTATCTAATTTCAAAAGTTATTCAGAAAGTAAAGAAATAACAAAAGAAAACAGAACAACAAGAATGATGAAGGAGCAACAGGAAAGGTACATTAGTATTTTGAGGAGGGGTTAAAGTTCTTTCTGAGAAGCAAAAATTATAGTATTATCAATGTAAGCAGAGGTAATATGAAAAAAACTACATCAAGGAATAGGGTGAACAATTTTGGTGGCAAAAATTCATCTACATTATACTTACATAGTAAAATTCTGATGACAGAAACTTTGATAAACTATGCATGCCTATTGTAATTGCCAGGGCAATCACTAAAAAAAACCTAAAAAAACCCCTAAGATTTAAACTCAAAAACATTATAGATAAATCTAAAGGCATATTAAAATTTGAAACCAAATCTCTCTGACCATAACAGTATCAATTAGAAATCAACAACAGGAAGACAACACTTGGAAATTAAAACACACATTTCTAAATAACTTATAGGTCAGAGAAGTGTCAAAAAATTAAAGAATATTTTCATTGACCTGAATAAAATGAAGACACAACATATCAAACTTGTGAGACAAAGCTAAAGCAGTACTTATGTAAAACTTAAGAGCAATAAATGCTCATAGTAAAAAAGAAAGTCTCAACCAAGAATCTAACCTTCTATTGGACAAAACTAGAAAAAGGAAAAAAAATGAATTTCATGTAAGAAGAACATGAAAATAACAAAGAACAGAAAGCAACAAAGTTGACAACAGAAATATAAATGAGGTAACCTGAAGGTTCTTTTTTAAAAGATGAATAAAAATGGCCCAGGTGGCTTGATTAGTAAATTCTTCAAAATATGTAAAGAATAATACTAACTCTATAGTCTCTTCCCAACACATCTTAAGAGACCAATATTAAGTATTGCCACTTTACAAAAATCAAAGACAGTATTTACAAAACACACACACACACACACACACACACACACACACACACACACAGAGAGACCGGTATCAGTCATAAACACAGATCCACACATCTTGAATAAAAATATAAGCAAATCAAACCCACCAATGTATCAAAAGAAAAACACAACACAACTAGGTTGGATTTATTCCAGCAATACGAGGCTGGTTTACTAATCTAAAGTTCAATTAGTATACTCCATCTTATTAATATCCTGGAAAAAATTAAATTATATAATCATATCAACTGATGGAATAAAACACCCAAACAAAATTCAACCTCTTGGTAAACTAGGAATACAGAGAAATGTATTTCACCCAATGAATAATTTTATAAAAACCCTCTAGCTAACATCATACTGTGTGGTAAAACACTGAAAACTTTTCCTGTAAGAATATGAACATGAAGTAAAGATGGATAAAACTGGTGCATATAAATACTGGTGAAAACTGAAGGCCTATAATTTAGTTGATACTTTTAGTTTTGGTATTGTTCTACAGTTATTTGTCACCCCTAGGAAAATGTGTGAGAAATACATGAAACTCTATATATACTGTAATTTTTTGTAACTTCATCTTCAGGACTCAGTTAGGCAAAAAAATTTTATACATGATTCTTAATACATGATCCATAAAGGAAAAAACAAATCAGTGAATAAGACTTCTTCCAACTTATAAACTTTTGGTCTGGGAAAGGCCCTATAAAGAAGATAAAAAGACAAGCCACAAAGAAAAAATATTTGCAAATCTCATCTAACAAAGGACTTAATATATTATATATATAATATATAGATGGAAAATATACCATATAAAGAGATGCTCAATATCATTAGCCACTATAGAAATTCAAATTAAGCTACAAAGAAATACTACTAAATATCTATTAAATGGATAAAAGTTTTAATATATACTGTCAAGAGCTGACAAGGATGCAGAATCAATGGACATCTTACGCACTGCTGCTAGGAACAAAATATGTTACAGAAACTCTAGACAATAAGTATGCAGTTTCGTATAAAGTTAAATATACTTACCATACAATCCAACAAACACACGTTTTAAATCTTACAAAAATGAAAACTGTGTTCATGCAAAAATCTGTAGACAAGCTTCACTGTACCTTTTATTACTTTGGAAGACTGAGACAGGAGAATTGCAAGTTTGAGCCTAGCCTGGGCAACTTAGGAGGATCTTGTCTCAAAATAAAAAATGAAAGAAAAAAATAAAATAAAATTTAAAAATAAAAAATAAAACATGAAATGGCTGGGTGTAAAGGTCCTGGATTAATTCCCAGTACCATTTTTTTTAAAAAAAGGACCAAACCTGGAAATTATACAACACTATTTCTACAAGTGAATGAATAAACAATAGATTCATCCACACAATGAATATTACTCAGCAATAATAAAAATGAAATTTTGATATGCAACAATAACCTGAATGGGTTGAAAGGGCATTGTGCAAATAAAAAAAATAATCTCAATGGTTATGCATTATATGATTGCACTTATATAATACTCTGGAAGTGACAATTACAGTGATGGAAAATGGATCACTAAAGGTGAAACTATTAAAGGGTAATACAAGGGATTTTCTTTGTGATAATGGAACAGCTCTGTATGTGGATTATGGTTATAGTTACTCAAATATTTACATACAATAAAATGTCATTTAACAATAGAAAAAAATACATTTAAAAACTGTTGAAACTCATCTAAGATATGCATTCAAGTCAACAGTATTAAGCCAAAGTCAATTCCTGGTTTTCTTCTTAATAGTGAGTCATAAGCAGTGTGTTCCAACCTTTCCAAAAGTCTTTGCCCTAAAAAGCAACTTGTGAGACTTTTTTTTTCTAATGTTACCCTATAAAATAAACACCACACATACATTGTATATATTTATGTACTGCATATATAACAGTGACTTATATTAAAAGAATAAGATTTCACCTCCCTCAATATCAAGTTTTGTCCTTTTGAGGGCAATAGCCTGGTACTATGTTTATATAAGATAATAACATTAGAAAAAACTGCAGAAAAGGTAAAGGATAACTGTCTCTAATTTCTTATATTAAATTACTACAAAATAAAGTTATGCTTTTTTAAAATATAAGAAAGAACAGACCTAGAATAACCAAAATATTAAACTAAAAGAACAAATTTGGATGACCGACAGCAAATGAAAAGTTTCCTGCAAAGCTACAGCAAATTGCTGTAATACTGGCATAATGAGGATAACCAAATAAAATAACTTTACTAAAACAGGAGTCCAGAGTGCTTCCACATATATACTATCAATTTTAGACAATGCACCAAAGCTAGTCAATTAAAAAATAAAAGTAACTTTAATAAAGGATGGCAGAGATTACACAAATATGCAAAAAAATTAAAAATCAACTGACACCCTACTTTACAGTACTCATAAAAATTAATTTTCTATGGATTACAAATGTACGTACTAAGACCATTAAAACAAAAAACGAAAAAGTCAATTCCTTCGAGCAAAGATGTAAAGAGAATATAAGGTACTCAATAGAAAAGAAAACATTAGAAATGAGATTTCATCAAATAAAGTATCTTTTTTTTTTTTCAGTACTGGAGATCGAACTCAGGACCTTGAACTTGAGAGGCAGGCGCAGCACCACTGAGCTACATCCCTGGCCCAAACATAATATCTCCTATTCATCAAAAGACACTGTTAAAAAAAAATTGAACACAAGGCACAGACCAGGAGAAAAAGATATAGATATACAAATACAGCCATAGACATGTAGATCTGACATAGAACTTGAGTACAGAGTATATGAAGAACTTTTACATACAATAACAATAAAATTGGACAAAAACAGAGAATGAACATTTCACTAAAGACATATAATACATACACAAAAAGGTGCTCAAAATTATTATTCATTAAGAAAATTCAAATGAAACCCATGATATCATTTCACAACTACCTGAATGACTGAAAGTAAAAACAATGGCAACACTAAATGATGGAGAGAATGTAAAACAACTGGAACTTTCAATAATTGCTGGTGGGAGTGTGAAATGATAAACTTCTTTGGAAAACTGCTTGTTGAGTTATAAAGTTAAATATACACTAAACCTATGTTCCACTCCTAGGAATACATTTGCCTAAGATAAATGAAAATGCTATGTACAGTTTGTACAAATCTTCTCATGAAAGCATTATTTATAGTAGCCAAAATTACTTAGGAATAAAAAATATTATTGATACAGTAGTATTATTGCTAACAGTAGTATTAAAAGACTTACCATGTATGAATTTCAAGAAGTCAGACACAAGAGTAAACACCATGATTGAAGAACATGCAAAAATAATCTATAGTGATAACAATTAGAACAATGGTATCTATGGGAGTTGAAAAGTATATCCTCTCCTGGGTGTTGTGATTGAGGTATAATTTATAAAAACTTACTTAAGGGCCGGGGATTTAGCTCAGTGGCACCTCGCCTGCCTCACAAGCGCAAGGTCCTGAGTTCAATCCCCGATACTGAAAAAAAACTCACTTAAGATCTGTACATTTCATTGGCCATTTATCTCAATTTAAAACAGCTTAGGTTAAAAAAATCCTAGACTCATAATGAGATTGTAACATATGTAACAGAAATTAGATAATTCAGTGGACAAAACGTCTTGATTATCTCTTTAAAGATACTGTTTATCTTTCATTAAATTTATTTCTATTGATAAAGGTATCTTCATATAAATAACATGCCTCAATTATTTACTGCTGACATATGGGTTCAATTTTTTATACTTTCTTTATAACCAGGACAGTCCTACTTAACTCTCTCATTATTTTAGTAATCTGACAATAGATTCTCTTCCAATTTCTATGTAGACAATCTTAAGGAAACTTTTGCATCTTCTTTTTAAATTCTATGACTATGATTGAAAATACTGAATACTAACTAGCAGGAGTCCTGTGTTGGATGCTCAAATTTTGTTCAGAACATTTTCAATAATCTTTATGTTGAAATTTGCCCAAGGGTTTGCTCTTTTATCTCTGCACTGTTTTGGTATCAAAGTTACATTTTAGAAATAATAAATTGAAAAACTTTCCCTCCCTTCATATTCTTCAGAATTCTCTATACAGGCTGAGCATTCCTTATCTGGAATGGGATGAGAAGTATTTCAGATTTAGGATTTTTTTTTTTTTTCAGATCCTGGGAAACCTGCACAGACTTCATCAGCTGAGCATCCCTAAAATATGTAGTTTCACATTTCGAGTTTTGGAGCATTTTAGATTTTCAGATTAGGGAAATCAACAGTATAAAGATTATCAGTTCCTACAAAATTTGGTAGAAACCACCTGTGATGGTCTGTTTTATGGGCCAATTTGTATTATCTATAGCTCCTAATTAATTATTCAAGGAAACACTAACCCAGGTGTTGCAGTGGAAGTGGTTTGTAGACTTATGTAAAGGAGATTACCAAAATAATTGGGTTCAGAATAATTCAGTCAGTCGAAAGGCCTTAAAAGCCAAGCCTTAATAATTCTACTTGCTAGCTTCAGCTCAGCTCCTGACCAAGAGATCCAAGCCTACTCTTGCCCATAGCCTGCCTTGACCCACATTCCAGGCCCCCAGTCCCCGCAATCACCTAAACCAATTTCTTGCAATGAATCTGTTAATATACAGATACAGACATATAAATAGAGATATATAGACCTTTATCTCCTATTCGTGGTTTCTCTGGTGAAACCCTGATGCTCCACTTCTCACGAGTTTATTTTGGGAGTGTGTGTGTTGTGTGTATATGTGATATATAGATACAAAGAGAAAATACTGAGTCAATTTGCTCTATCCTAATTTTCACAGCTTATATTAGGGGTAGAAAAACTTTCTGTTAAGAACTAGACTGCAAATATTTTATATTTATATATTTTAAACAACCCTTTAAAATGTTAACTAATTATTTTTGGTTTGCCAGCCTCACCAGATTTGGGGCACAAGCCAGTTACTGTGCTACATCATCAACTGCACTTTCTCTTTTTTCCTAGTTCTTCCAGAAACTGATGAGATCAGAAAAAGAACACTGAGCTTAAAAGGAAGTGGAAATATGGACGAAGAAAAAAGGACAACTCCAAGAGAGGTCCTACAAGAGTGATGGGACCTGAAGAGAATGAGGAAAAGGGATGACTGAAGGGGCGCTCCCTGTCCTCTGGCTCCAAGTGAAATGAAGGGACCACTTATAGAGATGGAGAATACAAAACAAAGACTAGGTACTGTTGTAGACAAGATGAATTCAAAATGCTTATGAGAAATCTTATCCAGTGGAAAACTAATGTCTACTTAAAAACGAAGTAAAACTAGGACTATTTCCACACATTCTTTTTCTCCTTGTTTATAGTATAAATCATAATTAGATATCAGTAATTAATGTAATTACTGAATAGGCTCAAATTAATACAGTGATATATTGATCTGTTTTAGAAAATCAATTTCAAAGTTTTACCTCTTCATTTATATAGTTTTAACTGATACAATTTATTTCTAATGTGCCCTTATCAGTCTACTCTTTGCTCTGTTAATCTTGCAATGGTCTTAGATAACCAAAGATTATTTTTCTGGATCAATTCTTTGAATACAGATATGGCTTTGTAATAGCCATTTTTCACAAATAAAATAGAAATTTATCTTTGTTATAAACTCTAACTTATACTATTCCATCAAACACATTTTTTAAATGGCTTGCAACAATTCCTTCTGACCAATTCATTCTTCTAACACCTCCTAGGGCAAAAAAACAATTCTAGAAGTGCATGAATATTGATTTCAACTTTCCAAACTCTTGGTGTTAAATCAAAAACAACACTGGTAAAAATTTATAAATTTTGTTAAAGATTTCTCATTTGGTAGAATATCAACCACTAATTATTAACTAATTATAACTGAATACATATTTCAAAGCTATCTTTAACACTATAAATATTATGTGTATGGCACTTTTTATTCATAAATTACAAACTGAATCCCTTAATGTCAGTGTCATATATATACATGTTATATATTTATACAGTAGCCTGCCAAAAAAAATCCAATTTTGAAAGTTTGCTAATATATAGTCACATGAATTTATACTAAGATAAAATATCAGGATAACACTACCAGGGAAAATTTCCAAAGTTCTATAATTTCTCAACATTCTATCATCACCTGAAAGTCAATTTTCACCTTTTCCACTGGTGGTATCTGTTAGCTCAGATTTTGCTTTGGGGCTCATATGTTCTTGCACTACACCAGAACTATATTATAAGGCTACTGACAACAGCACTTGATAAGAATCCACAAAGATAACAGTGAAGCAAATCAGAGTATTAAAGAATCTTTCATAGGAAAGAACATGACATCTGGAGGGCCTTTTCAATACCAAAAGTGATCTGATATAACTAACCTCGTTGTTACTTAGATTAATGCCAGGTTTCTAAAAAGTTTCGTAGTTGCTCTTACTTGCTCCTGAAAATATCTCCATGCTACTGTTCATTTCTAGGTGAAAAACAAAAATGCTTGGAATAAATCTACAAAGCTATTCTCATTAGCAATAGCTTCTGTCTTGAAGTACCTCTCTTTTACTAGCTACCAAGAGTCTGAAAAAGCAGGGACCAGTCAGATCATCATGTACAATGTAAGATCACTAATGTCAACATTAGCTCCTATATGCTCCATACCCAAAAGCCAGACAGACTCCAGCTCTCCGTCACAAAGATAGGAACACTCATAACCAGATTTTCACATTCTTACAAGCTTGTTCACATCTTCTTGCAATAAAATGTGGAAAGGGGTTTAGAGAGGTCTTACACTGGGAAAATTAAGACAGTGGGAATCAGTCTTCTTCATACCTTTTTCCCTTCAAGCCATACTTGAACTGACAAAACAAAGGGAAGTCAATAGTAGGAGAGATTTTCCCCCTTACTACTCCAGCTACTTCCGGCCGAGAAACAAGTTGATGGGGGCAACAATGAATCTCATGTAGTCTTCATAAAGACCTTTCAGGTAAGTATTTTGGTTCTACTTTTCAGATCAAAAAAAAAAAGTGGAAACTCACAGAAGTAAAATTTCCTAAGCCTCTCATGAACTTTAGCCATGTCAAGATCATGTAACCCAGGTCCCAAATCTTACACATGGGATAGTGGCCTATAGAAGGGGACAGACAAAGTTAAGCAGGCTTCTGCAGTTAAAGCGTGGGAACAACCCTTACACTCAAAGACTGTGTGTTTCAGAACAAGCAAAATTTAAAACTTCAGTGTTCATTTTTGACCAGAAAATAAAATCAAATGGAATTCTAATTCTACAATGAAAAAAAAAACCTTTTAAAAAAGCAAGAGGAACAATTTGTGAGGTGGCTGAGAAGCATCTTCAAAGACAAAAAACATCAAATATTGGGTCAACTGGCAACAATCTAGTTTTTTATAAATTTAAACTTTTAAATATGGAAATTACATAAATGAGGTAAATGTTCTTATTTCTGCTTAGCTTTGGGGTCAAATACTACCTATAAACCACAATAATGTGCTTCATTTGAACTTCTTTGTCCTATCAGCTTTCACTGTTGATAACCACCTCTTTCACACTAGATGTGCCCATTTCCCAACAGCAACTATCTCTGGGACCTCAGATTTTGCAGATTACTAGGTGTGAAAATTTCCTCTTTCACCCACATTACCTTAACAAAGATGAGAATAAGAAAGGACAATAAACTGAAAATATACCAACGCAGGAAATCAACTTATGCAATAACTTATGCCAAATTTCGAAATGTGCTGCAAACTCCATTATAGCCATAATTTCTTAAGTGAACTTATATGTTTATTTTATTTGAGAATATCTTTTCCTACAAGTGCAATTTCCCAATGGTACTTTGTTTTATAAAAACACTTTTATGGGGAACAGAAGATGTTTGATAAAAGAATAAAAGACAGCTTGCCCATGGCCTACTTACCAACACTGTATATTGCCTAAGTGACTTACTTTTCCCCTCGTTTAAATTTAGAAGATGGCAGAATACTGTATATCTCCACTGGTTCTTCTTCATCTTAACAATATTTCATAAAATTTATTTTAAAAATATGTACTACTTTGATAGTGGGTATAATTATTTTTATATTAAAAAGTTATTCATTTCATAGACCCGATCTTTGTTCAAATCACATCATGTTTCTTAGTAGGGCCACAGTTTATTCAAACATGAAAGCCAGATCCATAATACATGGAGAAAACTGAGTAGTGTTTTCCAAGATAATCACCTATCACCCTCATCAGATTATCTCTGACTAAACTTTGGCTGAAATTTGTATTCATTTTATCAAGTATTTATCAAAATGAGGATATTAAAAATAATTTATCATAGTATCTGAAGGCAAGCTTTTAAGCAGTTTCAAAAATATTTTCAACAATGGTAACAATACTCAAAAATGTATAAAAGATGCAAAGGTAATTAACTACTTGGGTTACTCTTGAGCCAATCCCACAAGCTTCTATCTTTAAAGATGTCATTTATGATATCAAGTTGTCGATGCTCACCTCCAAATGGGCTCCGCTCACATTTTCAACTTACTGTTAATTCCAAATCCTACCTACCGGTATCTCAATCTCAAAATTTCTACAATTTGAAACTATCTTTTTTATCTGCAAAATCACCCTACATTTATATAGTATGCAGAATGAGCACAGTAAACATTTGTAGAAGAAAGGAATAGTGAAAGGAACTGTCCTACAAACATCATCCCCTTTAGAAGCAGGTAAATAAACAGGGCGCAAAGCAATACTTTAACATTACCCAGAAACTGGTAAAAATGCCCATTCAATCTTCTGTCTGTTCCATCTTCTAACTCTTGTATTTCATTATCAAAATTTACTTAAAATCCAATTCAACATTTTTTCATCTCAAAGTTCTTGGCCACAGCACCCAAAAGTGATTTCTTTTTCTAACCATGAGATTTTACTTGCATCAATTCTATCACTTTAATCACATCTGAATTTATAACATGTCACATCACACTATCCAGTCTTCTGCTAGATCAACAGTTGCTATGGAATGAACTGAGTTCCCCACCTTCCCCAAAAGTCACATGTTGAAGCCCTAACCTCCTATGTGACTGTACGTGGAGACAGTGCTTTTAGGAGGTAAGTAAGGTTAAACCAGGCCATAATGGTGGGGCCCTAATACAATAGAATTTGTGGCTATATAAAAGGCAGATACTCCTTCATTCTCTACCATATGAGGACACAGAGAAAAGAGGCCATCTGCAAACCAGGAAGAGTCCTCCCAGCAACTAATTAGCTGCCATTTGCTCATGGATTCCATAGCTTCCAGAAGGGCAAGAAAATAAACTTCTATTATTCAAGCTACCTAGTCTATGTTCTATGTGCTGCCTACTCTATAGTGTCTAGTTATGGCAGTCTGAAATTGCATAAAGGGTTTTGTACAAGTTGTTAACCTTTCTGTACTAAAAACCACCACCTGAGAAGGTTTTACAAAATTCTGATGCTTGGCCCCATCCAGCCCAGTTAAATCAGAAATGCTAGGGTAAAACTCATGTATCAGTATTTTTTTTAAAAAAACTCTTAAATAATTCTAAAATGCAGGTAGATTAAGAACTACTACAAGAAACAATTAAGTTAAATGAGGCAAGAAACTGTGTCTAATTCTTTGCAATTTCCCCAATTTCTGGTACATGATAAAACTTTAACAAATAACATTCATATTTAAGAAATTTCAGTATTTGACAGTCATAGATACTCTGTGAACAAATACTTACTGGGCACCTATCATATATCAAACACTAGCGTTCATACATACTGTAGTAATATAAGCAAGCTTCCTTATTTGGCAGCATAAACACTTGTAACTACATTCTCAATTAATCATGCTTAAATAATTAACATTCTTTGATGCCTAAAAATCTCCCAGTAATGGTTTTTTAGTAAAAACACAATGTTAAAGTAAACACCAGATCTTTAAAAACTTTCCCATTAGTCTCTTTACATTAAAATGTGAAAACAGGGAACCTGTGGGGGAGAAGGTCAATTTGGGTATCAACATTATTTGGGCACAATTTTGTTTAGTTCACATATCAAATACTAGATAATATTTCTCAACTTTATGACACCTGTAAACAGAGATTTCTACAAATATCCTATTAGTATCCTTAAAATTAAAAACACTAATTCAGTTAATGAAAAATAAAGGTGTTTTGTTTTGTTTTGTCTTCCTGTGAACCTTCTGTGCTGAGTCAGGAATTCCTTGCAATGACATTCGAAATCACTGAAGTTTCAGGCTTTAAAGAAATGTTAGCAGATACCTGATTTACTTGATTTATGTTACTCTCCCAACCTCTCAAACTTCATATTATGCATTTAAAATCAATTAACGGCAAAATCTGAAACAAGAAGTCAGTTCTACTAACTGCCAAATTTGGGAATCTACAACAATGTACTGCAGTAGTGGTGGACAATCTCCTACTGTCTAGGCCTATCCTTTATAGTCATCTGGCCCCTAGTAAATTTTAAAAAGTGAGATTATATGAAAAATATTTACTGTTTACTACCCAGGTTGAATCTTCTCATTCTCCATGTTTTTCTTCATTTCTGAAGTTACTTTATTACCTAAAGACACATCACATCTGTAAATTTCACTTTATTTCCCGAGAAAAAACTCTAGATCTAGAAAGAAATACTATACAATTTATGTGTAATTTTTGGTGGATTTTTTAAAAATTCCAAATATTTAAAAAAATGTTTGAAAGACTTGAGAGTAGTGAAAATCAGGGAAAGCCTCTTATGAAATCAAATTTAAAGAAGTGAACAAGAATTAGATAGATAATGGGGAGGAAGAAGTGGGAAAATCTAAAAAAAAGGAACAGCATGTGCTAATGGTCAAGAGACCAAACAAAGGCAATTTGGCCTATTTTAGGTACATTTTAGGCCAATGTTATTAAAACCTTCTGGTCAAAATCCTGTATACTTTACAGAATGTAATACAGGTGTGCATATACCCCTTCTTATCTGACCTATCATTGCCTAAACTTTCACTATCCAAACTAAGATTCTAGTTAGCTTCAGAGAAATTATTTGTAGGACAGAGCTGGTACCCCTCTATGGCAGAGAATGTTGGAGCATTCATCCTGGCAGTTTTCTCATGGGCATGGTACTCCCTTGGCTTTCCCTGCTGCTGCCTAGCTTCCAAGTTTTGCAGTAACCAGAGACTGATGACACAAAAGTCCAGCTCCCTTGCATCAAGGCACAACAAATTATATACTTTGTGGTGCACCATCGATGACTGTGCTGAAATTAGCCTCCCAAGAAACTACTTCTGCTTCTTCCTCTCCCCTCTCCTGATTCCCTTACTCTGTTCTCTTTTCCCCTAAGAACATTCCATTAATAAAACATCCAAGTAGCATCCAGACCTAGGGACCAGATTTGTTCTCTAATAAATGCCTAAATAAAAAGAAACAGGGCTCCTAAAAAAATTCTAATCTAATGGATGGATGAAAGTAGGTACAAGATAAGCCAGTGATACCTTTAAAAAAAAAGGAAATGCTTTAAAATTGATGGGAGCATATTATACTGCTTCAGAAACTTGCTTTAAGGAATTCTTACTGGCCAAATCTGAGAAAATTTGGGTACAAAAATAATTATGTACATTAATAAAAGTATGAACCACTGAAAACATAGGACTTCATAAATTCTAACCAATAATACCAATAAAAAAAATCCATAAATAGGTGACTAGAAAACAAAGTGGCCTCTTGCTTACAGCAAAATGTCAAAACCCATCTAGTAATTGAAGAAAGTGTGCAGAGATAGAAAACCATCAATTTGAAACCATCATGGGAAATACTAAATCAAGTGAAAATGACCAAGTGATGCCAAATTTAAAAAGAACTTTATGAAGATATATACATAGTCTTAAGTCGTTCCCACAGATTATGTATTAGTTGCAAGAGGGGAAAAAAGTAGCAAAGATATGGAACAAAACCAAGCATGGGTGATCCAAAATTAATATAATCTACAAGAGACAGACACCATGTGCCTCCAGATACGAGATCATGACAAAGATACATCATCACTTATGCAGTATTCAATTGAGTGGGCATAAACTTGATCTAATCCAAAAGGAGGCCAAAAATATATGATGGAGGAAAGAAAGCCTCTTTACTATGGTGTTGGGAAAACTGGCTATTCACATGGAGAAGACTGAATCTAGGCTCTTATCTCTCACCATGTACTAAACAAAAATCAAAATTGATCAAAGATCTAAACATTAAACACATAATCTGCTGGAAGATAATATGGGGGAAACTCTTGATGATAGAGGATTAGGCAAGAACTTTGTGAACAGAACCCCAATTGCACATAAAACAACATCAAGAATCAACAAATGGGATCTTAACAAATTAAAAAGCTTCTGCACAGCAAAGGAAACAGCCAACAAAGTGAAGAGCCAACTACAAAATGGAAAAAAAAAACTGCCAACTAGTCCTCAGAGGACTAATATCTGGAATATATAAAGAACTCAAAAAATTAGACTCCCCTAAATAAAAGAACCGATTAAAAATGGGCAACTGAAATGAATAGATATTTCTCAGAAGGAAGTACAAAAGGCTACAGGAAAAAATATTCAATATCTCTGGCCATTAGAAAAATGCAAATTAAAACAGTGAGATTTCATCTTACTCCAGAAAGATTGGTCATCATCAAGGAGTCAAAAAACAACAAAATGCTAGCGAGGCTGGAGGGGAAAAAGGAACCCTTCTACACTGCTGGGAATATAAAATAGTACTAACAACCATGACGGAGATTCCTCAAAAAATTAAAATAGAAATTCTGTTTGACTTAGCTATTCCCTTTCTAAGTATTCTCACAAAAGAGCTAAAGACATATTACAGTGATACACGCATAACCATGTTTATAGAAGCACAATTCATAATGGCTAAACCTTAGAAGTGGCCTATATGTCCATCATCAGATGACTGGATAAAGAAAATGTGGTATTTATACACAATGGAGTACTACTATGCCGTAAAGGATAAGTTGAATCATGTGTAGGAAAACAGATGTACCTTGAGACCATAATGTTAAGTGAAATAAATCAGACAGATTAAATACTGTATGGTTGCTCTTATATGAGAAACCCAAAATATAAATAAATAGCAAAATAAAAGACAGACAATAGGAAATAGGGAGATAGATCTTTTGCAAAGGGGAAGGGGACCAAGAGATGAGGGAGGCAGTAGGGAGGACAGGGGGTAAGATTAAAAAAAAAGAATAAAGAAGTGTTATGTACATGAATCAACTACCCAGGAAGAATGCAGTCATTATGTACTGCAAACACGTACTAATAAAATAAAATTGCCAAAAAGCAAGGAAAGTTCTACTTGTTACCACTTAACTGAAAACGTGCAGTGTCTTTCTAAGATAGAATTCAAAGTTCTTGATATTGTTCATGGGGCACGTCAAGATTCACAACTTAAAGTCCTCTGCCATGGCATATACTCCTCTTTGATCTCAACTCTTCTATCTTATGTTCTTTGTTAAGCTATTTTTTTTTCTTATTTCATCAAGCAACCCCTCAAAGTTGTTAATGTAGTGAAATAAAAAATTTATTTTCTATCGGAAATATAGTTTAAAAATATACAAAATGCAGAAGTTAACCACTTTTTTTAGTTCTGAGCTACCAATGTAATTCATGTCTAAAAAAAGATACAAAAAAAACATAATGCATGTCTAAGATACTGAAAAGAGAGGCAATAAAAAAAGCAAAAATTTTCCACTCAACTCCATAATCTTTTACATAACTAATCACAATGCTCAGAAAAAAAATTCTTCAAATCTGATTAGATGTGTAACTTAAAAAGTAAAACTTTCCACTAAATGAATGCTAGTACCCTTCAAGCTAACCTATCCACAGCCCCATAGGAACCACTAGAAGAACCCCAGCAAACCAATTACTCCACATGCTGCCGTAGTGACTTCCTCCTACGACACATACACTTAAAACACTCACTCATGAAATATCTTGAAGCTCTTCATCCCATTTCCACTTGAGCCCTATCAATGCCCCATCTTCCTCCACTTATCAGATTCCTAGAAACAAACACCAATTGAGAAGACACAGATGGACACAGACAGACACAGACACACACACACACACACACACAATTAAAAGAACTTTCCTTGTACTATCACCATCCCATTTTGTAAACGTAGAGAATGAATCCAAACTGACAGACAAAAGAGAAACCTCCTACCCTGCTAAAAAGAAGGAAGGCAGAAAGAAGAAAGGAATCACTGCTACTTAATAGAGAAAACAAAATATCTAAATTATCAGGCCCAGGTTTATGTCATAATCAACATCAGAAAAGTCACCTGGAACACTGAAATAGGCAAAGGGTTAACTGGATGTTCTTTCAGTACTTTCGATTAATGGACTATTTTACAACTTGTTGGGCCAGAGGTTAATCTGTAGACTTTTGTCAAGTAGAAATAATTCTGAGCCAGAGAAAAAGACACTCTCAAAGTTAACTTTCATGCATTATTTTTTATCTAGGGCACCATTCTATGAAACTGAGTACTAGCTTCTCAAATGCTCTTTGGACTAATTTTCATATCTTACTGGTATCCTCACTAATTAATGAGTTGAAGAAAATCTTCAACACATATTCATTCTATATTTGTATGAGTCATAATTTTACCTGTTGGAAAATTATACTAATTAAGATGTGTTATATCCATGTACCAATGCCACACAAGGAATGTAAACATTATGTATGGCAAACATACTACTACTAATAATAATAATAAATTAATGAAAAGAAAAAAAAGCACTAATTTTTAACATTTGTTTCTATAGGTGACAATAGCTTATATGAATTTAAAAACTTCTAAAATTTTAATTACCTTAGTTTGACTAGATTTTTAATATATACAATAATTGTAGAAAGAATTATAAATTGATAAACACTGTAACAATAAGACTACCTATGCTTAAGTCTAATTATAGGAGAATGAACTACACTATAAATTCTTGTATCATTACTATAAGGTCAAAGGTCCCATTTATGGCTAAAAGATATAGGGAGAATTTCCTCTAAGAGTACGAATTGGGCTGGGAAAAAAACCTGAAGGACAAATTGGGAGAGTTCAAAACTTTGCTTCTCCTCTATTTTGTCTGCACATGAGAACTGTTTATAAAGTATTTTAAAATACTGTAGGCTTGGGCCCTAACCCAGACAAATTAAATCTGAGAGTACAACTTAGACATCAGTATGTTTTAAAAGTTTAATCTATCCTCACAGCCACTTTTCCTAGATGTTTTGGACTCTCTCCAGCCTCTGCAAACTATAATACAAATAGTGAATATAATTATGGCTAATTAACCTACAAAGATTGTTGTCATTACCTCTACATTACCAAAAGGAAAATAAGTAAAAGTACACATAAGAATTAGTAAGCTGTATCTGCATTTCATTTTTTGGGTTCAGATTTTAAGAAAAGATATTTTTACTAACTACAAAGTTAGTTAAAAGGTGCTTCCAAATGAAAATCAAAGTTATATAAAGATCTCAAAAATGTAAGCAAATGGAAAACAGATTTTGCTCTATAAACCTCATCTGGCATAACTACTCATCTACTTGGTATGGGAACAATACTACTTTGGACTGAAAAATGCTGTAACATATCAAAATGTAGACCTAAACTTACCAAAGCAAACTTGAAATTTTTTATAAAGCTGGTTTTAACACAGTATATTTTGAAAGTTTGATGAACAAAGGCTAAGAAAAAAACTCTTCCCAACTTGTTGACTACTTTCTTACTTTCCACTGTTTCCAAACCTACTTTTGTCAAACTTCCCAATGGACTTCATGTTGTTTGATTTGACCATCACAATCCACTCAGTTGGTGAAGTAAAAAGCCTAGGAATTATCCTTAATTCTTCCTTTTTCTCACCATCCTTATCTAAGGCAACAGCAGGTCCTGCCAATTCCTCCTCCAAAACATAAACTGGCACCTTTTATGTCTTTCCATCTTTTCTAACATCACAAACATATTTGGATTGGGCTGCCACACTTATCTCTACACCTGTTCCCTATTTTCCACTCCTGACCCCTCTTTAATGTATACTGCTACTGAAACCTGGGTAGCAAAGATAAACCGATTGTATTACCTCATCACTTTCTTTAAAACCCCTAACGCATTTTGATATTATCAGAAAAAAAAAAATCCCTGCAACATCAGGGTACCCCGCTCCTACCCACTTTCCCAAATCTTTCTTAAGGCTCTCCTCCCCACTCTGGCTTGAAGTCCAGTCAAATATTTTCAGCATTTGCACAGGTTTGCAGTACATAATATTTACAATGCTTGTGTAGAGTTGGTACATGTACCAAAAAAGGGGATCAAGATGTAGGTGGAGGAGCGAGGGAAGAGAAAGGGAATGAAAAAGAATTAAGATGTGTTTTATATATATATATTCCCACAAGGAATGTAAACATTATGTACTACACACATGTACTAATAAACTAAAATAAAAAAATATTTTAAGGATTTGCTACTTCCATACTTTTTCCTAGCTCTTCACACAGCCACTTCCTCTTATCCATCAGATTCCAGTAAGTGTTACTTCCTGACAGAGCTCTTCAATTTTTAAAGTAGTCCTCCCTTCACGATCTACCACACCACAGTGCTTATTTTCTTATAAAGTTTATCACATTCTATGAGTATATGGGTATATATGGGTGTGGGGAAGGGGTGTTTTCTTCCTACTGGGAGGATGGATCTTGTTTGTCCTATATGCCAAGAGTCCCTAAACCCTGGGCCATGGACTACTACCAGTCAATGGCCTGTTAGGAATGAGGTGGCACAGCAGGAGGTGAGCTGCCCACCAGGGAGCTATGCTCACCTGCATTTATACCTGCTCCCCATCACCTGCGCTAACACCTGAGCTCTGCATCCTGTCAGATCAGTGGCAGCATTAGATTCTCACAAGAGCACACACCCTACTATTAAATGCATACAGAAGGGATGTAGGTGGCACACTCCTTATGAGACTTTAATGTCTGATAATCTGAGGTGGAGCTAGACGGTGATGCTAGTGCTAGGGAGCAACTGCAGATACAGATTAACATCAGCAGAGAGGTCTGACTACACAGAGACCACAACAAATCGATTGCTTGCAGACATATCAAAACCCTATTAGTGAATGGCATGTGTCAATTAAGCTACATCTGGTGGCAGGCTTCACAGTGACAAGCTCATGTACTTCAATTATACAGCAGCAAACGGTGGCAGACTTTTAAGTCAGAATTCAACATTCATTCTAGTTCATCCTTGGCCCACTCATTTTATTTACAACTTCCACTGATGCCATTTTTCCACTGGGCACTTGGCTCAGTCACAGTTTGGTTGAGTGCACAAGCTAACCTTACCCAAAATGAGTAAAAACAAAACTTCAAAAACAGGTCTGTTTCGCTGCCACACAGATTGGGGACAGCTGCTACATGCCATCATTTCCTAGGCCCCAAAACAATAATGGCATATGCTGGGCCCTCAACAAGTTATTTGCTTAACTAATGAATACTAAAATGGTGGCATAGTCTATAGGACTAAACTGAAAATGAAATCACCTGGATTCTAGCCAGACATGGCTCTGTATCTCCACAGGTGCCTATGTGGCCTAGGGCATGCTACAAAATAGGAGTTAAAAAGTAACTAAAAGAAAGCGGCACCTGCAAGTATGAGGGGTTTTCTCCCCTAATTGTCTTGTGTCTTAATTCAGCATGGACATATGGAAGTCTTTAACCTCTTGAGTCTAAGTCTTCTCATCTGTGTGAGATTAACGTTCACTTCCATTTCAGAAATACCAGAATCATATGTAACTCAACCAGAACATTCCCTAGCCACCCCCTATTTACATCTCTTCTTCCTCCATGAATCAAAGAACTTGAAACCAAATATGACACAGGACATCTTATTAGCTAGACCTTTGCTCGTGACTTTGCCTTTTTCCCAGTTGAAACCACTGCAAATTATTCCCTTCAAAGCCCAATCGTTTCCTGCATCATCTAGTCCAAAATTAACAGGATCATTATGTATTCCAGAATTCCCTCATGCTTCAAATTTGAATAGTCGCTATTCTTACTACTAACTTAACCTCTCTCGGCCTCAATTTTGCAATCTGTAAAACCGAGATAAAAGAATTTGTCATACCTCATACTATGTTTGGATAATTCTAAATACTTATTTTAATAACAAACTGTTCAATAAATGTATTATTTATGTGCTACATATATTTTTTAACCTCCTAGAAGGCCCAGAAAGCAACTTTTTTACTTCAAAAGCTTAAAATCATCTCAGTGTCTTTGGGTTTTTCATTCCATAAAGTGAAAGGAATAAACTAAA
The DNA here is from genome assembly GCF_000247695.1 of Heterocephalus glaber. Next base: position 6,112,704 of record NW_004624788.1, on the reverse strand, counting down.
CCCGTTCTTTCTTTCTTCTTTATGTTCCTTTTAAAACTGAAGTTCTATACCTAGATCCTTACAGAGTCAAAAAAAAAAAAAAAGAAAAAAAATACCGCGGGTGAGTTCGTGCAACAATTCAAGAGGACTTTATCTCTACTGCAAACTGAGTTTTACTACAAATCTCTAATGCAAGTGTGCAGAAGCACTTAAAATAACGTTCAGGACCTGGAGATCTTCTCCCAAAAGACTGACTCTTGGTACATGAGGGATCATTGGAACTGTTAAACTGGGCTACAAGAATGAACGTAGGGTTCATGAACTATCAGGAAAAAAAAGTAATAATGTGCTCCGGCAAGACAATGGAAACTCTTCTGGAGCAACAGTGCCTGGAACATTGTTTAAAGGAGTCTGTGATCCACAGGGAAGAAAGGACGGCAACGAAGAAACTAGTCGTTCAATGAAGGAAGATCTTCGTAAGCCACAAACGGACGAGAGTCTACAAGACAAACCAACGCTCCTCACTTAGCACTAACCCCAACGAGCAAGATGACCTACAACCAAAGGAAGAAGCCAAGGTCGGCAGAAACCCTAAAGTAGCCAGCCCCGGGTGAAGAAAGGTCGGCGGAAGCAGTGCAACCTCAGAGTTCGGCACCCTTCCCAGGCTACAAGCAGTCTGAGGCCCGTGGCGCGAGAGTCAGGCCCAGGCCCTCGGCAAACCACGCTGCCCGCTCTCGTACCTGCGGGGTCGAACGCCATCTCGGCTGGCAGAGAAGGCAGCCGCGGTGCGGCTCCAGGGCAGGGGCGGGGCGGGGAGGAGCCTGGCGAGAGCGAGCACCCGCCTCTTCCCGCGGGATGAGGAGGACCGCGGCTCCCTCGGAGAGACAAGGCAAACCTTTTCCTTCTTCCTTTCCCAGTTCCTACTTCCGCTTCCCGTTGCGCCTGCGCTCAGCTGGCCCCGCCCCGAATCCTGTAACTGGAACAGGCTACTTCACCGAGGGACTGGTCCAGGAAGGGGTGTGGCTGCGCGCGCGCTCTGGGGAGAGGCCGCACGTAGGGCTGCAGTTCCGAGCCTGCGGCTTGTTCCTGCGACTCCCTGGGCTGCTGGGCCAAAGGCCGAGCGAGTCCCTCTCCCATCCCGCCTCCCGAGAACCGAATGAAACAGCCCGTTCCTTTATTTTGACTTCGTCATTCATTTATAAGTCTCTATTTTATGACTGCTAGGTTCCAGCGGCTCTTCTGAATACTAGGGAAAAATACGCAAATAAAAATAAAACCCTTATTCTCGCGAGGCACAAGCTGTTAAATGCCACGGGTGCAACAGGTGCACAGCTCATTCTACCATAAAAGTGGTGTATTGTCTGCAGTATCATTATTACTCCTTTAAATCAGTGGCTATGTCTCCCCTGGAGGTTAAAAATCAAAATGTGAGTGCTTAGGGGTACCTGTGTCTTGTGAAATAATACCTCAGGGCATACAGTCCAATTTGGGCTATGTTGTAAGTCCCGGTTCTGTGCTTTAGAGCTGTATGTCCTGTAAGAAAAATAAAGAAATGAAATAGCTATTCTCTTTAAGAACCCCAACTACCCTCTTCTCAACAGTACAAACTTTTGGGTGGCATTTAGGTCCATTTCGACTCACCAAACAGCTTTCAGAAGTGATTCCTCCTCAGATCCACGTTTAACTATCTTGAGCCTCCAAAGGGTGAGATACGGCCAGGGACAGATGGGACAGATGTTTCGAAAAACAAGGAGCAGCTGCTTCTTCCCTGCAAGGGATTTAGGGCTTTCAAAATGATCCCCTCCCCACCTACCTGCAATCTCTCCTCTCCTGCTGCTGCTTCCTCCTGGTCAGTTGGCAGAAAAGACAACACAGTTAAACAGAACTGGGAAAGTGGGTCTCTGCTCAGCAGGTCTTCCGTTTAAGGGCCTCTTTGAGCATAAAGGCCCTTATTACAGCTGTAGACTCACGTGCCAAGGTGAAGAATTTGTTTCACTCAGCCAGGCAGGAAATCGGGTCCTTTTCCTTGTATGTTTTATAAATGCTTAGACAGAAAAAAATCACTCCAGTGCCCTTCTGTTTTCTTGAAGGTAAAGGATTTAATTTAGAAATTAAAAGCAAATCTTTTAGAGGAGATGAGGTGGGGTATTAAAATACAGGCCATACACTCACATTTGAGTAATTAAGATTAATCTTTCTTTTTGTAAAGGGGTTTCATGTAAAGGGAATTATTTTGGAGAGCTTCACTCACAGCGAGAGATATGGGTACCTTCACTTGAATCCTTTAGCCCTATTAGCTGTGTGACTTGAATAAGTCCCAGTGTTTTCCTATACTTTAGTTTCTAATTCACGAGGTCATTTTTAGGAATAAGTTTATACAAACACATTCAGAATATGTGAAAGACCACTTCTATAGTTTTTTCTGTAGCTATCACTTGAATTGTTATTTAATATTTTATTTAAATCAATTCACTTTTCAAAATGCCTATATAGGAACTGTCTAGTCTTATCCTAAGCAATAATATTTGTAAAATCATGGGCTTGATATGTCCCATAAAATTGACTGCTGGGCATATCACAACATGAGAAGTCCTAGTAAAAATTGCACCTAGAGCCAGGGGTTTAGCTCAGTGATTCCACCACCTGCCTCACATGCACAAGGTCCCGAGTTCAATCCCCTGTACAAAAAAAAAAAAATTGCACCTCAATGACTATTACATAATGCCTCTCCGTTCTCATGATAAACTAGTAACTTTGGAGAAAACTTTTGTAATCTAACAAACGAAGTCATTTTTGAAGGTTAAGTCAGAGAAATTGAATTGACAATTCAAAACAGAAGAAATTTCCTGTGGCATCAGATTGTTGATAGACAGTTCTCTGGACAGTAGCTACAGTAGGAGCTTGTAGAGAGAGCAGAGTACATGATAATGGATATTAGGAACTATGTATTATCTAACCATGATCACTAGGGCTCAATGTCTAGCACCTAAGGGCCCCAGAGTTGCCTTTCTAGAAGAATTGAATGCCAGGGTGGTTAGGAAAGATTTGAAAGATAAGTTAGAATTATGTTTAGCCTTGAAATATGGGACAGTATAAGGCATTCCATGCTAGGAGAAAAATTACAGCACAAGTATCTGGGATTTGAGCTGCTCTAAAAGACCAGGTGGAATATGGAAAAGGGAGAGGCTAAGGAATGGAACCATATGAGCAAAAAGCAGAGGAGTGAGAAGCACAGGGCTGGGGGCAGGCCTGTGGATGACAATGCCTGAAACCATTTCAGTTCATCTGAGGCTTTGGAAAGATAGGGTAATTATAAGTAAGATTTGGCAAGAAGAGTCCCAGTTCTTGTAGTCATAAACATTATGCTCAGACATGCTTGAAGTTATTTGATATAAGCAGTCTAGAGTGATTGAAGGCTAACAAACAGAAAAATAGTGCTGTAGTCAATATTTCAAAAAATGTTTTATAAAATTTGTGCAGGATGGACTTCAGCAGCAAGGAAAAAGCTAGGAGGGAAGTAGAAAAGTCGAAAGGTAATTGTAGTAGTTCAGACAGGATTTGAAAAGTCTGTTCTAAGTGCGATATATAGAATTGAAAAGGGAAAATATGTATATGAGAATAATTGCAAAAAATATATATACCTTGTTATTGGGCTTAGGAGACAAGGATACTTAAGACAAGTTTTAGATAAATTATTTCTTTAACAAATAAGAAAAGCATGATACTATGCGTATTTATGCATAAATTAATCTGTCCTTGATTTTCATTATTGAAAGCAATACTGAGACAAAGACTAGGTAAAGGGAGTTACAGTAATCCATGGGAAAAATGATACTGATTGAGCCAAGAGTCCTTGAAGACAAAGAGAAATAAAATACCTATTATGTAGACTGGACATTAAAAATAAACACACACACTCACCAATATGTTTGTGTGTGTCCTCCTTAATCTAATATTCAAGGAACGTACAAATAACATCAAAAATCTGGTTTATCAAGTTGATTCTGATTATATTTAGCATTTTTCATTGGTATGTGTTCATATGCCATTATTTATTTAAATGGTTAGCCCGTGCTTCTGATTCTGCCCAGCAAGAGAATGGTAGCCTTTCAACTTGTAGTTCTATTCAGCCCTATGTTTGAATAAATAACAATCAATTTTGAAAAAATACTAGAATCCCATCCCTATCAGTGGACAGACTTTGAAATTAGTTTTTGGCTAGGTCAACAGACAAGTGCTCCTGGTAGCCCTGCCTATTTTGTGAGCCTCATGGTTTAACACCCAGTCCTCATGGCCTGGGCTTTCTCTGATTGAAATGGACTTAGATCAATGACATTTGTATATATAGATCCCAGAAGATAACCACAGGTTTGAAATCACAGAGAAACTTCTTTTTTAAAAAAAAAATGTTTAGTTTTTGTTCATTTGGTTTTATTTTTTCCTCTCTCTCTGATTCCTTTTGTTTCTTTGCAAAGATGATCGTTTTTATTTTTATTTGTTTTTGTTTTCATTCTTTCATTCCCTCCTGTCTTCTTCACCAGTTTCCTAGAGCTTTGGTAATCTTCCTCTGTCCTTCACCCTTGCTTCTAAACTGTATTTCTGTTTTTCCCTGTTTGCCCTTTTAATTTTCTCCTCTTGGATTAAATTGCTCTATTGAGGGAATATTTACTGTTTATAATTTCCTGATTTGTCATAGATTTTGTTATATAACAAAAGGTTATGAGCTATGGTTAAAGGTGGCAAATTATTACTTACCACAGTTTGTCATTTTCCAGTCTGAGTTTGATGCTATTGTTATTGCTGATTGTACTACTTTAGCCAAAGTGACAAAGTTGCTGTAAACAATTGATCTTCCTTTTATGCCAATACTTAGATTGTCTGGGGGACATAGACAATACTACAGTCCAGTACCAAAGAATTGGGTGCTATGCCAAACAGCTTGCAAACTCTCATCACTAATAAAAATAAGAGGCAGGATCCTGGGACAAACTCAAAGGGGGCAAAGGAAGGAGGAGGAGAAAGGAAAGGAAAAGGGATTAAAAATAAAGAATGGACAAAAAAATGGAAACAAAGCTTCTGTAAATGGAGAGGGGAAGTGGGGTTGAAGGAGGGAAAACAGAATTAAGATATACTATGTACAGGTACAGATTCCCTATGGTGAATGTGAGCACTATGTATGGCAAATATGTACTAATAATAAATTTTTTTAAAAGAATAAATACAAGTGGCTATAAAATATATGAGTGTATCACTAATAATCAGGGAAATACTAACTACAATGAGCTGTCACCTCTTACTTTTTAGAATGGCTAGTATCCAAAACATGTAAGTGTTGGTAAGGATGTAGGTAAAGGAAACTCTTGTATGTTATGGAAGGAAATGCAAATTAGTACAAGCATTACAGAAAATAGTATAAAGGTTCTTCAAAAGCCTGAAAACAGAACTACTATTCTTATTACTCTACAACTTCCTTCTACTAGTAGTTGAAGTCTTACTACTGGGAATATATTCAAAGGATATGAAATCAATATATCAAAGAGAGTACTGCATGCCAATGTTCACTGCAGAATTATTCACAGTAACCAAGTTACAGAGGCAATGTAATTGCCACGAATAAGTGAGTAGCTAAACAAAATATTTTATATGTATACAGTGGAACACAATTCAGCCACAGAAAAGGAAATCCAACCATTTGCAGCACTATGCATAAATTTGGAGGATATTATCCTTAGTGAACCAAGGTAGGCACAGAAAAGCAAATCCTGCATGATATCACTTATATATGCAGTATAAAAAAGTGAAACTCATAGAAATAGAAAGTAAAATGGTGGTCACCAGAGATTGCGAATTGGGGGAAGGGGATGTTAGTCAAAGTACATAAAATTTCAGTTAGATTGCAGGAATGAGCTCAAAAGATCTATCATACATAATGGTGACTTCAGTTAGTAGCAACATATTGTGTATTTGAAATTTGCTGAGAGTGGATTTGAAGTATTCTCACTCCCAAATGGTAAGTAGATGAGATAATACATATGTTAAGATATTCTACGATGCATACATGTACCAGAATTTTATGTTGAATGCCATAAATATTTACAAAATTTACTTGCTAATTTAAATAATTAAATCCTCAGTGGCTCCTGTATAAATAACACCCAAACCTTTTCCTTTAACAAGGTCCATAAAACTTATGAACTTGTCCCAGATTACTACATCATCTTTTCATAAGTAACCTCCTTGTGCTCAACAGTTTCTACTACATTAACTTATATGTGGTAGTTTGTTAAATTATCTATGAAGACTTCTGCAAAAATGGATGAGTCTCTAGTATAAAAACTTGAAACTGACTTCAGAAAGAGTATCTAGTGGAGAGAGCTTTTGGAACAAAGCAGAGCTAATTGAAAAGAACTAGACTTATTCTTTCTCAATGACTTTTTATTAAAGTGAAGTATACACAGTAAAGAACACAAATGTTTGTGTAGCTGAATGACTTTTTACATAGGTGTACTTCTGCAGTATTACTCACATCAAGGTATAGAATATTTCTAGTAGTTCAGAAGATTCCTTGATAATAAATTTAGGTAATAATATGTTTAAACCAGTCATATGTGACATATCCTTCAAATGAACTGAGGTGATTTAGCAGTGTGCCCTATCACTTATCAGGTGAGAAAAAAAAGTGAGGAAAAAAATCACCTCTCACCTCTGCAGAAGGCTTTCTATATTTATGTTTTGTTTTTACTGCATATTGTTTTCTGGGTGGCCTCCTTTGAAACAGACCACAATTTTCTCTAGGGCCAGAGACTCAAATTTCTCTTATTTTAGTTTTGAACAGATGCTATGATTCTTGAAATTTTCACAGGAGCTAACAAACTTGACAAACAACAGTAGTGCTTTTTGTTGTACATTGAGTCTAAAATATTAGTGACATTATATTTAAATGGCCAGCTGTGATTAAAAACACCTCAGGGAATTTTTTGCTCATGTAGAAAAAATACAAATATCTTTCTACTATTGACCTGAAAGAGTACAAATGTCCAGAACTGAAAATCCATTTCTGCCTCAGAAAACTTCCTGTACTTCAAACATCATGCTGTGTCCTGGGCAAATAAAGATAAATAAGATGAAGCCCCCATCCTTAAGGAACTCAGAATCTACTAGACAGAGAGAAACAAATACATGAACAAATTATTACAATACAATAACATAATAGAAGATGATGTAGGAGCCTAGAGGAGGAAGAAATTAATTCAACTTCCAGGAAACTTTATATAAAAGCTTATATTTAAATTTAGTCTTAAGAATAAGTAGGTATTCATCAAGCAAAAAACTGTATAAAATAGGTACAGGATAATGGTCATGACCCAAGAATGTGGTTGAAATAGCTAACTTGTCTAAAGGGGAATAAATGATCTAATCAGAATTGCTAATGTTTCATTGCTTTCATACTAATATTCATACTAGTATTCATACTAGTATTATGCCCAATCAAAACAATCTCATGGCACTGAGCCTGTTATCTTTATCAATCAGACATGAAACAAAATGAAGAATTCCCCAAAATTCAGACCTGAGTGAAAAAGAGTGTTCACACTAATATTCTACTAACTAGAGTCTGTTAGAGATCCCAAAACTTGGAAGAAAGGCTTCCTATGAAAAAAATTAGATACTGCTATTGTTAGGTCACATGACTCTCTCCTGTCTGCTTAGCATCTTGTTTTTCTTTTAGAAGTTTTTCCTTCCTTAATTGTTCCTCCACTACTGATAGAAACTACAAGGACACTGGTTTTAACCAATATCCACATGCTGTCACAGTGTTCTCATGTCCTTATAAAGCATCTACCGTTGTCATATCCCATTGATCTAAAAATGGATACCTGACTTACTATGAGCCAATGAGAAAAGAAGTACATTTATAAGATGCTTCCAAAAGTTTCATGATAACCAGCACTAGTCATCTATAAAGTGAGAAACTCAATAATACATCCATGTATTCTTTCCTCCCTTTCCTGTTTCATTCTTTTCTTTTTCTTGTTCCTATGCCTTTAGACTATATTACAAAACAATCCACCCGAACATAATCTAGGCAAAAACAGCACTTGTTCCTTGTTTTTATATTTTATTTTAGGCTGATTCCCACCCCCTTGCTATTCAAAGATATTGTCCTAATTAATACAAAGACTTAGAATACTTCTCTGATTGCTCATAGGATAAACTCATACAAGCAACAGAACTGGGTAGGAATACTTGAAAGGCCAGGCACGGGAAAGACTCTACTGTATTCAGAATTACTCCAGAATACTATTTGCCTATTCCTTACTGTAGTCTCCGCTTTGTTTTCATTCTAACTAGAAATCCCTTAATTTGAAATGCTAGTTCCCGATAATGCATCTCAAGTATTCCTTTTGGAGACTGATTTGTCAAGCTACTGCAGGCATGACAATACTTTCTCTGCATGTGTTCTACATCATAATTTAGTTCCATGTCATATGGTTGAAAGTGATCTATATACCCAAAGAACCCCCGAGGTCCAAACCAACTCACCTCGATCTCCACCAGTGTCTGAGACATTGAGGGTTCTTACCAAGTTCATGTTGAATACATTTATAAAGACATTGATTCCTGTGTACTTGAAAGCAAAATTGGAACAAGCCTAATCACTCATTTAATTCTGTTTAAATTACTATTGGTCATATATGGTACATACAGTGAGCACAGCTACAAATACTTCCCTCTATTCATTTATATTATTTGTTGGAAGCTTAAAAACATCAAAGTCTTCACAAAACTGCGTGCAGATATCACAATTTAGTTCACAGCTTACCTACTGCTGAAATTTTAAGTTTGTATTTTTCTATTAAAATTGAAATATTTCTAGCTTAATAGAGGTACCAGAGACTGCACTATAAGTGAAAGAAATTGGGCACACATGTTTAAATACCACATTGTTTCTCTAATGTGAGAAACAAAAAGTATAAATAAGGACCAAAAGGTATAAAAGATATTGCGAAATGGGAAGAAAATGTTCAAAAGAGAGGGGGAACAAGGGAGGTGGTGGAGGAAAGGAAGGGCAGGACAAGGCAAAAAAACGGAAGCAAAGCTTTTGAAAACAAAGAAGGGAAGAAGGGTTGAAGGTAAGTGAGGGAAATGGGAAAAAAAGAAGCAAGATATATCATGTACAGGTACAAATTTCCTATAATCAGTTTTAATATTATGTATATCTAAAATGGACCAACAAAATTTAAAAAATAAGAATCCTCTCTTCACCCTTCTCTTACTCTTTCAGGGATTTTTAATGATAATTTCACACACTGTTTTCATATCTTTGTTTTATATTAGTGCTTTATTTCATTTTCAAGTCTTTCTCCTTCACTGGACTATGTTTAGCCAAACAAGGGTCGAGACTTTTTTACTTTTATATTTCTGATGATCCACACAATGTCCAGCAAAGAATAGCTACTTAGTATGTGTTAAACTCATTTTAAAGTTAATTATTACTAAAATGCTTAAATATTATATGGTCACCTTGACTTTTTAAAATTTTCATTTTACTCTAGTAAAATCTGACCAAGAACCCTATCAAGGAGCATTTTCAACTCCTTTCAGCGATTGCCTTACTCACTAGCCCACGCATTAGACATATTTGTGTAGCTAGCTTCTATTCCAGGCTTTGATGTCCATGCTTTTGCCTGGCACCCTGCACCTTTCTCTGGCTTACATATTTGCTTTTTGACATTCAGACTAGGTTCTCTAACTTTCTGCACACTTGCCTCCTTAGCTACCATTTCTTGCTAGAATAACAAGCAAGTTGTTTGATCTGATTTGCCTCACTGACTCTTGGATTTGAAACCAGCTACCTCTACTAAACTAGTGCTCCATTCAGCTGCAGTTACTAATATGAGGGGAGGAGCTAGGATGCGCTTCCCTTCCTACCTTCCCCTTTCCTTGGTGCCCAGTGGTCAACACTTTTCTACTGGCCTTGATTTATTATTTACTTATTCTCTGATTCATTCTTCCACTTGGGGCTTCCAGGAGACAAAGAATACCATATCATGTATTATATTTCCTTCAAACTGTTTATTCTTATACTCTGAAACCATAAAAAGGAAAAAGTCTGGGCACGAAAAGAAATAACAAAAAATTTCTATCACAAGCCATCTGTGAAATATTAGTAATGACAGCTCCTTCAATTTTCCATTAAGAGGGCAAGTAAGCTGGGTTTTCAGTAACAATGAATAACCCACTTCATCATTAATTATAATGAAAGTATTCCAATTATAGAAATTATCAGCCATGAAAAGTTGCACACCCTATTTACTTTCAGGGTGAAATTCATTTTCTTGAATTTGTGTATTATTTTTACTTTGTAAGTAGGGTGCAAGTGCAAATGATAGTCCATATCCCCCATAAGATAAATAGGTTTAAATCATCAATGCAAACTGTCAACTTCTGATGAACTAGATGCAGGTTATGATAGATAAGCCATTATGTCAAGTTTCAAATGAAAATTTTAACCGTACTAGGTCAAATAAGTCAATTTAGAAATTTCTTACTCTTTGTGGCAATGGTATTTTTTATTTATATAAAGAGTTTACTTATCTCTATGAGAGGAAATTCCTTACAATTGATTATTTTATTTTTTTGATGATTTTAAACATTTACTAACAAACCCATAAACAGGTGATAATGACCAAATAAGCATTATTGTCTAGTACCAAAATGCTTTTTTAAGTTTGATACTTTGATCTCTTGGGCTAAGAGGAAGCTATCATCTCAGTTTAAAAAATAATAGAGGTATTTTCTTGGACAATAGGAGGGAAAACAATTTTTAGATATTATTTCTAAAAAATAGGAATGATGATGTACAACTTTCAGGACAACAGTTAATAGGAAATAATTATGCTCTCAATAGTCAAAAAGTAAATAATTATGAAAATACTAACCAGTGCATGGCATAAATTGGCAGTCAATAAATGTTATTCTGTGACAGTTCTTTGTCATCTCTGAATATCCCTAAATATGTTACGCATCCATAGGCTTAGTCTTAGGAAATAGAAATGGGCATAAATGTTCACATTTTCTGGTCAGATAAGGTGAATTTCTCTTTGCAGTGGTCCCAAGAAGAATATTGGAACATGTTAAATTTCCTATCACATGCTAGCTCATGGTCTAGAAAGGCTATTAAAAGGGAACTGACAGATTTCAAAATCTTGAGGAACGTGCACTTTGCGCTACGCAAAATAGAATCACATTCACTAGAAGGCGTTTATGATCAAGAGATAAGGCAAACAAGAAATCACTAAAACTGCAAATTCCATGAGTGCAATGGAAGCTTAGGGCCTTTCCTTGGACCTCATTTTCAGCCTTCATGTGATAGTCAACATTATCACTTCCTATCCCTCCTCAATCCCTTCCTTTTGAAAGTCTTTTTCTCCTTCTAAATCAAACTGAAACTATACTTACCTACCTCTCCCATGAATTCTTTTTTCCATTTTGATGAACTCTCTTCCATTTTTAAATCCTTGGCTTGAGATATCCTTGTATTCATTACTCAGGTTTAATAGATGGGAAAAGCCAAAAACCAAATTCAGTATGAGTCTCTTTAAAAAATGTTTTTTGCTTAGTTCATTCTACTAAGGAATACTGCACTCATTGATAATAATTAATGATTGATATTATTTAATTTAAATATTAAGAAGAAAATAAACTTCTTGAGTTCATTTCTTTGGAAGCATCTAAGGGTACAAGATTTAATGAGTTCTATGGCTCAGTCTTCCAGTTCCCTGAAATTCAATAAATTAATACTGTTGCAGTGACTCAAACTTATGTAATACCCATGTTAAAATTTGCATATGCCTTGAAGATTGATTGAGTCTATTTTCTGTTCCTATAACTCAATAGTATAGACTGAGAAATTCATAAAAAGTAAAGGTTTGTTCCATTCATGATGCCAGAGGCTGCAAAGTAAAAAAAAAAAGATAGGAAGGACCTTGATTAGGTTGGTTTCAGTAAAGAAATGGGAACAAAAGCCAGGATGCAATGGGAAAAATTGATGTCTATGTAAGCCTACATCTACCCTACTCCCTATGTCAACAGTAACGAAAGATTTAACTGTCATATTCACTGATAAACTATTGCTAATTAATACAATATTTTCTATGAGCCAAAAGTATGAATAATTTATGATTTGAATATAATGCTTTCTTATGCTTTAAATAATCATTTTCCATAAAAATACAATTTTGTAGCAATTCTTGTCTTATCTTTTATTACGTAGTATTTATTCAATAGATAAGGATACCTACTCAGTAGAAAGTGTTAGGCTAATTAGGAGCATGGTAATGAGACAAATATGTAGCTACATTTCAAAGCATTACAGAGTAATTGAGTTGTCCTTAAAATATCACAGTATAAGGCAATAAGTGATATGTACCACAAATATGCACTTTGACTTTAAAATATAAATATGGATAAATATTGTTAGTCTAAAATCTTTTAATACAACATGGGATACTGAGTCCAAAGTCTAAATGATTAGATTTGGATTACTCCAATAGCGTCATTTGTCCAATGATTGTTTCTGAAAGAAAACACTCAGATAAACATTTGACAAAACAATGAAGATAGAGGCCTATCACTCAATTTGTATTTTTATACATTAGACAACCAAGAAAAAAAAACAACAACTTGCTGTGATAGACTTAGTATTCGACTATCTATTCAGATTTTTTTTTTGCATTTTGAGTGGAAATGACAAAATAAAGAGAAAAACAATAATTGACTATACACTCAAAGGAGAATCTCCTTTCTTGGCTCTTTCTTGCCTGTGATCTTGAACTGTATCTCTCTTTTCCTTTCTAATACCTTGTATTTAAAAATGCTTCAGTAGGAGAGAATTTGAAATTGTCTTCATTATTTTTTGAGGAGTCATGCAATTAAAAAGTTGAAAATCTGCTCAGATGTTTGAGGAGCACAGATTACACTGAACAATCCACCCTTAAAAATTAAATAGAATGTTATAATCGTAAATAGCTCTGCCTTGCAGTCATTTCTGTAATTCTGTCTAACATTCATATTGTCATTTGATTAGTTAATCATCCATTTTCAAAGGTGTGAATGTGTTTTCACACTTCTGCTAAGACAGTGTTAACTATGAAACTATAGATAGCAATAGAGATTAATTATCCATTGCACAAGTCCCCACACCTTGTGCTTACCAGATAGAGGGAAAGAGTGCATGTCTTAACACAGGTGTGATTTCAAAAAATGGGGAAAAATACTTGGTCAAATGAGTTCAAGGAGTACTTTCAATTGACATATCTTTAAAATGTTAACTGCATTTACATTTTAATTTTATTTCACAAAACAATTGAGTAGATTGGTGCATATCTTCAGTTACAAGTGAGTGAACAGAGTGGGGTATTTTATAAATGAGTCAGTCTTTCATGGAATTAGAAAATGGAATAGAAACTGCCAGATTTTAACAATTGCTATAACTTCAGTAAGAAAACGCCAGAAATTGTTGATTTGCCTTCTGAAATGTTAAATACAGTGGAGTCTTCTGAGTAGTCTTGTAAATCATAGTAATAATAATAATAGGTGAGATTATTATGGGTTTTGTTATTATAATTATAATAAAACTTTCCAACTGGCTTTCCATTTGTTGCTGCTCTCCTACTCAAATGGTGAAGTCTCTTAATTTAGAATCTGTTTCACCAAGTTTTGTCAGATCTGATTTTTCTTTCGATAAGTTGGCTTTGATAAGTAGGATATCATGACTGAAACAAGGGAGGGATGTTGATCTTTAACCATGTTCATTTTTGAAGTAACAATAAACTCAAACTTTAATCCATCATGAAAAGTAATAATTTCTACACCAGGATTAATTTTGGTGATACATTAACACGTGCAATTCATCCCTAATATCTTATCAGTCTTTTAAAAATGTAGCCAAGTACTGAAATGTAGTAAAATTTACTTCTCTCACTCAAAAAATGTCTTTCATCTCCTAGGGTTTCTTTCTTTGTCAGATATGTGAATACAAGCCTTCTTGCCAGTGTGGTTCTATGTGGACACTCAGACAACCTGGCAAATCTCTGGGCAACAAGCTTTTTCTATAAATCCTTCTCATTATAAGTAAATAGTCTCAAATTTTGGATTCTTTGTTGGTTTCTTGGTGTGATACCAAGAAAGCAAGGTGACAGAGAAATGAGAGAAGAACCAAATACTAGTTGGAGTGGAGAGTGGTGGCACACACTTGTAATCCCAGCACTTGGGAGGCTGAGGCAGGAGGATTTCTATGAGTTTGAGGCCAGACTGAACTATATAAGATTGTGTCTAACAAATAAATAAAATAAAAATAATATAGTTGGAAGAAACATAACATTTCAATATGTCTAACCTGTCTTCTGGTACCATACCATACCATTTTACATGCTTGCAAATGGGCTGGTCAATTTGTATTTAGTTACTCTTCCCTAATCTAAGTTTCCAACTCTATGCTAGTGCACTCCCCAGTCAGTAACTAGGAATGACCACTATTTACCACTGTGATCCCACTTCAACTTAGGACACTTTAGTTCTCAGATCTGTCCTGATTTTTCTGGAAGCCCTGAATTAACCAGGTACCTCCTGAGAATGCTCAGCCCCACAGTCATTAATGACATGTTTGCAGCCTCAAATAACAATGTTTGGGAGTAAATTGATGGAAAAGATGAGCATGCAATGTAATCAAGGTCAGAAGAATTCCTTTAAAAGAGATTCCAGAAGTGGAAAAAAAAAAGAGATTCCAGAAAGTAACCTTCATCTTCATTGGATATGTCTCCTGAGGAAGAAGAGTACCACACCATTATGGGCTTTTCCAACCTTACTATTTGTCTAGCTAAAGATCTAAGAGAGAACAAGCACAGATGTGTTGACAGAGAGTTGGGTGTAGGGTCTAGGAAGCTAAGATGTCTTTCCTTGGAGCAAATCTTGAGGTTTAAGATTTTGAATGCTTTGAGCAGCTCTAGAAGTAGAGCATGCATCTTTAAGAGCAATACACACATTTTAAAATGTACTCTTTAGAAATTTACATTGACTGGCCTCATTGTCTGTAGGCTTTCTAATTTAGGGCCAAAAATACAGTAATTCTGAATCCTCCCTTAAATTCAGAATTAGTTCTAAAACAATGATTCCCAGAGGCATAAAATGATCTTTCCTATCCTATGGAATTATTTCACCCAGAGAAGACCATGTGGATGACATGACTCTCTTTGGCATTCCCATCACTGGGACATCTTCAGAATAATTTTAAGAACTACTAGAGTCACTCAGAAATTTAGAAGTATAAATCAACATTGTACTAAGGTGAGCTCTAAATTTCTGCTCATCTTCTACAATACCTTTTGTATTGTCACTTGCTGGATTATGACAGTTGTCCTGGATGATTATATTGCCTAGTGATATCATAGGCATAGTTTATGGAAATACATTCTATGATGTTCACATAATGATGAAATCACCTACTGACATATTTCTCAGAACATATCATCTCCATTCAGCAACCTATGACTATTAACTGAGGTTCAACAATAAATATGAAATCATTTCAAGTAATAGATTTTGATACTTTGGGTGTTTTGTTGTTCCTGTTGTTATATATTACAAGTAATTTGAAATAGAATTCCTACAGGAATAAGGACTAATAGTATTGTGTATTTTATCATGCTTCATATTTGCTGTGAGCAAGACATTCAGCTAAGTACCTTAACTCAATTTAGTCTTCACAACAAACTTATGTCATAGGTATTATCTCTACTTAACAGGTGAAAAATGAAATATAGTTTAAATAATTTGTACAATACTCATAGTTAAAAAGTAGAACATTCTTCTTTGTTGTCTGCATAAGAAATGGTGATATTACAATGTTTTATATTATTCAAATGACATATGAATTTTGTATTATATATAATGCCAAGTCTCCAAAGATGGTCCAATGTACTATATCATTTTCTTTCCTACCATCTCTACCTTCAGGTCTTGTGAGTCACTTTCAATTAGAATAATGTAGCAGAAGGGACACATTGAATGTCTTCAAGACTAAGTCAGAAAATGTTTAATAAATTAGACTTTGATTCCTTGAAACACACTTTCCATAAGTCCTAATATGCTTGGCTCTGTCTAAATTCTTGATGCATAAGATAATAATAATGATGTATTATTATTACAGGACTATTGTTTTAATCCATTATGTTTTGGTGTAATTTTTGTACCAAAATGGCACCAGGAAATGGGATGCTCCTTAAAAACAATCTTGCATAGTGATACTGGCTTTAGGACTGGGCAATGGATAGATGCTGCTAAGGCCTTAAGGAGATTGTAAATGGAAGCTCAAAGGGCTTCAAAAGCCACTGATGAAGGCACCTATAATCATGAGCCAAGTGTTATTTGAGGATGAGGAAAAGGAAATCTTTGTTATTTGTGGCTCACAGTTTGTGAACACTTTTGTCTGCAGTAACCTGGAAAATAAAAAGGGCACTCACTTAAAACACTTCTTAACTTCCAGGCGCAGTGTAGAAAGTGCCCACTGGCTTCTTCTGATTATGATATCATATAAATCAAATTCTTGTCTTCTTATTAGAAGAGAGAGATGAAATAAAAAAGTAAGGGATAAATTTTTGAGCCTAATCTAGAGGAAATAAAATATATTCAGGACTTCTAAGCTTGAAAGTTAAACTTCTTCAATCACAATGCCTCTCAGTAAAATACTTTAAAGTGTTTTAATAGTAAGACCAAGTCTGGAACTATTGGAAGAACATGACCCCAGGGAAAATAGCTCAGATATGTAGTTAAAACACCTTTTATTAAGATCTCAGCGTGACTTACCAGCAGACTTTTATAGAGCCTTGAGATAAACAATATGGTTTTAGGAATTTTAAAGGTGTTGTTCCAAAGCAGCTTTTCATGGCCCAGATCTTGAAGGAACTATCTCAAAAAGAAATATGTGTGTGGCTTTATTTATTGGCTTTTATTACAAATTGATAAGAGACAAAAAATTGTCAAAGAAATCAAAAAAGCTTAGAGTAAAAGAGACAGATAATAGAATATTAATTTCTACAGTCAGGAAGCACACCAAGAAAGATAACCTGGTGTAAATACAGACATTTTTCATGGGAGAAAAATTATTCATGGAAAAGGAAGAAAAGTCTAGAGCCCAGAGGTTAAAGTAGAAGGCAATGGTAATCATTCCCAGGCAGCGGAACTGGGCCCTTGTCAAGGGATGGTTACTATGTGCCTGTGTGCATTGCTATGGATCGGTGATTGCTGTGCATCTTTTGTTTCCTCCCTTTTGGGTGGGGGTATTATTGTCATGCAATTTCTTCTTCACCTTTAGAAGTTGAGAAATCTTTTCTTTTTAATTTACAGGTTCTATGATAATCAGGCATCATACTCAGCAACTTATATGCAAGGAAACTCACCTAAGTGTCTGTACCTAGCCCTGTACTTTGGACTGAATTGCATATCCCCAAATTAATATGTTAATATTCCTGATGTTACTGTATCCAGAGATAGAATCTTTAGGAAGCAGTTATGGTTAAATGAGGTCGTAGGGATGAGAGTCTAATAAGATAAGACTCTGATCTTTATAAGAAGAAGAAAAGCAGAAGAACCACAATCCTGGGGAAATTTTCCCCCTCGCTCCATCCCAGTGTGAAGACACAACAAGATGATGGCTATCTGCAGGCCAGGAAAAAAGCCCTCACCAGAAACCAAGCCCTGCTGAATCTTGTTCTTGGATTTTCCAGCTTCCAGAACAGTAAGAAACAAATATCTGTTGTTTAAACTTCCCAGTTTATGGTATTTTATTATGTCAGCCTGAGCTGACTAATATAACCTGATTTAGATAACAATATTTAATACTTTTGAGCTAGACCTTGATGCTGTAATGGAATGCATGATTCTCAGCAGGAAGTGACTACATTTTGCATGCTGGAGGAATGTAAATAACTGCCCCATCCCACCTCACTGGAGAATAAGTTGTGTGAATTTAAAGGTCACTGAAAAAATTTTAAACTCATTGGATTGAAGATTAGATGTTCATCTTCTTCCCCCTTGAATTTAGGAAAGCTCCATGACTCTTACCAATAGAGAATGTAAGAAGTGATATTTGGTCAGTTTTGGATGCTAGCCATAAAAAATTGGAATTTCTATCTGCTCTCTCAAAAACATTACTGTATTCTTAGAAACCAGTTGCCTTGATGTGAAGAAGCCCAATCCTATGAGAAAAGCCTACATGGAAAGAAATCAAGACTCCTAGCTGACAACTTGAACTGAGCATTCATCTAACAATAAGCCTGTCAGTCTCCTCAATCCTGTCAATCCTGGGAGCGAGCCATCTTGCAAGTGGATTCTCAGCTCCACTTGAATAACCCCAGCTGATGCTGCATAAGATAGAGAAAAGCTGTTTCCACTGGGCTTTGCTCAAGTTGTTTTATGAGCAAAACAAATGATTTTTGTTGTGTTAAGCTACTGAATTTTGGAGGAGTTTGATATATAGCAATAGATAAACAGAACATGATTAATATATGAATTAGTGATCTATTACTTAGGTCTTAGTCATCTCTTCCACCTCTGAAAATTAAATACATCACCAGTTATGATAGAGGAGTAATCACCAAAATAATCACCAGTTATGATTAAGGTTAAGTAAATATTAAAAAGATAAAAAATAAATATGATAAATCAAGGATGGGGCAGAAAATATGGCCAGGAATCAGGCTAATATAAAACACATACTACAAAATCCTAAATTTGGAACACTATGTATAATAAAGTTAAACATACACCCAAATTATAACTCAGCAATTCCACTTCTAGGTATATACCCAGTGATACTAAATGAAGGGTTCTAAAGAACGTTTTTAGTAGCTTCTTTCATAATGATCCCCAAATGAGAACAGTGCAAATATCATTCAACAATTAAAGATGCCAGTCAAAAAAGAGTATGCATTGCATGCTTTTATTGTTATTAAGTCAAGATCATTCATACTAAACTATGATGATAGGGGTTACAGTAATTTCTGACTACTTCTTCAAGAAGATGAATTACCTAAAAAGAGTCAGAAAAAAAAACCTTCTAGTATGATGGATTGTTGTGATTTTGGTGGTGATTACATGTATGTATGCATATGGAAAATTAATTATGTTACATACTACAGGTTTGTGCATTTTTCTGTATCAATAATTCAAAAATAAATTGACACTGAGTTTAAAAATTCAGCTATGGTTACCCTACCTGCTATTTAGGAAGATACAGTTAAGCATCGAGAGAATTCTATCAGTGTTTCACTATTCTTAGGATCAGCCATCAGTAATGTCCAATAGAACTTCTTTCTCTTCTTTTTCTCTGTTTCTTAGCTAAGAGGGGACTACATTTCTATGACAGTGAAACCTTATATGAATCATATGTTTTAATGGTGCTATTGTGTTTTTGTTTTGTGTTAGAATATTCTTTCACTTCTTATCATTTACATGGGAGGTTCTTATATCTGCTCTTGATATTTCACTTTCCTTCATTTCAGAATCTATTGCTTTTTATTATCACTTTTAGTTTATAATTTTTCAGTGTCACCATTTTTCAAGTCAAGCATCAGAACACAGTGCTAACTATTCATAAATAAATCCATATTTATTTTTATGGCATGCATAGGAATTATGCAGATATACTTCATTTATAATATAGCCACTTTTATAATTTTAAAAGTAACATTACTTTATATATTAAATTACAATTTATTTTAAAGTGAGTAATTTTAGGTTTTGTTTCCTCCTTTGCTTGAGATAAATTCACTGCATACTGCATGTTCCAAATTTAAACCTGACACCTAGATATAAAACTGACAAACAGGAAATGAATAAAGGAAGAGGTTCTTCCTACTATGTTTGATATCACTGAAACAGACACTTTTTTGTAAAAAGTCCTTTTTTTTTTGGAAGGAATAAAGTGGTGAGACAGTAACAATGTCAGTCTGTACACTTATCCCTTCGTGACTATGTTAGTAAAACTGTGGTTGTGCAATTATTATAGTTTCTTTTCATATTTGGTTTATATTTTGGTCTGGATCAAATTATTGACTAAAATTTAGTTCAGATTATTTCCTCTTACACCCTTTGTCTGAAGATATACAAACCAAGAATGATAATAATTGCTAAGATGGCCTTAAAATTGTACAAAGTTTAGATCTATCAGCAGTTTTCATTTCTTCATAGTATTAGTAGCAATAAATATTGTCAAGTCTAATTTTTTATCAAATTGATGGGTTTAAAATGCCATTACAGTGAATGTGTTTGATCTTTTTGTCAAAGATAAGGTGGCTGAGTGTGTTTAGAGTTGCTGTGGCGTCTTCTAATCTGTTCCATCAATCCTTTACTAATCCATGCTCCATCTATATATGTTGTATTTTCTTTAAATTTTTTACTTAAAAAAATGATTATGTCTGTGTATGCTGTTGTTTGGATCTAGAATGCCCCTCCTTACCCTGCCAAGACATATGAGTTAAAGGTTTTTTCCCCAGTTTGGTGCTATTGAAAAGCTTAAGAGGTGGGGCCTAGCATGAGATCTTTAGGCCATTGTACTTATGCCCTTGAAGGTGGTAGTGGATTCCCAGCCCATTTCTCTTTACTTCTTTTGCTTCCCCGCCATGAGGCTAGCAATTTTGTTTCACTGTTTGCTTCCACTGTGATGTGATTTTGTTTTCAAATCAGAGCTGGCCTGTGACTGCTTTTATCAGAAGAGTATGGCAGAAGTGACATGATGTCAGTTTCGTAACCAGCCTTTTGAGGACTGGAGTTTCAATTTGAGTCCCTGGAAATCCTGGGTTTTTAAGTAGCAGTCTGACTACCTTGCTGGAGAACGAAAGAAAGGACACAGTATGCCCAAACTTTCAGATGTCCTAGCCAAAACACCAGGTATGTGAATCAAGCTATCATGAACATTCCACATCAGCTTAGCTGTGAAAGGAATACGACCTAAGAACCTTGTTTGATGCCTGAATTCCTGATCCAGAAAACTGTAAAATGTAGTAAACTCAGTTATGTTTTATAAGTCACTAAGTTTGGGAAAATTTATTATACAGTACTAAATAACTGAAACAAAAGTCAATGTAAGAACATCCAAAAAGAGAATATGCTGTAGTTATATTAGATTAATTCTCAAGATGATGGACCTTAATTTCCTGCAAAGTGAATCATTTAATTCTTTATATATCTATTTTGTGCTCTATCAGCACACTGCTTTCAGAGCAAAAACCAAATCCTAACATTACCCAAAAATAAATTACTACATTTTGACCTGGAAATAGTGCTTTTGATCTTAGTACAGAGTATGACAATTATGCTCTGACTCAGCCTAGTACTTGTATCCAAAATGTTAAATCAAGAGTGGACCAAGGAGATCAGTTGGTATTATTTTCTTATCTGAAAAACTGCATCAGAGTGGGTGACAGGATTGAGATTTAATGACTCCTGCATGATTAGTGGTAGAATCTAGAATAGATTTTTTTTTTTAGAGACTTCCATCATACTTCATTGCCAACCGTACTCACAGATAGGCATAAAAACGATAACTTGGCTCTAAAATTTTAGAACTGTATACTTTTAATACAGTAAGAATTTTATTTCTAGGAACAAACAATGATTTTAACTACAGTGTGGTGTGGTAGTAAATGTTTAACATCTGGCTCTTCGAAAAGCAAGAAAAGTCCTGACTTGTAGCACTTGGTGATTTCCATGGTATCAATACTTCTCTGTAACCATATTCAAGCTACCATTATGAAGGAACCTAACAGAAAGTTTGGAATTAAAAATGATGCGTAAAAATTATCTTCATGAGCCAGTGCACTGCTCTAGCACATCACTGAAAACTCCACTTTAAAAAAAAACAGTATAAACACATCTTTGTTTAAAAGAGATACTTGAAGTGTTTATTCACCAAAGACTTTATAAAATAAGTCATTATACTGTACTTTTTGAAGAGCTAGAACTTCTGAATTAGATTAAAATATAATTTAGGAAACAACATTTTAATTTACTTATAGAATATAAATAGTAATTACTGAAAACACTCACAGTTGTTGTGGACAAAATGGTGAGACTCACCAAATATTTGCTGTGCTCAGATTCCCTGGTAGTTATATATGTCTGAAGGGAAAAGTTCAAGTCAATGTTGTTTAAGTGGAACTGATAATGTGTCCTTTCTGGATCAAGGAAGTTAAGGACTACAAGTTCTTTGTGCTATGTTCTGATGCAATAGCCTTGGAAAGCATAGATTGAAATGATGGCTTTGCAAGACGAAGGGAGACTGAATTCTTTGAAAACAACTCTGCTGACTCTCCTCAGACTTTGGAAGAAAAAAATGATTTTATTTTCTGTGTGCAAAACTACAGAGATTTTGAGTTTTGCTAATACTACACAAAAAGGATTATCTTAGCTAGTAGAATTATAAAATCAGTTTTAGAGCTAAGCTTTCTTTTTAAGGTAATTTTTTTCAAGGTAATTTTCATGTATCTGTACTGAAACAAAAAAAATATAGGCCTTAGAAACAGAAATTTTAAAAATATGATAAAGAAAATGAGCCTTCAATTTCTCATTATCCAGCAACTTTGATGACCATAAACTTCTCATGTCATTTTCTTTCCCTTAAATTCTTTTATTGGTACATTGTAGGTATACAACACAATTACATTTCTCATTGGGAATTGTACCTTTACATGATGCATCTTGGTTCTTATTTTTTC
>NW_004624788.1:6056294-6074223 GCF_000247695.1 Heterocephalus glaber | reverse complement strand
CTGGCACCCACACGGCTCACCTTCTCTGCCCTAGGAGCTTAGGATGGCAGCAGGGGACCTTCTTTCCAGGTGCTGGGACCGGCTGAGCTTCTCTGCCCTAGGAGCCTGGGATGGAGGTGGGGAGCTTCCTTCTAGGTGCTGGTACTGGCTGAGCTTCTCTGCCTTCTGGTAGTTTTTTTTAAAGAGGTCTTTAATTTCCTTGGTTAGATAAATTCTCAAATATTTAATTTTTCTTGATAACATTGTGAATAGCCTTGCTTTCCTAATTTCTTTCTCTGTGAGTTCATTATAGTTAAGAACTGATAGAAAGGTCTCTAGTATTTCATTCATCCAAGAAAATACACAGAGAGTAATACAGTAGACTAGAAAAGCATTTCCTGCAGTTCATCTAGGCCCTCAGAATCCTCTGTGGCCATGATTTAATCCTCTGCTCAATTTGTTAGTAGATCATGCTGCCATCCAGTTGCTGCTGGTTTTACAGGCATGCAGAATGCAGTTGTGGGGCCAGGGAAATGTCCACTCAAATTTCAGAAGAAGGCCTGGGAGGCCAAGCAATATGTATCTGAGAGGGTGGTGGAAATGCCAGGGACCTAGATTGTCAGCTGAGGAAACCTGCAGGCAGTGAATGGAGCCACTCCAAAAGAGAAACCTTGTGGGGTGCAACTAACAATCTACAGGGATGGAGCTGCCCACGTCCCTGGAATTTACATCTCATCTGCACAACTTGTTCCAGGTACTTGACATATTGCTGCAGAATTTAATATTTGCCCTGCTGAATTTTGGTCTTGCTTTTGTCCCTTTGGTTTCTCTCTCCCATTGCTCCCTTTTGGAATGGGAATATTTATTCTGTGTCATTATATGTCTACAGTTTAACTTTCTTTTGATTTTTACAGGGGCTCACAGCTATGAGTTTGGACTTGGACTTTTCACCAGTGCTGAAACTATTAGGACTTTGGCAACTCTCAGAGATGGACTAAATGCATGAGTAAAAGGAGATGTCCGTGAGTCTTTCAGGCCATGGGTGGAATGTTATGGTTTATATCTAGATGTCCCCCAAGAGCTTCCTGTGCTCATAGATGGGGCTTTTGGAAGAAGATCATATTATGAAGGCTGTAGAGCTGACTTGCTGCTAAAAGGTGGGGTCTGGTCAGAAGAGGTGAGTTACTGGAAATGTGACCTGGAAGGGTGTGTCTCCCCAGCTCCTCCCTTTTCTCTCTGCTTTCTGCCTGCTATGAGGTGAGCAGATTTCATTCATCTAGGTCCTTCCACCAAGCTACTAACCATGCATGAATAGAAACTTCTTTTTTGTTGAGGGTGGGTGAAAGTTTTTAATTTATCAGAACTGAACTCAAAGAAGATAAGATGCTGTAGTGAACAATATAATACACAAGGCACCCTCGGATGCACATTTAAGTCATTTGAAAACTTTATTTCCTTAGCTCTCCCACCCCAAGTATTTGTTCCATATACAATCATGCACACTTAATTTGAAAAGGGAAGTCCCAGTATATTTTGATGTATAATTAGCACCAGACAAGAGCATAGTTCCATTTTTTAATTTAAAAAACCCAAAACCTAATTAAATAAATCACCTGGAGAGCTAATGGACTCAGCCTGTACTGCTAACACAGATATTATATATTGATGTAAATACACAGCCTATTCTACTCTACATTATGTTGTGGCTGGTTCTCAGACATTGTTCAAGTTGGAAGTTGGACAGAAACTTTTAAACCATGAGCTATAATAAACCTCTCTTCTTTTAAATGGCAGGTGTCAGTTATTTTTTCCCATCAAAGAGGAAAGTTATTAAGACAGCTAGAAAAATTAAGCATTAATGATATGAACAGTGTTTCAAATAGTATATAGATGAAAAAAAAGAAGATGGAGAGAAGTAGAAGGATGAAAATTAATAGAAAGAGAAAGGAAAATTAAAAATACAGAATGAAAAATAGCATAATTTTTAACAATAGGGGAGAGTACAGAGAAGCAGCTATGTGGAAGAAAATAAAGAGAAAGGAAGGCAATATAATGGGATAGGAGGTAGGAGAAGAGGAGATTATATCTAGTTGTTGATCAAACAAACTGAGATATTCCTAATGAGCAACTGCTGGTGTGGGAATATGTGACAAAACAAGGTAGTATCTACTGTAGTGAAGGCAGAAAACTAATACAATTAGCCTCTAGAATTTTCTGAATTGATAATGAAGAATTTACTCTGTTCCCTCCAGTGGTTCTCAGACAGGGGTTCCTAGCCAGAACCTTGAAGAAATCTCCACCCTTTCCTTCTCTTTCAGTCTCTGGAACTCTTGGCTTCTGTGTCTCAGCAGACACAGACCCCTGTGACTTCAGTGGTGTCCAGGATCAAGGAGGAGGTTGTCACAACTAAGATAGGGTATTCTCACCCCCAGTGCCTGTGAGTCCTGCCTGCCAGAGACATGGAACTTGCTTTCTGCTGTGCCTGGTACAGAGAGGCAGAAGCCTGAGCCAAGATTGTCCACTATGTGGCTAACCACCTCTACTTCTGATTCAGTCTTCTGAGACTCTCTCTGGCCATACAGGGTCTGGTGCCAGCAAGAAGAAACCCCAAGTATGGACCATCTGGTTCATCTCACTCTGCCCCTAGCAGTGGCCACTTCTGGACCCACTGAAACCTTCCAAGTTTCATAGTTTGTAGCTCCCATGGCTGGTGAATGGGGAGGCCCTCTCTTGTTATTATCTCAGTGACTCTGGGAGGTATCCTGGTGGGAGAACTACTTTTCTGCCTGGCATTGAGAGTGATGGTGACTAGGGCAGGTGCCATGCAGTGTCCACCTCTCTGGTTACTTCCCCTAAAAGTTTTTGTGCATTTCACAGAATATCTCCACCTCTAGACCGACACTCAGAGTGGAGCCCATGAACAGGGAAGCACTTAAATGTTATTATCTTAGACTCTGGCCATATCCAGACAGGGTGTGCATGTGGTGGGGGAACTGTGTGGGTCTGTCAGGATGGAGGGCAATGGTGACTGAGGTGAGTTCTACCTGCATTAACCCCTATGGCTTCTTCTCCCCAAAGTTTTGTGGGTTTAATGGTGCTTTCTCCAGACTTACACTGGGAGCAGTGCTAGTGTTGGAAGATGGCTTCACTTCTTATTCTAGCTTCCCTTTTTTCTATATTTCACCTATTCTCTATCCCATTTGTTTTAATCCAATGTTTGGTGTCTCTACCACCTCATGTAGCTGTGCACTAACTGACTTTGGTGTGTATTTCATAGCTGTCTGTGAGTACTACAGTAAGTCCTTGACTTACAAACATTCAAGTCTGAACTCTCACAGATATGAATGGACCTCGCATTGCAAACATTTGTAGATGGGAACAAATCACTGAAGTGGCTTACTTGTCTGCCAGACACTGTCACAGTTGTGCTGCTGTGTACTTACTGTATAATGTGACTGTACAGTAGTGCAGTACAATAGGAGACTTACTGTATTTTCTGTGCATGTTTGTTTTTTTCATGTTTTACACAGTATATTTGTGTCAAAGGTGTATAACTCACTTCATTGGACTTATGAGTGAATCTGACTTATAAACCTTCTCCCAGAATGGAACTCTTTTGCAAGTCAGGAACTCAACTGTACTTCCTCTATGCCTCCACAATATGGAAACCTCTCCCTCTCTCTCTCTCTTCTGTGAAGGTTTCAAATATTTAATATTGTTTTAAAGTCACTATATAAAATATGTATTTTAACTGACACATAGTGGCTGTATACATTTATGGGGTACAGTGTGACATTTCAATACATGAGGGCAATATGTAATGATTAGATTGAGGTAGTTTGTACATCTATGACCTGATACTTATCAATTACTTATATTGTCGGGAACATTCAAAATTCTACTAGCTATTTTGAAATATTCACTTACTTGTTATTAATAATAGTTATCTTTCTGTGCCATACAGCTTTAGAAGCTATTCCTCCTATCCAGCTGCACCTCTGTACCTATTAACCACTCTCTCTTCAACTCCCTCCTCTCTTACTTCCTTTCCAAGCTTTGGTAACCACTGTTGTACTCTCTGTTTGTATGAGATCAACTTTTTTAACTTTCACAGGTAAGTGAGAATACATGCTATTGTCTTTCTGTGCCTGGAATATTTCGCCTAATATCCTCCAGTTCTATCTATGTAGCCTTGATTTTCAAGTGTAGGCCTAATCAGTCAAAAATTATTACAATAATATTTATATGTTTCTATCAGATTATTTTTGTGCATCTATTTACTCACTAAACAACAATTGAGTGCTCATGATATTACTGTGTGATATGTTGAGAATGTTATAGTGTGAAAAAAACAGAAGAGGCTTTGTCCTTGTTGAAATTTCAGTGTAGAGCACTGCACTGATATTAATCAAACAATCAAACAAGGTTAAGGGTTGCATGGGATGCTGGGAAAAAGTAATGGTTTTGTGGTTGGAGTGGTAATAGAAGTACCACTGAGAAAGTGATATTTAAATCAAAATCTAAGGGATTGATAAGAAGAGAGTGGATGGGAAGACAGTGTATATTAGTTTCTTATTGCTGCTGTACAAATTACCATGAATGTAACATCATAAATTGACATAAATTTATATCTGACAATTCTCGAGTTCAGAATTTTCAAATGGATAGGTAAAGCTGCATTCTTTCTGGAGGTTCTAGGGTGGGTTCTGTTTTCTTGGTTTTCCAGCTTTTAGACACTGCTCCCATCCCTTGGCTCATGGCTCTCTTCCAGTGATGGTGGCATCATCATTTGTTCTGCTTCTGTGATCATCTCTTTCACTAACTCAGACCCTCTTGCTCTCATCTTGTATGGACTCTGCTGATTACATGGGGCCCACCTTGATAATTCAAGATGATCTTTGATGTCAGGATCTTTTATTTAATGATAAAGTTTCTTTGTCAGCTAAGGTTTGGGGAATTGGAACATGGACATCTTTGGGGCCATTATTTTGTTTACTACAGAGTGCAAGCAGAGAAACAATTGATGAAAACCATGAGATGGAGCTTCTCTGGAGAAACAGAATTAATCCACCGCCGCAGAGAGGGGAATGATGTGAGACCGGCTGAAGGGAGCCCATACTGGGTCTTGCTGAACCCTATAGGCTATTTTTGACATTCAGATCTATAATTATTGTAAGAGCCCTTGGCTACATGTCTATTTGTCAAGAAATACATCAAGTTAATAAATAAACTTTGAAGGTTGTTTCTATCCATGTGGTGCTGTGGAACCCAAAATTTCCTAATTACAACTCATAATAAATGAAATGGAGATAATAATATTTGTTACATATAATTAATGTGGAGAATTAAAACTTGATGAATATAAAGCAGTTATAACAGTATCTGGTACATATGAAGCACTTCATAAATATTAGGTATTATTATCTAACTCTGTAACCTGAAATCTTCAGGTATTAAGCAAAGAGAGGAAATTATATTATAGTTGCCTGACTAGATAGGATTTTAAATAAAAACTTAGTTAGATAGGGTGTATGGGAGATAAGGAAGTAATGTCATAAACCTGACTAAAAATGAAGTGGCTAGCCTGAGAATGAAAAAGAAAAAAAAAATTATTTAGTTGTATTCCCTGGTGAATGCAGTTTATACCGAATAGTTTCACTAGTGTGAGAAACTGATAGTGTTAACAAGGGTTAAAATGATTAAAATGAATAATTGATAATCTGAAATAGGAAAAAAGGCCCAAAGATGAAGGGGTGAAGGGAGGGGAAGGGGAAAGAAAAGGAGGGAAAGGAAAAACTATGAGAAAAGAAAAAAAAAATGGAAATGATGTGTGTGTAAATAGGGAAGGGAGAAGGGGGTGAAGGAAGCACAGGTAATGGGGAAAAAATAAGAACCAAGATACATCATGTACAGGTACAAACACCCAATGATAAATGTAAAAGAATTGTATACCTAAAATGTACCAATAAAAGAACTTAGAAAAAAAAAGGACAAGACATATTGAGTGCATAATAGAACAAGGGAAGCACAGTTTGAAAATCTCTAGGAATTCTGAGACATCTTAGGCTACCCTTGATGGAGCTGAAAATTATAGTGAGCAGAAGTCTGGACCCATGTTGTATTATCAAAGGACAGGGAATCACTTATTTGAGCTAAACACTTAGTGCTGTCACACTGATGTGACAAAGAATGACACTCAAGCACAGATATCAGGTCATTTTAGTAAAGATAAATACTCCACTGTGTTATATTCTGGGTTGAAATTTGCTAAGGCATATAGGAATTGTCAGAAGTTAGCCTCTAATGACAGTTCTTCTTTGTCACTTATAAGAAGTTCTGAATTACTGAGTGGTAGGTATGGTTTAGTTCAAAATAATTTGAATTTACACTGTTTGGGATTGGGTCTCCCAGGTACAGATACTGAGATAATGATGCAAATGTAAATAACTTCTTTAGGAAAATGACGCCAGGAAGCACTGTAGGGTAGGAGAGCAGAGGAGGAGGGAAGGGAAAGCAGCTAGTACAAAGTGAGGTAATGAGCAGATTACTGCTATGGACAACTACAGCCTGGTTCTATGGGAGACCTCTACGAAATGGCATGAACCCTCTTTAGTGTACTTACACTCCAACATCTGTCATTGGCTGAGGGCTGCTTGGAGGACAGGAAGTCAACATCTGTGGATCAGACCTGCTCTTCTAGCTAGAAAAAAGCCTCCATGTTAGGTGTGACATAGGTTTAAGCACATAGAGGATGGGGAATGCCAAGAGGATTTGGATATCTTCTATACATATCTGAAACACAGCATCCTTGGCCTCTACTGTGTGTTGAAATGCACATATGACTTAAATGTTATGATGAATTCTCTCTTGCCTATACTCTAATAATTTTCACCTGTCTCTTCTTCATCATCCACATAAATATGCTCTGCCATTTTACCCGTGATTGCCCTTCTTCTAGTTAATGTTCAATTTCCATTTTTCTCTTTACAACAAGCTCATTTGTATTCAACATCTGTAACTATTTTTCTTCTATTCTTTCTGGAATTAATTAGAAATGTATTTTTACTACAATTGCTCCATAAACAGAAAACATCAAGTTTGTTAATCAACTAAGTAATAAATTACTGAGAATTTCTCTTGCTGACCAATTTGAAGTTGTATCAATTTCCTTACCCCAGTACACCCTATCCTACTTCTTTGAGGGATTTTTTTCCGTCATTGTATTGCTTAGTTCCAAATGTGGTGTATATTCCATTCCTTTTCTCATTTACTATCTGTATTCTAGTACAATGCCAGTATGTGAGGCAGTTTGTACTGTTCATGGCTGTATCCACAGTTCTGAGAGTGGTGTCTGATATGGAGTAAGTTTTCAAAAAATACTTGCTGTAAATAAATTAATGAACAAAGAAAATATAAATTATTTTCTATAACTGATGTAATTTTATTCTTTTATCTTCATTCTCAGTTATTTCAGGGAGCATAAAGGACATGGGCATGATACTATAATTTTTTGAAATATATGCATACTTTTTACGGAGCCATATGGAAATCTTCTATGCATATTGTACTGATATTAATTGTCCAGTAGTTAAAAACAAAAGAATTACATGTGTTACCACTATATACTGTACCCTTTTAACCTGGAAAAAAGTCAAGCAGAACTAGGTTTTAAATAACTAAAATGCTTAACTCCATCACATCTACAGACTTTTCCACATTATTAGCTATTAGTGATTTTGTAGCCATATGGAAATTAATATTGGAAGTCATTAATATGGCAGTCATATTGAAATTAATATTGGAAATATTGATAAATATTTTCTTGTTTTTATATTTAGTGTGCTGATGATTTATGAACCAGAGTTTTGGTGGAAAATGGCACTGTGTTAATTATCTATTCCTGTGTAAAAAATCACCACAAACTTGGCACCTTAAAACAATGTACTTTTAGTGTCTCAAGTGCTATGAATCAGGAATTAGGCACAGCTTAAGCAGATTCTTTGCATAGAGTCTCACAGGGCTGCAGATTCTGACTAGGTTGTATTCCTGTAAGGACACTCAACTGGTGAAGAATTGTTTTAAGTTCACTCACTTGTAGGTAGTTCATTCCTTGTGGCTGTAGAATTACAGTTCAGCGTTGTTGCTGACTGTTGGCTGAGGCTTCTCTGCACACTTGAGGCTGCCTCTGCCTGCAGCTTCTTGTCACATGGCCACTCTCTTCAAGCCAAAAAAATCTTTAGAATGAAACTTCTGGCCAGTCAGAGTCTTATACAATGTAGTAACCATGAAAATGGCATTTGTCACATTTTCTATATTCTATGGTTTAGGAAAAAAGCCCCAGATCTTTCCATACTCAAGTTGAGAAGATTAAACAATGGTGTTAATATCAGGAAGTAAAGATCATTTAGGGCAGCTTAGAGTCTATCCACCATGGGCATATACACAAAAGGTATGATGACAGTTTAATGAATGGATCATTTACAGAAGTATGAACAACAATAAAAGAAGCAAACAAAAGATGCTGAGCCACTCCAGAACTTGCAACAACAGAGAGCCTTTATTATACTTTTATTGTTTAGACATAGAATGTTCCTCAAAAGTCACATTTGTTTTGGGTGGTGCTTTTGGAAGGTGATTGGATCATGAAGGTGATATACTCATTAGTGGATTGAACCATTGATGAGTTCATAGCTAAATGTGGTGTTAGGAGATGGGGTCTAGTTGGAAGAAGTGTGTCACTGAGGGCATGACTTTGAAGGGCGTTATCTCCTTCCATTCTTCCTCTGTTTTCACTCTGTTCTGCCTCCTGACTCCCATACAGTGAGTGGCTTTTCTTCACTATGACATTTCACTGTACTGTTTTTGCCTTGTAGCCAACCAGCCATGGACTGAATTCACTAAAACCATGAGCCAAGATAAACTTTAAGTTCTGGGTGTTGACTATTTTGTCCTACCAATGGGAAAGTGACTAGTACAGAAAATTGGTACCAGGAATGGGGTCGTTTTTGTAACTGTATATGACTATGTGGTTCAGAATTCTCTGGAACAGGTTTGGGGGAAGTATTTGGAAAGATTGGGAGATGAGGGGCAGAGAAGCCCTGGAAATCTGTAAGCAGAGTTTGATTTGATATTCTCATCAGAGCACAGAAAACCAGAATGCTGATGGAAATGCAGCAAGTAAAGGCCAGGCTAGTTATGTTTTAGATGGGAATGAGAATTCTATTGAAAACTGGACTAGTGGAGTTGCATGTATTCAAATAGCATAAATGACTACTATTCTTTGAATTAATGCTGTATTACAGATTAATGTGGCAGAAGAAATTCAGATCAAACCTCTAATGTTGTAGTGTTGAAATTCTTCATTCATAATTGGAAAAAATTATAATTTTATAGGAAAACATAAAACAAAGATTAGAGAGGGATTGGATTTCTGTGAGGAAATGGCCAAATTTCCTATAGTTGATAATACTTTTGGGTACTATTAGATGCATTTCTTAGACACCACTTGGACCAAAAGGCACTTAGAACAAAAGGATAAGGCTCAGAGTTTACAACAGAGTTCTGTGACAATGAAAAATTTCCCATAGCAACCAAGTCCAAAGATTGACTTCTGTGCTATCTGTAAGCTTTTGTGGCTTCTTTTTTTTTGGTACTGGGGATCAAACTCGGGTCCTTGCACTTGCAAGGCAGGCAGCAGAACAACTGAGCTAAATCCCTGGCCCCTTTTGTGGCTTTTGACCTTTCCTCAAGGTTTTCATACTCCCTTCCTCATTTTTATTTTTCATTATATGACTATCAATACACAGATATGAACTTGCCCAATTCTGCACTTGCCCCCAAATTTAGTTCTCATGTCTTACCAAAGATCTTTTGTTTTTGACTATTTTTTGCTATCTTGTATTAATTCAGTATTTAGACTTTGTCACACATAATTCGTAGTTAATGGACTCCATTATAAAGCTGTAGCAAAAAAGTAGGTTTTACAGGCTTATAGTACTAAGTCTAGCTTCTAGCCCAGCATTCTAGTATTTAACAATAAATAGGTATTCCACAAATGTTTATCAAGTGAAAGAATAAATAAATGAATAAAAAACTAGTTTTTATGCTTTCATAATGACCAAAAATATACAAAATTTTAGCAATAATAATACATTTTAAAAACATTACTATCAGCCATGTTGTCTTCAAAAGAGAGAATAAATATAATTATGTCAATATTTTTGATGTGTTTGAAAATAAAGCAGACAGAAGCAAAGCAGAACAAAAGTAAATACAGCCATCTGTAAATCAGTGCAAAAAAGGTATTATCATACTTAATGTAAAATAATAAACATTCATTAAAAGCATTTTAAATAAATCTCAGAGACTCACAAATAATAAATCATAATCTATTTTTAACTCACATAAGTAATATTATATTTTATATTTAAGAGATGTTTGGGTCAACTGGTTTGATTTATATTTCAACATTCCAGAATGGGAACCTGGCATCTTCAAGATTCAGTTTTTGTGGCATACGAAGAGAAATAAGTATAATTTTTATATTTTGGCTCTCATTTCCTCTGATACAAAGTAATTCTTGCAATAGAGATAAAGAGGAGTCAAGAACTAGACTGTATTCCCTCTAAAATTTCCAATAGTCTACTGCAGATGGGTATCTAGTGGCTCTAATCCTTTCTGTATCAATGGCAGACATCATGGTATTTTTTTTAATACTAAGAATGGATTTATTAATACAGATTTCCTAGTAGCTTTTCAGTAGATTTTATTGTGCGTCTCCAGCTTAGACCATTGGTTGTCTGAGAATAAAATCATTTTCCAAGCACCACTATCTATCTCTAGTTGTATATTTGATAAAAGTTACTTTTCCCTTTCACAGAGCTGTATTATCAAATATTGGACTGTTCATAAGGTTTTTGACTGCAGTCTTCTGAAGAGTTTTCTAACTATGGCATAGCTCAACCCCCAATGCTTTCATCCAGGCTCAGTAGATATTCTTGGCCCCTTGAAGCATAGATCCACATGTGGAAGGCAACAGCAGAAACAGCACCTCAGCTTAATACAAGCTGGACTTATACATCTGGACTTATAAATGTGTCCTTTCTTCTTCTATACCCCCACATAATCTTAGGCTATGGCTTGTTCATGATTCTCTTGGATGCAGGCTTCCCAAGAACTTTGATCATGTTACTCATGTTCACCACTGACTGCCTAGTTACTAGAAGTGTCCAGGAAATGACAGTTAGAGAAATGAAGGAAAGAAAGAAGACAGATGGCAGGTCTTTTACTCTTGATACTCTACTTTTTTGAAATTTGTACATTTTTGCTTGCCATTGTTACTTGGTAAATATGATTCCCTATTTCCTCTCCCTGTCCCTGATCTGTTTGTCCTGATGACTTTTTGACCCCATTTGGCTCTTAATTTCTACTTCATTGGCCATAGTAAGCCTCTTGACATTGTTAGAATTGTGAATTTTTTCTTTACTCATAAACATGTATGAATGAGATACTTTCTATCTGAAGTATATAAAAACTCTGAGTCAACTGCTTTAAGCAATCAGAATTGTTTCATGTAATAAGAATTTCAAAGGCAGGGGAGCTTCAAGCCGCTCACTGTAATTGGAGTTCTGCTTGTCTTTTTGAGGGTTCATACAGCCTTGCCATCTTCTGCGTTGTCTCTGTTCTTTCAGTATCTCCCTTCACTGTTTCAGAATCACTACACCAGTTCTAAGATCTCATCTAGACATGATAATAGTCAGAGGCTGAGAATAAACTTGTTTTTCCTATGTCACCATAGTCCACTAGGTGACTTTGTTTCATGTCTTTTTGGCTATAACTGAGACATCTATTCATACCTAGGAGAACAGGAATACCATGCCTGATCTAGACAAGTCAGGACCCTTTGAGGTGGTGAGTAGGCCACAGTCCCTTGAAATCCACAACACTGGAGAGACTGATGGGAACTTTAGGAAAATTGAACATTTTTTTTTGGTACCAGGGATCAAACTCAGGTCCTTGTGCTTGCGAGACAAGTGACAGAACCAGTAAGCTAAATCCTTTGCCCAGGAAAACTGAAATTGTACAAATGAGTAAGAAGGGAATAGCTGTTCAGAAGATAATGGTCTCAGTTTGGTTTTTAAAAACAATGTGTGAGTAATTTATTTAGGAGATAAAACCAGAAAATGCTGGGGAAGTAGGGAAGTGAGAGAAAGAAAGGAAGGTATCTCACAAAGGTTACATTATAAATCAAATTGCAAGAATGGGCAACTGAAGCTTCATGCAGCTCAAGAATGATGGGAGTGCAGAAAACTTAGACTTGTCGACAGTATAGACATTTCTTAACCAAGTTGTGAAGACACTGGAGCATTTATCTGCCAACTTCTATTAGCCTTGGCTGAGGGTTGCTCCCAGTGGTGCTGGCTTCCAGCATTTCTAACGTGGGCTACATGAAGGTCTCAAAAAGGCCCTTTGGCAAAGAGTCACAGGCAGTTGAGTTGAGTAGCTACAGGAAATGAGCAGAATACTGAAGTCATCTGCCACAGTAAACAGCAGGCCTTGCTACTTAACATGAATGGTTTACATTTATAATTTCATCTTCAAACTTTTAGAACTACAACGCCAGCTCCTAGACTAATCTAAAATAAATGCAACTTTCATCAGACCATGTGCCTTATAAACACTAACAGTTGTTCCAACTGGGCAGCAGAGGTTTTTGGAACGAATTTCACTTCTGTGAGTACTCTTGAGATACAAACGTCAACTTTGTAAACAAATGGAGGCAGAGATGGATCTTTAGGGAGCTTTACAGTATATTCTTCTCCATTTTTAGTTCCTTTTTATAATGCATATTTTTTAACAAGGCAGAATATTTTCAAAACTTTAAATAGGAAAATTCAAGTAACTCTGAAGATCTTTTAAAGCAAGTCAGATTTTTTAACTAGAAAAGTTCAGATGGAATCTTTTTACATTAGGGAGGCATAATATATATAAAATAAAGATGATTCATTTCAGTGTTCATCTGGATTGGATCATTTTCCCCAAATTCAAATACTGAAGCCCTAACCCCCAGTACTGGAGAATGAGAATAGTATCTTACTTGGAAATAGTGTCATTGCAGGTGTAATTTAAGGCAAGATAAGGCCATATGAAGTAGGGTGGGCTCCTACTCCAATGTGTCTGGTGTCCTTAAGAAAAGAATGTCATTTGAAGAGACACACGCACCCACAGGGAGAATGCTATGTGGACCTGCAGAGAGGAATATTCCTAGAAGTAGAATACCTGGATCTAATGGAATTTCTAGTTTTAGTTTCTTGAGGAATCTCCATACTGATATCCACAGTGGTTGTGTTAATTTACATTTGCACCAATATTGTAGAAGGGTCCTTTTCTCCCCACAGCCTCACTAGTGTTTGTTGTTATTTGAGTTCTCGATGATAGCCATTCTTTCTGGAGTAAGATGAAATCTTAGTGTTGTTTTGATTTGCATTTCTCTAATGGCCAAAGATGTTAAACATTTTCATGTACATATTTGTCATTTGTGCTTCTTCTGAGAAGTGTCTATTTATGTCAATTGCTTGGTTTTTGATTTGATTTTTTATTTTTGAGGTCTAATTTTTTGAGTTCTTTATGTATTCTAGATATAAGTCGACTGTCCAAGAAGTAGCTGGACAAATTGTTTCCCCATTTCGTATGTTGTCTGTACACTCTTGTTTCCTTTGCTATGTGGGAGCTTTTCAATTTGATATAATCTCATTTGTTGATTCTTGGTGCTATTTCTTATACAATTGGCTTTCTATTCACAAAGTTCTTGCCTATACCTATGTCCTCAAGATTTTTGCCTATGTTATCTTCTAACAGACTAAGTGTTTCTGTTTTAATATTGAGGTCTTGATCTATTTTGATTTTAACTTAGTATAGGACAAGAGATATGGGTCTAGATAGAATCTTCTGCTAGTGGATTACCAGTTTTTTGGTGTTTTTTTTTGGTACCAGGGATCGAACTCAGGTCCTCAGCTTGCAAGGCAGGCACCAGAACCACTGAGCTAAATCCCAGGCCCTGGATTACCAGCTTTTGCAGAACCATTTTTTAAAGAGGCAATGTATTCTCCAGTGGATTATTGACCCCTTTGTCAAAGACCAGACAGCTTAATGTGCCTGCAGTTGATCTTGCACCTTTATACTGTTCCATTGATCCTTATGTCTGTTTTTATGCCTTTTATCACTTTAGCTTTGCAATATAACTTGAAATCCAGGATTGTGATTACTTCTGCTTTGCTCTTGTTGCCTAGGATTACTATTGTTAATCCTGGTCTTTTTAGTTTCATATAAATTTCACGGTTGTTTTGTCTAGTACTATGAAGAATGCTGTTGGTATTTTGAGTGGGATTGCATTAAATTCATATGTCAGTCTTAGACGTATGGCCATTTCAACAATATTGGTTCTGCCTATCCAAGAACAGAGGATATCTTTCCATTTTCTGATGTCCTCTTCAATCTTGTTTTTCAGAGTAAGGTGGTTTTCATTATAGAAATCTTTCACTTTCTTGGTGAGGTTATCTCCTAAGTCTTTAATTTGGTTGGGAGCTATTGTGAATGGTGTTGTTTTCTTAATTTCAATCTCAGGGGTTTATTGTTGGTGTAGAAGAATGCTAATAATTTTTGTGTATTGATTTTGCATACTGGTACTTTGCTAAAGTTATTAGTTTTAGGAATCCTTTGGTAGAGTTTTTTGGGTGAGTGAATAAAGATGGCTTGAATTTTTTCTTTCCTAAATTATCCCTTTTATTTCTTTCTCTCGCCTAGTTAGCTGAAGTTTATAATATTGAACAGCAGTGGTGCAAATGAAGACTCTTCTCTTGTTCTTGTTCCTGATTTTAGAGGAAAAGCTTTCAGTTTTTTTCCATTTAGTAAAACGTTAGCAGTGGGTTTTTAATAAATGGCTTCTATCCATTTGAGATAGTCCTTTTATACCTATTTTTGTCAGGGATTTTATCATGACTGGATGTTCGATTTTCTCAAAGACTTCTCTGTATCTATTGAGATGATCATTGATTTTTGTCCTCATTTCTGTTTATGTGATGCATTACATTTATTTATTTGTGTATGTTGAACAATACTTGCTTCCTTGAGATAAAGCTGTCTTGGTCAAGATGTATGATCATTTCAATGATCTGTTACATTCTTCTTGCCAATATCTTATTGAGGATTGTTGAATCTATGTTTATTAAGGAGACTGGCTTATAGTTTTCTTTTTTCTTGTTAAGTCCTTTTCTGGTTTTTGTATCAGGATAATGCTCACTTCCAGGGACAAGTTCCTTCCCTTTCAATTTCATTGAAGAATTTGAAAACAATTGGCATTACATCATTCCTGAAGTTCTGGTAGAATTCTGCAGTGAATTCATTGATTCCTGGGCTTTTCTTTGTTGGTAGAGTTTTTATTACTATCTCTGTTTTGTTGCCTGTTCTTGGTCTTTTCAGAGTTTTTGTATCTTCCTGCATCTGTTTTGGCAATTAATATGTCTAGGAATTTCTTTTAGGTTCTTCAATTTATTGGAATATAAATTTTCAAAGTAATTTGTTATAATCCTCTGGATTTTGGTGATGTTGGTTGTGATTTTACCTTTCTGGTTTCTAATTGCATCTGTCTTAGTTACTTCTCATTACTGAGACGTAATAGCTGACACCCAAAATTAAAGATAGAAAGGTTTGTTTTGAGTTTGTAGAGGTTTCAGTTCATAGTTGGCTGGCTCCAGAAATAGTCCATACAGGGCGGGCAGGAGCCAGCAGCAACCACAGCCAGCAGTAAGTCTGCTTTTTTCTTTTATTCCATCCAGGCTACAAGACTTTTGGAGGTGCCGTCTGCACCCACAGTGGGCCTTCCCATTATCCATGGCCAGAACTATGCTAATTTCAATCTGTGGACTGATTTAGTTATCACACACCCTTAATCCTAGTATCACACACCTGAGATCTAGCCCCTCTGAAAGGCCTCACCTATGAGGACATGAGGCTTTGGAGTAGATGTCTATATACAAGCCATAACAACATCAATATGGGTGTTTTCTTTTCTTTTTTTTTTGAAAGTTTGGCTGAGTGTTTATCAATATGTTCTTTCAAAGAACCAACTCATTGATACATTGATTTTTGTATTTTATTTTAGTCTCAATTTCATTAATTTCTACTCTGATCTTAATAATTTCTTTACTTTCAGATTTGGATTGTTCTTGTTTTTCTAGGCCCTTGTGATGCATCATTAAGTTGTTTATTTAGATTTGCTCACTCCTTTTAATGTGTACATTCACAGCTATAAACTAGCTTCTTAGAACTACTTCTATTGTGTCCCATAGGTTTGGACATGCCATTTTTCCATTGTCATTTAATTCTAGAAACTTTTAAATTTCTTCTAATTTCTTCTGTGATCCATTGATGATTCAAAAAAGCCCTAGAATGATTTTTCAAGATGCTTGTAATATAAGCCCTACCTCAAAAATAAGCCCCAGTTGGGCTGGGGATTTAGCTCAGTGGTGCTGCTGTCTGCTTTGCAAGTGCAAGGTCCTGAGTTCGATCCCCAGGACCAAAAAAAAAAAAAGCCCCAGTTAAGGTTATTAGCCAGATGGAAGCATTTAGTATGTCCATTGCAACACACAATGGATGTTTTGAATTTTTAAAATATTAATATATAATTAATTTTAAATAAATATTATTGGTTTTAATACTTAAGATAAATGATATTAATTATAATTAAATATTTGTAAAACCTCAGTGGGCAAATTTGGAGAAAAGGTAAATGCCTATGTAAATAGATGAACTTGAGACTTATTGCCAAATGACCAATTAGAGTACATACACAATGCAAAAATAACATGTGCACTTGATAATGAATGCATGTGGTCGTGTCTAATATAAATCTTCATAACACAATATGGCGTGTGTTGTAATGGACATACTTAATGCATTCATGTGAAATAAAGGAATGTTTTCTGAATTTTTGTTGCCTGCAATTTTTCATCATTTTTATGTGTACCATCACTCTCAACTGTTAACATCTTTGTTGCCGCTCCTGTCTCATAAGTCTTCAATTAACACTTTATATAATGGACACTTTGTGAAGCCTAGCCTGCAAGAGGCTGTGACTTGGGTGAAGAATTCATGAGACAAAATCAGTGACTACTGTGTTGCCAATGCACTATAAGGAGGCTACATGGACAAGAAGTGCTTATTTCAATAGCGCTCTATTGCTGGACAGGAGAGATTGGGGCCAATTGTTCCACAGGAAATGGAGTTGCAAGAAATTCAGGCTGGAATTCAGGGTTTGGAGAGTTATGATGGTGTTCCAGAAGAAGATTATCTAACTATATTTGAATAAATGTAGATCTTTTGTACATGAATAAATGTAGATTGTTGTACATGAATAAGTGCAGATTGTTGTACTTGAAATAAATGACATCCCTGAAAATAAGCCTTATTGTGTTTGTGAGGGGTTTTTCTGAGCAAAAATCAATACACGGCTCAGTCTTATTTTCAGTATGTCTTATTTTCAGTATCACAGTATGATTTCAGTGAGTAAAATTTTAAATATATCTTTTGAGTCATCTTTTAATTTTTCCTATAATACTCTTGTTTTTCTGAGTCATACAGAAGCTGTTGGATCCAGCTTGCATGTTGTTTGGAGTATCAATAAGTTCATGATCTGAAATATCCACCCTGTCTTAATTTTTGATGCTCTGTCCTCATGTTAGTAAAATCTGCTACCCATACTCTCTATTGAATCTTTCATATCTTATATTTCTCCTTGCTTTTCTTTTCATAATTTCTAATTCTTTATCAAACTGGTCATTCACATCTTGTATATTTTGTTTGTTTGTTGAATTATTTTATTGGTACATTTTAGGTATACAGTACATTTACATTTCTCATTGGGAACTTGTGCTTTACACGATGTATCTTCGTT
>NW_004624788.1:5943999-5962726 GCF_000247695.1 Heterocephalus glaber | reverse complement strand
TTTATTTGCTGCTTTTATTTCTTTGTCTGAGAAATGTCTGTTCATTTCAGATGCCTATTTTTGAATTGGGCCTTTGAATTTCGGGAGTCTGATTTTTTTCAGTTCTTTATATATTCTAGATAGTAGCCCTTTGTCTGAAGTATAGCTGCTAAATTTTTTTTCCCACATTGTAGGTTGTCTGTTAGCTCTGTTAGTGGTTTCTCTTGCAGTGTAGAAGCTTTTTAATAAGATGGAATCCCTTACTGGGTAATTTAAATGAGAACTGATGAAGGTAAAGTCAGCTTGGAATGATCAAGGAAGTAATAATCAGCTAGAAAATCCAGATTTTAAAAAGCTACTATAGATAAGTATGAAAGTTTTTCACTTGTGAGCAGTTATAATAAAATGGAAAATAAAATATATTATTCAACAATAATGACTGCTAAGATTCAGGTCTAAAATGTCCCCCCAAAGTCTCATGTATTCATATATGGAGCTTTTGGAGGGTAATTGGATCATGAGAGTGCTATATTAATTGTGGGGAAATCCATTGAGGAGTTCATAGTTGAATGTGCCTTTAAGATGTAAGGTTTGGTTGAAAGAGGTGGATCACTGGGGTTGAGTCTTTGGAGGATGCATATATCTGACTCTTTCTACTCTTTGTGCTTCTTGGCTGCTGTGGGTTGAACAGCTCTTCTCTATCAGTTCCTTCTTCCATGACCTTTCTGCCTCAGAGCCATCCATAGACTAAACCCTTTGAAACCATGAGCCAAAATAAAACTGTTCTCCTTTAAGTTATGCATGACAGACACTTTATCCCAGCAATAAAAAAAGTAACTGGTACAACTACCCAAGGAAAGACTGAATACAAATCAAGAGAGCTAAACTGTTCTTAAAGTCCAAGAGGAGCACATTTGTTAGCATGAGGAATATTACCCTACAAAGGGCACTTGGCAAACACACGGCTATTTCTCACTGAAGCCTTTGATAAAAGACAAGGGTAAATACTAATTCATAATTCAATTAAGTGTGTCCTTAGGGAGCTAAATAATATGTAGACATTTTATTTTCTTATAATTTAACTAGTATGGAAAAAAGAAAAAAACCTATGAGATAAATTAACAGTATGTCCCCTAAACTCATTTTTCAAACTCCAAATTATGACTTTTAAGTATTGTAACATTATGATTGTAGGTTATGAGCAGTTCTTTAAAAGATGAAACAATAAATTTTATATCAAGGTATACACACATTTGTTATAAATACAAATACAGTATTTGTATTTAGTAAGAATAAGTACAATAACATAAAGCTGGCATGTAAATATGTGTATATATCCAGCCCAATGCATTTCTATTATTGCAGATTTGTATAAAAATAAGTTTGGAAAGCATTTCTTTAGACAAACCTTCAGTATGTCTCATCTCAGCTATGATCCTCATAGAGATTGCTTTTGAGTGCAAAAGGGAAAATGATCCCGACCTATAGTTTAAAATCAGGCTTATGATCAATCCTCCTTAGGTATGTGGTTAGAAAACTGATATCCTGTTTGCACCTGAGGTTATGTCTGCCCAGACACAACTGGTTTCTCCCCCACAAAATGCTCCAAAGGAAAATCAGGCAGGACAAATCCCCTGGATCTGTCCAAATGCTGAAACAACCCCTTGGTGGAAGCTACTGAATTCTGCCTATCAAGATACATTGTGGTTTATTGAATATCTAAAATGTACCAATAAACTTAATGAAAAAATAATCTTTTAAAAAAGACATTGTGGCTAACTCAAAAAGCTTAATTTTTAGCAGGAAGTATTGCAGTCCACATGTCAGAATGTAATGGTTTTGAGATATGTGTAACTTGGTGTTAAGTATGTAGATCAGGAGTCACCAATTAAAATGCAAATAAAGTAAATGTGTGAATACACTGGATGGATAGAAATTAAGAGATTGGTGGTGTGGGGTGAATTGAAAAGTGTGAGATTTTCTAAATGGGGCATGCAGTGAATAGCTATAGTTGGATGTTGTCTTTGAGAATGTAATTTTAGTGTTTCCCGTCATCCTCAATTGTCAAAAAGATCTGGCAAACCAGATTTTTTATATAAAAAGGCTTATTTTTAAGTATTAGCAAGGTATGTTAAAAATTTAATGATGTATTAGTGGCCAACACATTTTATAAGCAACTTTTATTCCCATGGCTCTCAGTTTGTCTCTTTGATCAAGAATAATTTTTAACTCAAGAACTCCCTTTCTTTAAATGAAATTTATGTACAGTCCAGTAGATAAAACTATCATAAACAAAAATATTCTTCTTTCAGAGTGGAGCAAAGCTGCAGCCTCATTTATTTGCTTTTTGTCAGCATTTCTAGACCTGATCCAATTATTTCTAATGCTAGAAAAAAAGAAACAACAGATCTCAATAGTAAGAGTATAATGTCTTTTATTTCGGTACCAGAAAAGGAACTCAGGATCTTGCACTTTGCCAGGCAGGCGCGGTGCCACTGAGCTACATCCCCAGCCCAGAGTATGGTGTCTTTGAGATGGAATTCTTTTTTCTTTTTACTCAAAGGACATTTTGCCAGCCAGTTCTATTATTTCTTGAGACTATTCTTAAATTATTTGTTTGGTTTTTGGGTTTTTTTGGTACCGGGGATCGAACTCAGGTACTTGCACTTGCGCAGCAGGCGGCGAAACCACTGAGCTAAATTCCTGGCCCTGACTATTCTTAAATTATTAGAACTATACATCAATATAAGGAAAGGATGCTTGTCTTTAAATTTTTTATATGTTGGAGCATATATATAGAATATATAGGTAGGTTTTTTAGGTGAGTAGAATCAAATTAGGATTAAAAGGATTAATAACTGATAATTGATACTTTGAAATAGGAAAAGGTCCAAAGGGGTAGGGATGGTGGGAGGAGATGGGGAAAGGAAAGAATGGAAAGGAAAAATTATGAGAAAAGCAAAAAAAATGGAAACAAAGTCTATGTAAATAGGGAAGGGTGGAGGGGTGAAGGGAGCACAGGTAATGGGGAAAAAATAAGAACCAAGGTACATCATGTACAGGTACAAGCACCCAATGATAAATGTAAATGTATTGTATACCTAAAATGTACCAATAAAAGAATTTAAGCAAAAAAAATTATGTAGGTAAAGATTATAAACCAAAATTTCTCGACAAAAATCTTGTTTTAAACCATTTAAAATTGAATTGACACTTTCAAAATTCATTCTGGTGCTCCCATATCTATTTAGAAAAACATTTAAAATCTTAGATCTACAATGAAGTTATATAAATTGACCCAGATAGCAATCTGGGATGCTTTATGGAATAAGGCAGAGTATAAACAAGTGAAAAAGTTCAAAGAGTCTTTGTTCATTGAATTAAAAGTGGATAATAAATCATAAATACTACTAATAAATCAAGAAAACAGAAACATGTTTATAACTAATTCCTATTAAAGTGAAGAGGAGAGATCTTTGAATCCTATGGTTAAATGACATGTTCAAAGTTTCATTGTCAATTAGCCATGAAGTGGGACTAGAATGCAGAATTTTCTATTCTGAGACACTTTTTATTTTTCAGCACCTTCTCTATCTAAATAGTACAGGGTTTAAAAATTCTCCACAGGAAATGTTTAAGGCATCTGCTTCAAGGTAACTGACAAAAACTATGGTGAGACTAGACATTTTCCTATAAACAGATTTTGTTTCACACAGATTCATATATAATTTTTGCACAAAATCAGTTGACAGCCTTTGAGAGAGGAAATTTGACTCCTGAATGTATGTGGTGAGAAAAGCATCCCAAAATGTGGGTTATTTGCTCAATAAATTTCCAGTGCTTAATATAATTTTTAGATGTCCCCTGGCCTTTCTAATTTTCTTCTCATTCACTTTATATAAAGGCAGGAATAGAAGGTGACATATGTAGAGATATTATCTATACATTAATCTATTTGTATTTTGAATATATAGCCTATACTGTTTATTACAGAGCTTTTATTTTCTAAGCAGCTTTCCAACAGAAATAATCTATCAATATTTTCTGTCTCTATTCTTGCCTCCTGACCATAGTTCCCTTTTTGCTATCTTTTATTGAA
This sequence comes from Heterocephalus glaber, assembly GCF_000247695.1. The sequence goes on along the minus strand of NW_004624788.1, from coordinate 5,958,648 downwards.
CTCTTAACCTTGGGCAAAGATTCAGCTTTGCATGAAATTTTGAAAGTGACTTTTGGTGGTTTAGTTGTTAAATGTGTATGATAGAAATGTAGCTTACCTTGGAGGCTCTTGGGCTTTTTTAACTTACTATGGCAGAAAACAGAGCAATCTGGGGAAATTCAGCTAATGTCTCCCAGCTGTGGAGGAAAAGTGTGAACAGCTCTGTCAGGAGAGCTGCCTCTTTCTCTTCTTTGCAGACAGTAACTTATACTCAAACCATCACCTCTTATTTGCCATTTGGACAATGGTAATGGAATTGCTGTTCTATCGCCCATGGAGAAGCAGAGTAAAGACTCTGGAGCTGGTCTTCTAATTTCCCTGGACAAAAGAAGTTTGAGACTCAGGACTAGTCCTGAAGAACATGTAGAGAAGGCTGACAGATTGCATATATTCACAGCTTTGGCCTCAAGGTTACTGGTTGACCAATCAGTAATACAAGGAGAAATAACATTTCTGCCATTTCTAACATAATAGTTCTTTCCAGGTGAGCAAAGTAAATGCCATTACTTAGTCCTGGGACCAATTCAGTATTTCCTGGTAAATTTCCAAAGCATTATTTGTTAGAATGTTTGAGCTGTTACATAATCAAGACTGATGGAGGAAGTGACAGAAACATAAGAAGCAAAAATCTTCAGAAGTAAATATTAAATTTTAGCCGTGGGGCAATAATTGTCAACCTTAATACTTAAACAAAAACGAGATATTGAGTAACTACATATACTTAGAACTATTTGTAGCAAACACTACAGCAGCCCTCTAAGTCTTCCTTCCTATAGCAAAAACCACATTTGTTGATAGAGGGTTATTATACATGATAAAATTCTGTTGGATGAAGGAGACATCTGATTGATGATTTTCCTTCAAAATTAAAGATGATATGGGAAAGACAAACTATTGACTCCTTTTTCTTTTAATCTTTTAATGTTCGAATGAAGCTTCATGAAAGTTTATGGTAAACTCTGTTTATGGTTATGTTCCTATGCTTACAACAATGCCAGGTATTTAGAATTTTCTCATAATATTTGCTTAATAATTGAATGTAAATATCTGTAAGAGATAGTAATGCTTACAATAGGACCAAACTTTACAATCTTGAGGCAACAATCATTATGACTATAGGTCATCACCTGAAGATGGCATAGTAGGAGTTCTCTAATGACATCATTAACTACTGAGACAGACTCATGAAAAATTACCTAATAATTCCTAATAAACATTATCTATTGAATCTCCTATTGCTTTATATTCATTCTTTCATTCAACAAATATTTATTGAGTGTTAAATTTGGGCTGGAATTTGCTTTTAACTTGAGAGATATAGCAGGGAACAAAACAAAACAAAGTCCTTATCTCTTTTCTAATGGAAAGAGAAGGACAATGAACAAATTCACAAGTGAATATATTTCACTGGGTGGTTCACACTGTGAAAAAAATAAAGCAGAGTAAGAAGGACTAGGACGTTCTGTGCTTTCCTGCATCAGGTGTCCTGGGATGGGCGACTACTGAAAAAAATGACAACTAGGAATGAAGAAAATGAAAGACATGGAACTAGAACAGCCCTTCTTCTGGACAGAAGAAAGAGAAATGAAAATGTCCCAAGGTGAAAGCATGCATAGTGTGGTTGAAAGAAATGCCTGCTTGTGTGATTACACCAAAGTGAGTGAGAGGAGTGTGAGCACACAGGGGTGATGAGCAGCCATCTCAGAGAAGCCATAAGCTATTCTAAGGACTTTGACTTTACTCTGCTTAAGATGAGAAGCTGCTGAAGTGAAAGGAAATCTAAACAGAGAAGTAACTTAATCTGACATATTTTAAAAGAATCCCTCCAGGTATTATATTAATGAATAACTGGAGGGTAGTAAAAAACAGAAAACCATTTAGAAGGATTTTAGAATGACACAGGTGAAAGATGATGACATATTAGATCATGTTGAAACTGGTGAAGCTAGTGAGAAGTGATGAGCTGTATATTTTAAGGATAAAGCCATAATTTCTGAGACAGTCTTAATGAAAGACTATGAATATATACTTTTGTTTTAGAAATTAAAAAATATTTGGCCACTCACTCCCCATTTATTTAGTATGTAATTATGACCACATTATAGACTTATATTTTAAAAACTTTTAAAGGAATTTGCTGTTTCATAGTTAGGATTAAATGATCCTTGAAGATGATAGTTATTTCTGTAATGATCACTTCTAATTTTAACAATGTTTTTGAGAATAAAGACTTGGCAGGTTTAGCTCATATGCACAATTTTACAATATCTGGCTCTACCTTAGATTTCTTTTCAATATTGAATGCTAGCTCGAGTTAGCAATTTAATTTATAGAATCCCAGGTATTAAGTTAAAGGATTACCTAAGATGGTCTTGTCTAATGTGCTAGCCAGCTTTCCACTACTATAACAAAACACTTGAGTTAATCAGCTTGTTTAGAGAAAAGGTTTATTTTGGCTCATAGTTTTAGAGTTTGGATTAACTGGATCCATTTGCTTTGGACCTGTGGTGAGGCAGCACATCATGGCAGGAGTGTGTGGCATAGCAAACTGCCCACTTTGTACAGAGCAAGAGGAGGGAGTGCCCTCCTGGGTATATTCACAATGACATAAACACAGTCCACGTGGCACTGCTTAAATGTTCTACTACTTCCAGTAATGCCACCCTAGGGACCAAGATTTTAATATATGGGACTTAGGGAATATGTAACATCAAAACTCAATTTCTCTATTTTAAAGATTGAGAAACTGAGGCTCTGACAATTCCTGTAAGTTTCAATTTCTCCTTCAGTGTAATAAGGTGATAGTGTTAAGTGTTTTTCCAATAGTTCCTTGAGTTTTATAATTCTCATGATTTAAAAATGTAACTTTCTTACAGCACACTTTCTTTAAATACTCAAATCACAATAGCTTGAGTCCCATTTTCCTTGAGATCTGGAAAGTTAGATTCTGATTATATTTCCTTCTCTGAGCACTTATATAGATATCTGAAAAATGCTTTCACATTCCACAGATCTATGTTGGATGTCACTTATCATTTTAGTCAGCTGACTTGCTTTGGACCCCAGGTCCAGGATCATTCTGCTTCTGTTCTTTTTCTAAGTTTAGGCCTGGTTCTCCCAACCATCTGTCCTCCTTGGACCACAGTATTTATAGTAAATACAGTGCTACAACTTTTAATTAGCATTTTCTAAAGGCTTGAGTGCAGTACTATGTGATTCCAGTGATAATGAGCATTTTATTCTTTCAATCCAGTGAGATCATAGGTCAAGTCTTTTGACTGTGGTCTGCTAGGTTCTTCATTGCTTAGCTCCCTTGTTTGTCTTTAATGTAGTCATGGTTATATAACTAAGTGAAAGTGACCAGGTTAGTTGTTCCAAAGAAATGTGTACTATACCTAATATGATAGTTACATTATCCACCTACGGCTACAATAACAAATTACTAGAAGCTAGGTGGCTTGAAAGAACATAGCTTTATTTTTTCACAGCTCTGGAGACCAGAAGACTAAAGTCAGTATCACTGGGAGGAAATCAAAGTGTCAACAGAGCTGTCCTCCATCTGGAGGCTCTGAAGGAGAATTATGTTTTCCTCTTTCAGCTCTGGTGGCTAACTGTATTACCTAACATGTGGCTGTCTTGCTCTAATCTCTGTCTCCATTGTCACATTGCTTCTTCCTCTGTTGTCTGTGTCAAACCCTTACTGGCTCCCTTTCATAAGGATACATCATAGTATGTCATTTAGAGCACTCTTCGGTAATCTTCTAGTCTCAAGGTTCTTAGCTCAATCATATCCACACAGATCCCTTTCCAATAATATAATATTTACAAGTGCCAGAAATTAGGACCTGATGTCTCTGAGGACTCTTATTCATCCTACTGCACTAGTGCTTTGTATACTTTTCACCAAATACAGTACTTCCATTTGTCATCTGGGCAATGATAGAATTACACTACTCGATTTTCTCTAGTTAGGTGGAATAGCTATGATCAATGCATAGAAGCAATTTGTATGTCAACTTGGCTAGATAGTACAATTGCAGGTGCTAGATTTCAAGAGCTGGATTCCCTCTGCTCTTAGCCTAGTAATTCTTGGAATGACAGGTATACCATCAACCCAGGTTCCAGAGTGAGAAGACATGGAACAGAAGCCTCTGCTAATTTGCAATTAGGTAGAGGATGCTGAAATAATACATTTTTTTGCCATTAAAAGTTACTCAATTTTGTTTTTAACTTTTTTGCTTTTCTATGGCAAAAATTACCATATCTTGACTGATACATCCAAATTCTATACCCCCAATAATGATAAGTTCAGAAAAAAGAAAACTTTCTATTTTACTGCAGTTTAAGATCTGTGTCCTAAATGGTTTAAGGTGGAAAGTTCCCTGTTCTGTATCTTCGAGGGGAAAAAACCCCATCTTCAAGTCACATCAGCACTAAATAGCTGATTATTGATATATTTTCTAAAATACAGTGTTCTATCTTTTAATTGAAACTTTATTGAGATGTAATTGGATATAATTCACCTAGCATTAAAATTGATTATGTATATCCTAGTGAGTTTTAGTATAATTACTGAGTTGTACCATCACAATTTAATTTTAGAATGTTTTTACCTCAACAGAAAGAACCCTATAAACAATAGCAGTCACTCCCTATTTTGAAACCCCTCCCCTTGGCTCCTGGCACCCATTAATCTACTTTCTGTCTCTATGGATTCACTTATTCTGGATATTTCATATGTGATTACGGTTTTTATGACCCTTTGTGACTGCTTAGAATAGGATCATCAAGTTTCATCCATGTTATAACATATTTATACTTTATTTTTTAGCTGAATAATATTCCATTGTGTAAATAAGCCACATTTTGTTATGCACCCATCAGTTAATGGCTTGTTTCTACTTTGAGACTGTTGTGAATAGTGTTTGTGATATTAAGCTTGATTGTGCTAACTTGATTGGCTTGAAAGCCACCCAGAAAATTGGCAGATCCACCCCATAGACTGGTGGAGACATCTGGTTGTGTCTGTGTGGGTCATGAATATGTGACCTCAGGCAGTATATCTGGTCCATTGCCATTTCCTCTCTGGGATAGTTCTGGTCAATTTCCTGGCCACCATGAAGTAACTAGTTTGTCTCCACCATCCCCTTCTTTTGTGATGTGTCTACCTTGGAACCAGTGGACTATTGACACAATTCTCTTAAAAAGTGAGCCAAATTAAATCTCTTCTCTTTTAAATTGTGATTATCATGAATTGTGCCCAATAATGGGAAAACTGAGTCATTGCTGACAATTACTGACTATATAGTTGGGAGCCTTTGGAACTAGCTCATGGGAGGAGAATGAAAGTTTGGAGGGTCAGACTAGAGAAGCCCTAGAATGTTGTGAGCAGAGCTTGATGTAGTATACTGGTCAGAACTCAGAATTCAGAATGCTGATAAAATGCAGAAGGAAAGTCCAAGCTTAGGAGGCTTCAGTTGGAAATAAGGACTCCACTGGCAGTTGGATTCCAGGCCATATGTGCTACACTCTAGCTGAAAATCTGTCTACATTTTACTCATGTCCAGAGACTTTGAAGAAGACTGAGATTAAGGGTGGTGGACTAATTAGTCTAGTGAAGGAAAGTTCAAGACAGCCCAACATTCAGGCTGTGGATGGATACTAATAGCTGCTTTTAGTCAGATTTATAGTGGGAATCTGGAACAAAAGCTGGAGTAGAAATTCTTGAAAAAATTTCAATTTTGTCTGGGAAGGAACCACAGTTGGGGGTCACAAAAGTTGTGATTGCTGAAAAAATTAATGCCATTAAAAAGAAAACAAGTACCTTGTACAGGGAAAGAAGAAAGATTCCCTTAAGGGCATCATAGGAATCAGAAAGACCTCCCCCCCATAGCAGGATTAGGGGCACAAAAGTGTAAATATTTCATTTGAGAAGAGAGCTTTTGGGCTTCCTGCTTAAGAAGGGCCTCCTAGGAAATTGGCTTTCTGGGATTCATTTCACTGTACTCAGCCATCCAGGCACTCAGTGACTACTATACCCCATTGTCCAAGGAAGCCTGACTAATTCTCTCTCTGAAAACAAACACTGGTGTTGTTTATGTGATACTGATTTTACCAACATGCAGAAAGCAGGAGTTGTGATGCTGTGGAGGCTTCCACCCAGATTTCAAAGGCCAGGCAAAGAACTTCTGAGAAAGCAGTGCATGGAGCTGTGGGAATAGAGCCAAAAGTGGAGTGGACACTCCAGGAAGCCAAAAGTACCAGGAACATGGAACATCTTCTGAGAAAAGCTGTAGGCTATGAGTGGATCTAGCCTATCAGAGGGCCCATGTGTGCTGCAACCAACAAGACTGAAGGGGTAGGGATGACCAAGCTCCTCTGGAACTCTCACCTACCACCATGTGCCCCAGATGCTAGATATGTTTGCCCTGCTAGTTTTCAGTCTTGCTTTAGTCCAGCTCTTTTCTATCCCTCTATACCTCCCTTTTAGAATGGGAGTGTTTACCCTGTGCCATTGTATCCTGTATTATGCATTTTGTTTTGTTTTTTACAAAAGTATTCTGAAATTCTGACTCCTCTGCCTTCCTTTTCCACATTTAAAGGACTATTGTGGTTACATTTTGTTCACCTAAATAATCTAGGGTAGTCTCTTTGTTACCTGATTAGCAAACTTAATTCTGCTACCTTGTCTCTTCCTTACTATGTACCACTACAGAATATTTACATATTTAGGCACAGTTGCTTTTGGAGACCATTATTCTCCTAATCTCTGCTCCTAATCTTTTTGAAACAATTGTTTAAACACACACATGCACATGTTTGTGCATGCACTCACACACACACTCACACATTGTCATCTCCTAAGAATATGCAATAAAATACAGGTAGAGGATAATCTAAATCAATATCTAAACATTTTTGTTGTGAATGCAAAATATACAGACATTTTGGAAGATAGTTTGCAGATTCTTATCAAAAAACAAGCTCTTCCCATATGCTACAGTAAACACAGTCCTCAATATTTACCCAAATAAATGTCCATATAAAAACCTGCAGACAGATGTTTATAGCAGAATTATACAAAATTAGAAGCCACCAAGTTGGCCTTCAGTAGGTGAATGAAGAAACAAACTGTGTTAAATCCAGACAATGGAATTTGGTTCTACAATAAAACAAAATGATCTATTAAATTACAGAAGGATGTGAAGAAAACTTAAATGAATAATGCTAAGAAAAAGAAGCCAATCTAAAAAGATTATTTATTTTATGATACAAAATATATTACATTCAGTAAAGGATAAAAGCATGGCCAGAATAAAAAGGTCAGTGGTTGCCAGGAGTTATGGGGTATTGATTTAAGGAATAACTAAGTGGTGTGTAGAAGATTTTTACGATACTATGACTATTCTGTATGATACTATGAGCATGCATTATATGTTTTATATGTTTTTCAAAGTTTAGAAAATGCACAACAAAAAGAATGAGCCCTAATGTAATCTGTGAACTTTTAGTTAAGGTATCAATGTTGTTTATCAATCATAACAAACATACCTTACAGGTACAAATATTGATAATGTGGGAAACTGTGTGGGAAGTAGTGAGGGTATCTCTGGGAACTATGTATTTACTGCCCAATATTTCTGTCAATCAAAAATTGCTCTAAAAGTAAGTATTACAAATTATTTACAAATTCAATTTAGGCAATACACCCTAACCACTAAAAAAGGTAAGGTTTCATACTATTTACCAGAAAAGTATAACTCTTTGGATGTGCCCTTCTAAATCTCTATATTTCAGAAAACTTTCCCTATATATCTACAGCTAAAAATCTGTTTGGGTGGTTTTCCCCAAACACAAGGTCAATGGCCTCAAAAATAAAGTTTAGGTTCTAATTCATAATAGACAGAAATACTTTATTACCATGAAATGACAGTTTTTCAGAATTGGCTCATTAAAGTTTAAATATTAAGATCTAGCTTTACTTCCCATCACCCTGTTATACCTATAATACAGTTCAGAAATCCGAGAAGTCTCCATGCTTAGCAGCTCTGGATATAGCTAAGATTCAGAGAAATTTAATTTCAGATAACAGCCATTTAATCGCTGCTATGTTTGCACTTTTTAAATCAACCGCAGACCCCCAGGGTTTTTGTTCCTTCAGAAAATAAGAAATTCAGTACCAGTGAATACTGAAATAGACATCTGAGCATTGCTATCATTTCCTGTTTTTCTGTGAGGATTTATGGAAGATCAAACTTGCTCATCATTATCACTTCTCTTCAAAAATTATGATAATTCAAGTCAATCATCAAGAAAGTGAGTTTATTTAAACAGTAGGCAAGATTCTAGACTTGATCTTATGGTCCCAGACCATATGGGATATTTTCTTACAGAAGATTTAAAAAAGAAAAGAATTTAGAATTAGTTAAGCTCAGAAACAGCTCAGTTGGTTAATTCCTTCACATTGATTTTGCAGCAATAGCCGTTACTTATAGGTCTGGTCTACCATTCTTTTTTCTCCTTAAAGCCTACATAGTATTCTTGGTCAGAAATCAAATAGTTTCTGATCATCACATCTTAACCACCTACAGTGCACATATAAGGATTATAACATATAAAAAAGATAGGAGTTGTAATCTGCTCTTTCTGCTTCTGAATTCTATCAAGCAAACTTTTAGGTACTTATTTTTACTTAGTGCAGACATTCAATATAGAAATATCTCACCTTATCAGATCCATTTACTTAGGATTATGTGAAAGAAAGGTGCTATTCTTTGCTGCTGTATTTTGTCTCACTACCCTTTCTTGTTAGTTTTCATTTTTTGTATGTAATTTTCCATATAGGTGCTAGAAAATAAAGCAGAGAACAGATCCAAGGAATCCCCTATGTATTTAATTATTAACTTTAAGAATACGTGATTTGGATCACTTTTTAAAGGTTGTAATCACCAGCTTTCTCCATGAAAAAGCTACTTTTCCTTCTCTAATTAATTTGTATTTAGAAGGAGATGCTTTGAGGTTGTATAATATTTTCTTCTTTATGAAAATTTCACACACTAACTTAAATATGCACTGCTAATTCTTGCCTAGATCAAGTTTTACTATAATGGTTACCAAAGTGATTTGCAAACACATTTCTTTTGCCCCTTATGTAAATGCATTAAGAAGGGCAAATCATCATGTTTACAGCATTCCTGCCAAAAACACATAATTTGACTCTAATCATGAAAACATTAGACAAACCAAACTTGAGTGTATTCTAGAAGATAAATTGTCTGTAATCTTAAAAATGACAGTGTATCGTGTACATGTACCAATTCTCCATAATGAATGTAAACATTGTATACTACAAACATGTAATAATAAAAAATACTTTAAAAATGACAGACACAGAAGAAAAGAAAAGGCTGAGGAACTATTATAGTCTAAAGTACTATAGTATTATAGTCTAAAAGATGTGACAACTAAATGCCAGCATGGCTTTGGATTGGTTACCAAACCAAAAATTTTCCATAAAGACATTTTTGGGACAGTTGACAAGAATTGGGATATTGCTAACAATTAGATAATATGGTTATCTATAAATTCACAAATATAACTACATTGTAGTTCTGTAAGGAGAATATGGTTGTTTGAAAGTGCATATGATTAGTAAGGAGTAATTGAAGATGATATTGGTAACTTATTCACCAATGGTTCAGAGAAAACAATATGCATATGCATAATGAAAGCAAGAATGATCAGGTTTGGGGGACGAAATGTTAACAATGAATGAATCTACATAAAGCGTCATCGGGAGCTCTTTGTACTATTCTTTCAAGTCTTCTTGAAGGTTTATTAAATTATTTTTTTAATTAAACTATTTCTCTGCATTAAAAAAGAATATCATATTATAAACTTGGGCATGATAAATCTTCCTTAATACTATATAAAAATCTGCTGTTTTGATTTATGCTCTTATTAACTGCAATAATTTTTCTTTATAAATATTCTTCAATTGCAGAGAAACTCTTAACTGGGACAAGCTACTAACTATAGGCTTTATTTGAATTTCACTAATTTTTTTTTGTCTTTTCTGATTCCTATTTACCCTGTTCATCTCTGTTTCTCCTCCCTGATACACTTCTTTATTATAGGTGACAAATTCTAAGCTTACAATTATTAAAAAGGTAGCATTTGATTTCACAGGATGCTTGTAAGATGTACTGAGACTTTTCTGTAGAAACTAGTCTTTTTTGGCACACAGGAAGGATATACTCTTGAGAAAAGTCCAATTCTTCTAAAGACACATAGGACAAAAGAATTTTGGATTGAAATATAATGATGAAGAACATTATTGCATCAGGGCATTTACAACTACAGCAGGTTAATTTGCTATCAGCACTTCACTATAATGACCCTCTGAAATTTAGCAACTCTAATGACAAAAGGGTAGGAGACATGATAATGTCCAGTAGGCAGGATACTAAGCTGCATCACTGATTTCCTTATCCTTGTGGATTGAAGGGAACAAGCTTAATGCAGCCTGATTATACCAAAGCCAGGTTCAATATAAGAAGGCAGGTTAGTTTGAGAAACTGTGTAGCAAAAGAAAAGATATAATTCCTTCCTTCCATTCACAGGGAACTCATTTTCATTCTGCAATGTTTTGCACTGTTGTTTGTATAGCATACCAAAACAAACAAACAAATAAAAACTTGTTATTATCAGCTTTGGTGAAATGCTCTTATAGTAACCTTTCTTCCTCAGAATAGGAAGAAATATTTAAAGATATATTAAAAGTCACATTACAACATACTTATGACACTGAAAAGGGCAATATAACTTTTATGGCCACTGAAGGAATACCTGATTTAAGAGAAGCTATGTAGATTGCAATTGTATTTATGTTTTGGATATTAAGCAATATCAATTTTTGTGCTTTATTCTCCAAGGTCTTAAAGTATTACGGGGTTTTGTCAATTTGCCAACTAACTTTTTTTAAATTATGGGTAAACTCTTAATCATATCAGTTTTGTTGACATTAGATTTATAATTTCTAATAAAAAGCCATTTTCTCTTGTAAATTTATACATTTCTGGACAGTCCATGTATTTATTTTTGGAATCAGAATCTAAGTCTTCAATAAATACTTAAAAAGTTTTTACATACATGTCAATTGAAATTTTAGTTTTGTTGTATACTTTTTTATTTTGAAACAATTATAGCTTTGTACGAATTGGCAAAAGTAGTAGAGAGCCCTGGGTACTCTGCTCAGTTCCTTCCAGTGGCAACATATTACATAATTACAGTGCAATAAGGAAACCAGGAGATGGATATTAGTATAATACCTTATGAAACTGAATAGTGATCAGAGTTCACCAATTTATCAAGCACTTATTTGTGTGTATTGTGTATGTCTATGTGCAGCTCTATGTAATTTTATCCCATATATTGATTATGCAACTACACCATAATTAAAATGTTTCCTTATGACAAAGAAATTCTCTTATGCCTATCCCTCATCTACAGTTCCTATCTCTTGATGTGCTCATAGTGTCTTATTTACTGTTTCCATTGTTTTGGATTGATCAAAGCATGTTTCTTCCAAAAATTTCAAGCTGTAAATCTGGTTTGAAAGCACCTACTTGAGAAGGTTAAAGTAATCCTTGAGATGTATCTCTTAACCAAATAGTTTCTATCTGGGATAATATTTAACTCAAAATTTTGATTTTGTAATACTTTTAATAAATGATGCAACTTTCTATAGTAGATACTAAGTAATTTCCTCTAAAGAAAAGAATCATCTGCAAAATATATGAAGAAGCATCTGGGAAGAAGCCCTCAGAAGATCAGGTTATGAATTGGCACCACAACTCATGAGGAAGGGAAGAATTTATCTGTGAGACAAGGGCAGGATTTTGTTGTTTTCTATGTCAAAGGGAAAGGAAGCAAATGGCCATAGCACATTTTAAAATGTGTGGATGCCTAACACTCTCTTTTAGGTTATTTATCTTGCTGTAGATTGAGCCCTCCTTTCATCTGAGCCCAGAACTCTTCAATAAAGTCTGTCAGACTCATCTTTATTCACAAGTCCTTTTTCCCTGTATTCATTTATCCAGTTACAAAATTTTGTTTTCAGCATGTTACAGACTTTCTGATAACAGTGAACAGTCTAAGATTATCATATTATCATGGAACTTACATTTTTTTCTGTAAAGAGGCCATAAACATAAATATTTGTTGGCTACTATAAAATATTATGAGAAAAAATAAGGTTTTGAGTAGAGAGAGGGGTTTTGTGCGTGTGTGTGTGTGTGTGTGTGTGTGTGTGTGTGTTTGGTTAAAGGAGGTGATACTTTAGCAGTGACCCAAATGAGTGAGAGTATTATCTATAAAATATCTGGGACTACCATTCCAGGCAAAGGGGACCACAGTGTAAAGTCCCTGAGTTGGAAGTTATCTTGCATATTTAAAAAATAGAGAATGGGCCAGTGTGCCTTGGAAGCTGTGAAAAACAGGGAAAGTTTTAGAAAATGATGCACATGATTGTAGTGGAAAATAGAAAAAAATGATATACACAGAGTACAGTGAGTAGAACAGAGGAAACTTCTAGAACTCAGGAGTCAGAAACTTGTGCTGCTTCTGCGACTGTAAACCATCATTTTCCATCTGGATGAAACAAGCCTTAAGTACTACTTTCTACTGCTCAAAACACAGGGGCTGCAGACATTATTGTTTCATTTTGGAGAGAAAAGGAGGTTCTAAGTAATCTATGGGTTCCTCTCATAAAAGTCTTTAATAATCCTTGAACCTTTATCAAAATTTTTATTTTGGGTTATAATCACTTTCCAAGAAGCTAGTTCCAGTCCTTCTTAAATAAGACTCAATCATTTTTAACAATAAAATTACTAGACTGTAAACTGCATAAGAATGATATATTTATCTGCTTTATACTTTCTCCAACCCCTACAAAAGTGCCAGGCATATAATAAGATCTTAATAAATATTTGCTAAAGAAATTAAAATAACAACAAATCAGTTATTCAGTTTTGAAATCTAAACAGTGCATATTTCCACCTTTTAAGAATTAAATTTGTTTATTTAAAATTGTAAAACAGGCCACCATTCCACCACTAGCAGAGCAGAAGAAGGGATCTCCTGGCCACTGTTCCACCACTCCTAGTGCAGGGGAAGGGGCCTTCCAGCCAACATTCCACCGCTCCCAGCCCAGAAGAAGGGGCTTCCAGGCTGCCATTCCACCGCTTCAGGAGCAGAGGAAGGGGCTTCTGGACTACCTTATCACCACTCCCAGCCCAGAGGAGGTGAGCCTCACAGGCACCAACAGCAACCCCTCCCTGACATGGAAATGAGAAGACACATAAATAAGTCTCAAAACCGGACTTCCACATCACCTACAGCAAAGCCAAAGGGAAATGAGATGGAACACTCTAGTACTCAACCACCTGGACTCCCTGAACTGGCAACAAAAGAGGATCTAGTAAAAATGAAATCAGAAATAATTTCTCAGATAACAGCAGAGATTGTGCTCATAGTGCAAGACATGACTGATAAAACTAGAAAGGAGCTGAGGAACATGATGGAATCCCAACATAGGAAACAGATGGAATAAATAAAACAGATGCATACAGATTTCCAGGAGATTAAAAAATCCACTGCAAGTCTACACAGCAGAATGAGCCAATGTGAAGACAGAATTTCAGACATAGATGATAAGATTGCAATTAGTGACCAGGAAAAGAAAAATTGCTTCAAAATTCTAAGGGACCACGAGAAATCAATCCAGCAGCTGCTAGATGATGCAAAGAACAATAACATAAGACTGATCAGGGTCAATGAAGAAACCGGAGAGAGTGCAGATTACATTAAAAAAAACTGTTCACAGAAGTGATGGCAGAAAACTTCCCAAGCAGGGGAAAAGAAGTTGACACACAGATAAGTGAGTCATATAGAACTCCAAATAGCCTTGATCAAAAAAAAAAAATCTACACATAGGCATATAATTGTTAAGATTCCAGAAACCAAACACAAAAAGAAAGTTCTACAAGCAGTTAGAGAAAAGAAATAAATCACATACAAAGGAAAGCCCATCAGAATCACAGCAGAACTCTCAACACAAACCATCAAGGCAAGAAGAGCTTAGAGTGATGTATTCCAAGCCCTAAGGGAAAACAGCTTCCAACCCAGACAGATGTACCCTGAAAAACTATCTTTCAATATTGTTGGAGAAGTAAGACACTTTCATGACAAAGAGCACCTTAGGAACTTCATGAATACCAAACCAGCACTCCAAAAGATTTTAGACAATATCCTGGGAAAAGACAATGAGGATCACAACCACAGGAAGCACAGCAGAATAAATCCATCGGGTGCAACAAGAAATTCAATGTAAAGGGGGAGAATCCAACAAAAAGAAAAAGTCATGACAATAAGTCAGTACATATCAGTTATAACCATCAATGTTAATGTCTCACCTCACCAATCAAAAGAAATAGACTGGCAGAATGGGTCAAGAAGCAAGATCCAACAATATGTTGCATACAAGAAACACACTTAATTCAAAAAGAAACTCATAGACTGAAAGTTAAAGGGTGGAAAACAATACTCCAT
>NW_004624788.1:5919645-5934066 GCF_000247695.1 Heterocephalus glaber | reverse complement strand
AAAAAAAGAACTCTTACAGCTCATTAATAGACAACCCAATTAAAAAGTAGACACAAGAAAATGATAAATAGCCAGTACAGCACAAGGAAAGGTGTGCAACACTAGAATCAGAAAAATACTAATCAGTACAATAACAAGATTGAGTTATATGCTCATTAAGGACATGAAGTTGAAAGTTTTAAAAGCCTTGTCATGACTATTTCTTTTTGTTGGATTCTCCACCCATTTTTATTTTTTGAGACATTATCTCACTAAGTGACAAGTTGTACAGACTGGGCTCTCCCTGAGATTATAGTTTGGTTGTGTTTTATAGCATTAGTTTTAATATTTCTTTCAATTTTAATCAAAAATGAGATTTTTTTCCTATTTCCTCAATCTTCCTGTTAATTCTAAGGACTGGTTGTAGATAGGCCAACTTCCCTTGGGATGAAAGTATGGTTGCTTTTCTCTTTGCTTTCTCCCTTTTTCCCTTGGCTAGTTGGAGCCTCACACTTCTCCGGGGGTGAACATGCCAGGCTGTTCCAAAGCAAACACTGCTCTTTGCTCTTGCCATTGGAAGCAGTACAGTCACCACCACCTCCAATGCTTACTAGGGTATCAAATGCTCATCCCGTCTGTACCCTCCTGTTTGTAACAGATTTGATAAAGCTGCTTTAGCTTTTATTATGCTTAGTATTTGTCCAATCTCTCTACATTCTCTTATTTTCAATTTGATTGTGTCTCTACCTGGGGGGTTTTCTTATAAAAAGCATATAGTTGGTTAGTGTAGATGACAGCATTGGTCACCTCATTGGTGGCCAGCAACATTGGTGGTTCTTATGCCTGGCAATCCTGAGCCGTGGCAGGACTCAAGACCCTGCCTGGAAGAAGTGTGAGACTCTTATTTAGAGGTGGCCTGTGATGCTGGTAAGACTAAACTCATCTTTCTTTCTTTCATGAATCCTAGCCTACCCACTTAATCAGGGTACATTCTCATCCTCTTTATTTCCTTTTCTCAAATTCCAGTGAATGGTCTATTGAATTATTCATATGGAAACATAAAATATGGGTTAACCTTTTCATGGGAAGTGTGCATCCTGATGAACAAGAGATCTACTGTTTGATTTAAAGCTGAAAAACGATCTAAGAGTGTTGTTTGAGGGAGGTTTCGAGGAGGCATGTCAGAAGCCTATACAGAGATATCACTCTTAAAATATGCACAGGCAAGAAAAGATACTATTCTACATATTTCCTCATTAAGGAATCCTACAAGAAATAAGGTACTATGAACAAAAAAAGTAGTACGATTAAAATATTAGTGAAAATGTTGAATATGCTATGAGATTGGGAGGTTTCATAGTCTATGTTGGAAAACAAAGGCTACTATATCAGTTAAGATGCATTCAGTTGTAAGTAACAGATTTTCCAAGCATGGCTTACCTATTACAGTATGTAATTATTTCAAATAATTTGAGTAACTTCATTTCCTGGCAGTTGTTCAAAATGTTTTTAAAACCTCAACCATCCTGTTCACCATCCTCAAAATTTGGAATTTGGCTTTTTGTTTTGGACCTTATGCCTCCTGGTCACAAGATTGCTGGTATAGTTCCAGTAATAATGGCCATCCTGGGCTGGAGATGTAGCTCAGCGGTGCTGCACCTGCCTGACAAGTGCCAGGTCCTGAGTTCGATTCCTAGTACACAAAATAAAACAAAACAAAAACAAAAAATAATGGCCGTACTCAAAGGTAGAAAAGAGTAGGCTGGCAAGGAGAAAAAAAAGAAACCTAGAAGATAAAAGCATTTTTAAGAACCACTCCATTCTACAGCAGACTTTGTCTTAGATCTTATTGACTTGAACTGTATTAGGTAGCCACTCCCAGCTAAAGAGAGGCTGGGTAAGTAGCATTTGGTTAACACGAATGTCACAGCCATTCTGTTCACCAGGGATTGCAATCTACCATTCTCCAATGCCTATGCACACAAAACTGGGATTGTGTTAGAAAGGAAGGGAAGGAAATGTTTGCTGGGCAGTGAGTGGACAGTACTTTTACAATAGGCATGAACTTATATTTCCCATTTAATATAGCTGTTGTCTCATAAGTGGAAAATAAACTCCATGGGGACAGGATTCTCAGCCTGGGCCACTTTTCTGTCTTGCACACCAGAGAATTATGACTAGCCCATAGTAAATATTCAGTAAATATTAACTGGTTTAGTTAATGTTCTTTACAATCTTTCCAATAGCTAAAAACTGATCTTTTCTCTGGGAAGCTGGGGAATGGGGTCAATCTAGAAGCTATGTTGAAAATCACATATTATATGGGGGTCATCAGGGTCATGATTTAGAGGGAATGGGAAATATTGTGTAAATTGATCTTTCATTTATTTCAGCTTTAAAAAGACAAGCTTAAATGGGACAAGGTGGCACATCTTTAAAATCTTGGCATACTGGGAGGCTGAGCCAGGTGGATCACAATTTTGAAGCCAACCTGGACAACTCAGTGACATAGGAAGACCCACTCTCAAAATAAACAATAAAACAAGACGGGATTGTAGCTCAGTGCAAAGACCCGGAGTTCAATCTTCTGAACTAAAAATAAAAAAAGGTTAAAAAGGACAAATTATTTCAATGAATTATTTCTAAAATTTGTTTAAAAGGACATTTGTTTTGGGGTCAAGGATTTAGCTCATTGGCACAGTGCCTGCCTCATGAGGTCATGAGTTTGATCCCCGGTACCAAAAAAAAAAAGTACATTTGTTTAGACTGATTTTATAAGCAAAATACAGTAAGGTCCCATGAAAAGAAACAGGTAGGTCTTTGAGAATTTTATTTCAAGATACTATTAATAAGAAGGTGAGTTAATACATGTCAAAAATATTTATTCTGATTTAAAAGATGATTAAACATTCTAGCTATGGAATTAACTTTTCCAAAGTAACAAACTATGATATCATAAGTAGTTTTTTATAGGGAGACACTTGGTCAGTAATTCTCAGCTGTGCTGCTGCTGTTGTTGGGGTGTGGTTTGTTCCTGAAGGTTAGTGTGCTGGCAGGTGGGTCCACACTGTGTGGTGATGGGTGGTGGAGCCCTCAAGAGGTGGGCATGGTGGGAAGTACCCAGGCTACAGGGCCCAACCTCTGTTAGTGGACTAATGGTGTCTCATAGGAGCTCAGCTATCATGGAACTAGATTGGTACTGTGAGAGTAGGTTGTTGTAACTCAAAAGCACACCTTCTAAAGCAAGCCTGACACCTCCCTTAGTCTCTCTTCTTTCTTGTACAACTGGCGCTTGCACATGCACCCACCTTGTGATGCCATCTGCCAAGAGGTCTTCATCAGAAGCAAGTAAATACTGACATTGTACTCTTCAACCTCCAGAACTATGAGCTAAATAAACCATTTTCTTCATAAAAGAACTCAGCCTCCCATATTTTATTTTAGTTAGTAGCGTAAAAGGAACAAAGAGGTGTGCATGGAAACTGGGGCTCACCAGCTTCAAGGAACTTGTTTTTAACTGGAGCACTCACATAGGCAGTTGATGGGCTACTCTACAGCTATGAATAGACAAGTGTAACCATTACAAGACCAGTGGGCTGATCAGAGTCAGCCGGGGGACTCAGGAAGCCTCTCAGGGATAAGGGAAATAAAATCTTTGCCAGTGTTTAAAGATCTTGAAATTCAGTAAAGTTAGTTACTTTTCTTCTTTAAAGCTTATTCTCTCTGTAGATTATCTCACCAGGTTTTGCCCACTTGCTTCTTAGTAATTACAGAATTTGGATATCATTTTTATTGTTCTCTGTTCCTGAGGACAAGGATAGCATTCTGAGCTTTTGAAAGGAATTAGGAATCACAGTCTCATTGTGGTTATTTGACTACAACCTCAGAATCCTCCCCAACTCAGTGGTTTTGGCAACATTTATCAATAGATCAGAGTGGATACTCAAAATAAAATAACTTCTAATGTTTTGTACTAATGATCACCATACAGCCCTAGAAAAATCCATAGATAGAACTAGTTGTGATAGCAGTGTACACTTTTCATCCATCCATTCATTCATTTGCCCATTCTTTTATCCAAAATGAATTAATTTCTTACCCAAGTATCAGGTATTTTGTTCAGGCCTTTGTCTATTAGGAAAATGAATCATGTAAGAATGGAATAGAAAATAAATGTTAGACTTGGCAATATTGTAATATCTAGTAAATGTCAAATAACTAATATTTCTTGGCCATTTTTGTTTCATGGTCTCTTGGTTCAGAGTGCACAAAGATATGGTGTGCTGTGTGTAGTTAGATTGCAGTGAAACCCTTTGCAAAGAACCTGGAGATGACCAAGAAATCCTGAGCATTTAAATCTTTCCCCTGTCCTTTCAGAACAAAGCAATGTCCAACACAGCATCACGTGCCTGACACCTAGGCTGTAGAGGACAAGATCTTCTAAGAGTATCTGTAGCCTCCCAAAACAACAAGCTGAATGACTCTCAGTTGTGTCTGAAAAGGAAACAGTTGGGACATGACAGCTTGCTTCAGTGGTTTGGGGCAGTGGCAGAAATTCTGGGTTCGTATGCTTTGGAGAGGCTTGTCTGTTTTTTAACTTTATGCCATGCTTCTGCCATCTAGATTTTTTTTGACAGACCCAGAGAAAATACAAGCAGAACTGACCTCTTCTTGCAGCTCTGTAACTGTGGGGCTTGTGTGGGCAGATTGGCATCTGCAGGCACATCTTTAGCAAGTTGGCAGCCTCCGTGCCCTTTGCAGGTTGCAATCAAACCTGCCTTCTACAGCAGCCTCTTTCTGGTTGATTAACTTTAATGTAATTTTAATTAAAAACCACAGTGTCAAAGGGTTTAGTTACTCGAGAAATGAGCACAGACTGCAGCCCAGTGGCAGCAGTCACTCGGAAAATGGAAATGTGTCCTGACAATGTTGTGCAGGGGCCAGATAAACAGGGTCGCTGCTGTGCTCCGATCGACGCAGGAAACAGCAAGGGAACATCAGAACCAAGAGGCTGCTTGGAACTTCAGGGGTACCGTGTATGAATTTCTGGTGCCATCAACATTTTTGAGACATTATTCAATCCTGGAACAAAATACCTTCTACAATGGCTGGCTGTGACATTCTGTTCTCCTCTTGGCACCTTGGTCTCTAAATCAACGCACAAATCCGGGTTAATATGAATCAAATTTCAGGCAAGAAAAAATAGCCAAGCTTTGCTCTTTTATTCAATTAGAGTACTTCTCTTTTCTCATTATATATATTTTGCAGGAGGTTGGATTTTCAATATCTGAAATAAGCTTTTCTTTCAAGGATACACTTCCTCTGTGATATGATTCTTTGAAGTATATACAAACAGTCCAAGGAACTAAAACTTAATGACTCCTAAAGAAGTACTACATATTTGAAAGAGTGAGAGGAAATAATGTTGGAAATGTGTTTGTTCATACTGTAGTTAAAAATAGATTTTATTCAATTACTCTCACGGATTAAAATTATTTTAATATTTCTGGTTAACCTAAAGATACTACCTTTTAAAAATTTCTATTTTCCTTCAATTTTCTGCTCGGTGTTACATAGTGCTCAAAGTGAAAGAATGAAATGTGATCTTGTGTGGGCAAAGTATTTACTGATGTCAGTGGAGTGAGTGCCTCTATTCCATGCTGAAATGCCCTTTACTCTTCCTCAATGTAGTTCATTTTTCAGGGCACAACTCTCAGGAGAACACCTAGTGACGTCAATTCTTCAGAGGAGAATTTCCTCCACCAGGTTTGTGGGATACTGAGGCTGCCTTGGTGACAGATGGGGCCGGTACAGGTGGGCCCAGAGCCATCTGAACAGAAGGGGCCCCTGGACTCTGACAGAGAGGATAGACAGAACGGTGGGGGAGAGTTTAGGACAGTGGACAGGGAAGGGAGAGAGGGGGCATAGAGGATTTCTACGCCAAACCCAGCAGAGAGGATGAAAAGCAAAAACAAGCAGATGGGTGGACAGGGAGAGGTGCTTTGAATTGTGTAACTTGCTTAAAAGACTAATAAAAAAGCAATCTCTGGGGATAGGACTCCACGGCAGGCAATTTTGAGAAGTTATAAATTTATTTAAGATTGCCAAAGTAAAGAAAAATATGAAAGCGTAAATACAAAGTGTAAAAATGAACTGTGTGTAAGCTTGTGGGATGAATCTTCTGCAGGTCCCAGTACCTATCTAGGTAAGAGTCTTTCCCTGGCTATTTCTGGTGGTAAAAGTAATTATTATCATTCTCATCTCAACTGATTTCTCTATTAAAATAGAGAACTTGATTTTGATTCTCAGTTCAGCAGATGACATAGTCAATAAAAATGGTGTTAGTGAATAAGTGGATACAGTGATAAAATTCCTCTGATGGAAATTTTTTAAAACCAGACTAGCATCTGAATATTATGCCAGACAATCCAAAAAAAATGTTCCCTAGAACATTATTTTTTTCAGCATATTTATATGTGTGTTGGAAGAAGAGTTCTCTGAAATGAATGTGGAGAGTCCTGAGTTACACGTCAGATTTTTTTTAATTGCAGGATTTTTCAGGGCATTCATGTGCTGTTTCATATATGAAGGTTTTCTCACACTTTAGTAATGAAAATTTGGGGGAAACCTTTCTCGAGGATACTTTACAAAGTGCGCAGCTTAGGAAATAGAGTTAGAGTCTCTTGAACCAAGAGAAGCCATAAGGGCTTTGTCATTGCCAAGGCAGTGACCTGGGGTATATTTACAGTGGACAAGAGTTTGTTGACTACAGCTTGTGTTCAGCAATGGAGCAGCCCTGGATATTCAGCTGAGGAGCCATTTTTTTGTCTCAAAATGCAGATGACCAGGTGAATGGTGGTGTTTTATCTATTTTTCCATAGATGCTTTGAATTAAAGTTTATATTTGTTTAGAAATTATGATAAAAGTATTTTGTATGCCTTCTGGGCTAAGCAGTAGCTGGAATGAGTTCTTCTCAGATACATAGCTGTTTTGTGTGTCACAGCGGAATGCCCAGCTTGCTCCTAAATTATTGTGGTCTTCATCTACAACTTATAAAGTTGTTCTTACCACAAGCTATTAATAAATAGACCTTAAGCTCTATGACAGCAGAGACAGATCTGCTCTTGCCCACTGCTGTGTACTTACTACTTGTCATGTAATCTGAACTTAACAAATACCATTACAAGTAACGAATTATGCCTCTGGCTAATGCTGGATAGTAGTTAGGGCATATCAGAAAGCACAAGATTTGGCACCAAATAATGTTGGAAATAACTTTACTAAATATCAGCAGCTAAAATTGTGGTTATTTTTTCTTTTGTTAAATCTAATACTGAGAGCTAGTTGTGGGCAAATTATTCTGCTATGAACTTTGAGGGATAAAAAGATGAATACAACAGGACAAACTCTTTAGAGGATATATCATCCCTAAAGTTTTGCGACTTTAACAAAAGAGAATGAAATCAAATTGGTGGGTGGGGTAGAAGAGGGAAGAGTTAGGGAGTATGGAATGAATGCACAACTAGTCATATAGAACCTCAAGCTTTCAGATGAAGAAAAGTGATCACATTTAGATTCCACCTTATTCATATGTTCATATCAGTGTTGGATTTACCTTGGAGAGAAGAACTGGCAAGAGGAAGAAGGGAAGGCACAACTGATGTATCTCCATTCTCTCTATGAGGACATAGGACATAGATCTTGGGAGATGGCCCAATTAACATAAAAGAGAGTCCATATTTCTCCTGCTCATTTATAACAATAACTCCCACATTTGTATAACAACTTTTTGAACTAATTTAATTCCACTATTCGATTTAATCTTTACAACAGCTTTGGGTAGTGTTTTTACTCTAATTTTACAGACAAGGAAATAAAGATTCAGAGATATTAAAGTCGTATATTTCTACATTCAGTAGATTGGTCTGGTTCTGAGTCCTTTCCACCAGCACACTTATTATGAAGGCAGATGATTTATCTTCCACAGAGTTCCCACCATGGTGCTGAATAAATGAAAGTGTTTGATAAATGCAAACCTAGATGACCCATGTTTTCTTTGTATCTAGGGGTAATGTTTGATTATATTCCACATGGCAAGGTTTATTACTCAAATGCCTTTCCATACTTAGTAAACAGTGATAAAAATATTCAGTTCCATTACAGAACATCCCATTTTGCTCCAGGGATATGTCTATGTACTTTTAGTGACATTTATCTCCCCCAAGAATTTAAAATCTCCTAAAAGGTGACTGTGCTGTTCATTTTTGAATCTTAAGCAATTTGAGAATTCAGTTCAAATAAAAACTATACCTTACAAATTCTAGAGAACATTTTCCAAATAACTTATATACTTGTTTTTAGGACTATCAAGATACCTACAGAAAATCACTAATTTGATTTCTATTCTTAAGGAAAATTTTGGTTTCATAAGCAATTCAGTTTTTCACTTCCAAAATAGCCTGATTCTTTGTCTCTGTTAAACTGTAAACTTCATGAAGATAGAGTTTTTTCTACTTCCTTATCTCCAGCATCTTTTTTTCACTGGAATATAGTTAATAACTGTCCAGACAATGAGTAACATCACTATATTTCCTCTTAGGGAGAGATCTTGTTTATTTTGGTAGAGCTTGTAAAAGAACTTGGCTGTAACTACTAATAGTAAAGCTTTTTGTTTTTCAGATGAGTTTGACTGCCAACCTGATATGTGTGAATGTTGAACAAAATCCATCCTGGAACTTCTTTGACACTCAATGAATCTAGAAACCAGAAATGAAGAGTTTAATTCTAATTGGTAATTATTGTCAGCCAAAAAAGCAGATGGGCAGAACCAAATTTGGAAAAAAATAGTTATTTCTGTCATGTTCAAGTCTGAGCATTCTGAAGTCTTGTTATTATATGCTCACTAGCTTTCTATGTACTGAGAGGGATTTGGATAAGCGGGACCAAGTGTGAACTAGTTCTTTGAGTAGTTGAGCCAAGAATTCAATGTTAATCATTTTTACTTCTATTATTTAACTTAATTGGCATAATTTATCAGGCTAGATGGTATTACTCACTACGTACAGCTGGGCAAACTACAGTTCAGGACAACTCACTGGAATAAGTCCTAACCCCAACCTAGTAAGTGCTAAAATTTTCTTGGTGATTTCTTCCTTGAAAAAGTAGGTGGATATTATTCCAAGGCAAATAGCATAACAGAAATGTCAGGCAGAGACACTCAGAGAGCCCTGTGAGAACTAGCCATCCCAGATTGACTGCATATGTGAGCACAACTTTATCTTTGACAAGTGACAACAGAAGGTACATATTGCAAGGGAAATAAATGTCACTGACATAGGGTAGACAGATCACAAAAAATAGCAAATAAGCAAACAATAGAAATAAATCCTGACACAATATGAATCAGTATATAGAACTATTGTAATAAATTCCCAGTTTTAAACAATGCAAAAATCACAAGACATGCAAAGAAACAGGAAAGTATGACCTATACATAAGAAAAGAGCAGGCAACAGAAACAGAGAACCAGAAATCAGACCATAACAGAGACTTTAAAGGGGCCATTGTGAATATATTCAAAAAACTAAAGGAAAGTGTGTCCAAGGAAAAAAGAGGTTAGGACAACAAATGGTCATCACCTAAAGATGATCAATAAAGAGAAAGAAATATAATAAATTACCAAGTGTAAATTGTGAAAAACACAATAACCAAATTGAAAAATTCACAAGAGGATCTCAAAGTTTCGAACTGGCAGAAAAAGGAATCAGTAAATTTGAAGATAGAATAATAGAGACTATGAAATCTGAAAAAAATGAAAAAAGAATGAATATGAAGAAAGAGGAGAAACAGAAGGAAAAGAAGGAGGAGAAAGAGAGGGAGGGGGAGAAGAAAGATAGTGAAGGAGAAGGAGAAGAAATATTCAAGGTAGGTATAATGGCTATTATCTTTTAAAATTTATTGAAAACTCTTCATCTACATACCCAAGAAGCTCCACAAACTCTAATTG
Source organism: Heterocephalus glaber (assembly GCF_000247695.1). The sequence continues at coordinate 5,924,080 of NW_004624788.1, read as the reverse complement.
CTATAAGTATTAAAAAATTTACAATCCGACACTCTACGATAAAAATGCTCATAGACAAAAGGTGGTGAAAGTGCCAATAAAAAAAAACTGATCACATACAATGGAACATAAAATATGATAAACAGCAAAATTCTCATCAGACACAATGCGGAATGAGAAGGCAGCAGGAAGATAAAGTAAAAGTGCTGAGAAAGAAAAAAATATTAACAAAGAATTTTATACTAAGCCAAAATTATCTTTCAAAAATGAAGGAGTTATAAGGAAGATACTACCAGATAAACAATAACAACAAAAATGCATAGAATTTATTGCTAACATGCCTTAGAGGAAACACTCAAGGAAGTTTGTTTTCAGGATGAAAGTAGGACATTTCAGACAGTGATTAGAATACATTAAAAAAACACATGACTAAAGGTATTTTGAAAGACAGCAAAATGCACACTACCTTTTCTTTCACCTCCTCAGTGACTTAAAAAGCAGTTTAATAAAATATAACACAGAAACTCTATTTAACAATAATATCATTTCAAGACAAAGCTTCCAGAATAACTTGCCTGGCATCTATCAAAGGCCTTTAGGTAGACCCTCTGTAGAGTAACTCTGCTAATCACAACTAGGACCCTCTTCAGCTGAAAGTACCCAGAACAGTCTTTGCCCTTTGTCCCCTCACAGCAGTTAGAGGTACTTCTTCAGAGGGGGGAATATTGTAGATAGGTAAGTTAATTAGATATCTTGTAGGCCGTTAGACAGAGCCAGCACAGGAGGAGCCAACATGGAGGACGATTGAGCCAATATGGAGAACAGAAGAGGAACAAACATGGAGGACAGTCAAGACACGTTCACTGAAAGCCAGCATTGAAAAAGAAGAGAAACTACCACATCCATGTGCTTCCCCTGAGGATGAATAGCAGTGATTGATATTCTAAATAGGTATCAATCACCTAGGTGGGGGACAAAGATCTTCTAAGAAAGATCCCTGACCCACCCCGTTTCACCTAAAATCCTTGCTCATTCCTTGTAAGCTTGATACATGACTTGTTTCCCCACTAGATCCCCATTTAATCAATATTACCTAAGCAGCTATACTTGTCAAAATCTTATTGGTTGCTCGTAGTTTTGCCCACCTTGTGATTTCTCATTGGATCAAATATTACCTAAGTGATTGTACTTGTAATCTTACTAGTTGACTGTAGTTTTGTCCCACCTTGTACCTGCCTCACCACATGGCTTTGTCCCATAAAACACTTGAGAAGTTAGGTGAGCAGGCAACTCATTTCCCGGCCCCCTTTCTGTCTCTCTTAGACAGAAGCTATCTTTCTCTCAATAAATTTTTCCTTCTCTTTAAATAAATAAATAAATAAATAATAAGTAATAATATCATGAAATGAGTGAGTGGTAGTAAAGCTGTATTGTAGTAAGAAACTTACACCAGATTGTAATTTGAATCTACAGAAACAAATACGAAACATCTAAAAACAAATTTGGCATAACAAGGTTTGTAAATATGTATTTCCTCTCCTTTAGCTCCTTTAAAACACATACAGTTATACAAAGTAATGATTACAATAATTTATTTTTAGGTTTGTAACGTGTAAATGTAATATATACTGTTACATATAAAAATAATAATACAAAAAGGGAAAGAAGGAGTGCAACTATACAGGAGCAACACTTTTGTGTCTCACTGGAATTGAGACAATGTATATCTGAAGTAGATTGTGGTAAAATGCATACGCTAACCTCAAGAGCAACCACTAAGAAAGTAACTAAAAAAGAGTAAAAATATCATTTCAGAAATTAAAACGCTATTATAGAAAATATCAACTCAATTTAAAACCAGCAGTAAAAGAGGAACCAAAAAGACATGATACATAGAAAACAAAAAGCAAAATGGCAGCTTTAAATCCAAGTATACCAACAGTAAGATTAAATGTGGATTGATTAAACAACCTTATCAAAAGGCAGAGGGACTGGACATAAAAACATAATCACCTATAATACTTTGTACAAGAGACAACATTTAGATATAAAGAAAAACGTATATAACATAAAAGGGTGGAAAAAGATAAATCATCAATGCACCAGCCACATGAAAGCCAATTGGTTATACTGTCACACAAAAGAGACTTTAAAGCAAACAAAAATATCGAGATGAAAGATGTGCTATAATAATTAAAGAGGGAATTAATCAGGAAGACAAAGCAATGATAAGCAGATATAGAACTGTATCAGTCAGTGCTCACTATAGAAACAGATTTAATGCAAGATATATAAATATAAGGAAGGCTTCCACCTGCAGAGTCCGGTGGAAGAGTGCAAAAATGGTTGTCTGTGCGCTGGAAATATGAAAGATCCAGTCAAAGGTCAAAGCCCCGAGCTCACTGTCTTCCTTCTTCAGTAAATCCCTTCAGCCACACCCAGAATTATGCTGATCCCTTTTAGTTGGTTGTTTCCTACTCGACTTGACACAATCAGTTAACTATCACAAGAGCTAACAACAAAAATCTCAAAACACATGAAGCAACCATTAACAGAATTTAAAGGAGAAATGTACAATGTAACAATAATACCACTTTTATTAGTTTCAAATATCAACTCAAAATGTATTAAAGACTTAAATGTAATACCTGAAACTGTGAAACTACTAGAGGAAATCAGAGAAAATGCTGACATTGATATCTAGAATTTATAAAGACTTCTAAAAACTCAATAGTAAGAAAAATAATGGCCAACAAATGTTTGAAAAAATGCATAGTATCACTAACCATTCGGGAAATGCAAAACCAAACCCTTTAATAAGAATTGCTATTACCAATAAGAGTAAATATAAGAGGGCCGGGGATTTAGCTCAGTGGTTTTGCTGCCTGCTGTGCAAGCGCAAGGACCTGAGTTCGATCCCCGGTACCAAAAAAAGGAGTAAATATAAGAAGTGCTGGCCAAGATGTGGAGAAAAAGAACCTTTTACACATTGTTGGTAGAAATGTAAACTAATACAGCCGTTATACAAAATAGCATATAAATCCCTAAAAAAATTGAAAATAGAATTATCATATGATAAACCAATCTTACCACTGGGTATATTTAAAATAAAATCAGCATGTCAAAAATACATCTACACTCTCATGTTCATTGCAGCACCAATCACAATAGCTAAGATGTGAAAGCAACCTAATTATCCATCAATTGATGAGTGGATAAAGGAAATGTGTTGTATAAATATGCAATGGAATATTATACAAGCATAAAAAGAATGAAATCCTGTCATTTTGTAGCAACACGGTTGGAACTGGAGATCGTTATGTTAAATGAAATCAGCCAGCCACAAACAGACGAATACATGTGGTCACATTCTTTTGTGGAGTATAAACAAGTGAATCTCATAGAACTTGATTCTTCTATACATATAGAATTATGGTCACCAGAGGGTGGAGGAAGGAGAAGGAGGGAGAAATAGGAAAAGATCGATTAATGGGTATCAAATTACAGTTAGAAGCAAGAAGCTCTGCTGTGGTACTGTAATAATTATATGTACTGTACATGTCTATAGGTAACAATTATATGTACTGTACATGTCTAAGACTAGTAGAGAAAATTTGAATGTTTTAACAATAAAGAAATAAATATATGAGAATATATGTTTAATCTGATTTCAACATTACATAATATATACATTTTTAAGATGTATACTTTTTGTTTTTTATATATCAGTTAAAATTAATTTTTAAAAAGTCTTACCAGGCCACATATATTTTAAAAATATGTTAAGATAACCCAAGATATCCTCATGTTACTTTAAAAAAAAAAAAAAAAAACCTCTGTATTTGGCAAAACTAGGGATATTTACTATGAGGTCACTAATTCCATATTCATTTTTTCATTATTTAAACTAATAGTAGTTGAAGACTTCAATGCCCATTTTCAGTAATGGATAGAATAATTGGGAAGCATACTAACAGGGAAAACATGATTTGAAAAGCACTGTAAATAAAACAATATATCTATAGAACACTCTACTCAGCAAGAAGAGACTATATATTCTTCTCAAATATACGTGGGCTATTCTCCAAAATAGACCAAATACTAGGTCAAAATACAAAGCTTATTACTAAAAAAGATTGAAATCATGCAAAGTATGTTCTTTGATAACAATAGCATGAAATTAGCCATCAATAGCAGGAAGACATTTTTGACATTCACAAATACATGAAAATTAAATAACACTTCTAAATAGCCAATGAGTCTAAAAAGGATTTACAGAGAAAAGTTAGAAGATTCTCTGGGATGAAGAAAAATGAATATACAACATACATTTTATAGGATGTAGTTGAAGTAGCACTGAGAAACAATACTGCAGCTTGCAAAGAAATGTTTTTATCTCAAGAAACCAGAAAAAAAAAAAAAAAAATAAACTCAAATTTCGGCTAGGGAAGCAGCA
>NW_004624788.1:5888252-5919545 GCF_000247695.1 Heterocephalus glaber | reverse complement strand
CTGCAGCTTGCAAAGAAATGTTTTTATCTCAAGAAACCAGAAAAAAAAAAAAAAAACTAAACTCAAATTTATCAGGAAGAAAGCAATAATAAAGATTAGAATAAAAATTAACAGAATGGAAAATCAGAAAGCAATAAAAAAACTCTATATAACAGAATTGATTGGTTGAAAATTCAACAGAATTAATAAACTGTTAACGAGACTAACCAAATTTTTTTAAAAGACAGAATTATCAAATACCAATCAGAAGTGAAAAAGAAAACATTGATATCAATTTTACAAAAATAAAATCATATTTTGAATGCTTGGAGTAACCATTAAACTAGTAAATAAGACAATCTAGATGAGATAAATAAATTCCCAGAAGGATACAAACAACTTAATCAAGAATAAAGAGATTAGTGTATACTTCTGAAATGTAAAAAGTGAAAAGATAAATAATGAAAAAAAATTTACAAAGAAAATCTCAGGCCCAGGGGGCTTTGTTGGTGAATTCCATCAAATGTTTAAAGAACAAAAAAAACTGTTTAAAAAATATACATCACAGTCCATTCTATATGGTCAGTATTAACTCAGATACCAAAATTAGTCAAAGAAGGAAAATCACAGGCTAACATCTGTTATGAATACAGATTGCAAGAACTCTCAACAAAATACTAACAGACATAATCTTGTAACATACAGCAAAGATTATACATCAAAACAAAGTGTAATTTATCCAAGCAGTTTAACATCAGTTAGTTTTAGGTCTCAAATGACTGGATTAAGGAATACTTTAGGAACCTGGTAAAGCATCATTTTGGGTGTATCTATGAGGATTTTGCAATGAAGATTCATTCTTGAGTCTGAGTGAGCTAAGTGGGGAAGATCTGCCCTTAGTGTGAAAGGGCACCAGGTCAGAGTCTGAAGAGAACAAATACAGGAAGTGCATTGGTCTGTTGGTGCTAGACTTTTTTCTGCTGGCATGAACATCAAAATGCCAGGCTCTTCAGTGTTTGGACTGCAGGATTTAAAGTCATGTTCCCTGCACTAAGTTCTCAGGCCTTTGGCCTCAGACTGAAAGTTATCCCACCTACTTTCTTGGTTCTAAAGCCTTTGTATTTGGACTGAGCCTACTACCAGCATCCCAGGGTCTCCAGCTTGCAAGAGAACCTGTAATGAGATTCTCAGGTACCTTAGTCACATGAGCCAATTCCCTGAATGAATCCCTCTCTTATATCTACCTACATGTCCTATTGATTCTGTTCCTTTGGGGAACCATACTATAAAATCTGTTAATTGATTAAAGTAAATTACTATACCATATGAATAGAATGTACAAAAACATCATGCTCATCAAGCCACAGAAAAAGCATTTGAAAATTCTAACACTACTTCATAATAACAATATTCAACAGACTAGGAATAGAAAGAAACTTTCTCAACCTGATATATATCTATGAAGGCTCACAGTTAGCATCATACCTAACAATAGAAGATTGAATAGTTTCTCACTGAGACCAGGAACAAGACACATATGAGAACATTCTTTAATTGTGTTGATATTTTGCTGGAGTTTCTAGCCAAGACAATTTGGCAAGAAAATGAAATAAAAGATATCCAGATTAGAAAAAAAGTAGTGAAATTACACTTACAGATGACATAATTTGAATATAAAAAATCCCAAAGAATTAATAAAACAATTAGTATTAATAAATAAGTTCAGAGAAACTGCAGGATTCAAGATCAATGTACAAAACCAGTTTTAATTTATGCAATGAAAATATCAGAAAACAAAGTTCAGAAAGCATTTTTATTTACAGTGACATCAAAGAGAATAAAATACTTAGAAATAAAATTTTTTGAAAAAGAAATATAAAATTTATATTTTGAAAACTATAAAGTATTTGTTGAAAATACTGGAGAGGTCCTAAATAGATCAAAGGCATTTTATGTTCAAAAATTAGGAAACTTACCATTATTATTTTAGTACTCCCACATTCGCCTAAGGATTCGAGTAATTTCTATAAAAATCCTAGCTGACTTGTTTTCAGAAATCAACAAGGTAAACCTAAAATTTGTATGGAAATGAAAATCATTCAGAGTATTCCTCCTTCCCCAAAAAAATATCTTGCAAAAGAATAAAATTGGAGGACTCACACTTCCCCCACTTCAAAGCTGACTACAGTGCCCCAATAATCACAACTGTGTGCTACTGGCATAGAGAAGACAAATACATCAATGGAATTAAATTCAGAGTAAAGAAATTAAACCTCACATTTCTGGTCAATTGCTTTTTGAAAAAGATGACAAGTTGAATGAGAAAATAGACTTGCCAACAGATGGTGCTGGGAAAACTGGATATCCTTATGCAAAACAATGAAGTTGTACCCTTTACCTCATCTTATATCAAAAAGTTAACTTTGAGTGGGTCAAACATTTAAACTCCACTATCTTCCTACCCAAAACTCATCCTGCAATCTAATTACGATGAAGAAAGGAAATTCCCAGACTGAGGTATTCCTGCCATAAACCTAACTGTATCTTCAAAACTGTGAGGCCATTAAAACAAGGAAAGGCAGAACTATCATAGTCAACAGGAGCTGAGACATGAGGACTAAATGTAATGTGTGCTGCACAGGAACCAGAAAAAGAACATAAAGTAAGAACAAAAAAAATTAGGGAAAACCATGAAATTTAGTTAATAATAACATACCAGTGGTGGTTCATTAGTTATAATAAATATACCACACTAATACAAGATGTTAATGGAAACTATGTGGCATATATGTCTGTATTATTTGCTCAATTTTTAAGTAAATCTAAAAGTATTCTAAAACAATGTTTATTAATGAAAAAAATCAATCAACGACCTGAATGTGAGAGGTACAAGCATGAAACATAGAAGAAAGCACAGACATGTATCTCCATGGTTTTGTATTAGTGAATGATTTTAATTAAGATATTAAAAGAATAAACTATAAAAAGTATAGATAATAGGACCAAGGATTCAGCTCAGTGGTTCTGCTGACTGCCTTGCAAGTGCAAGGTCCTGAGTTTGATACCCCGTACCAAAAAGTAAAAAGTACAGATAATAGAACATCATCAAAATGTCCTGCCCCATTTCCCCATTTCCTTGCTGGTTTCTCCTAGTGATGCTTCTGCAACACTTCATTTAGGCACCAATCTTTGTCTTAAGATCTGCTTCTGAAAAACCTAGGATAGGCCACCACTCTTCTGACCTTCCCCTTATCTCTCATCCAAACCCATTTCCTTTGGCCCTAGTAGAGGGTCTTGACTGTTTAAAGCATCACCTTGTCCAGTGGCAAGTTGCTTATTTTCTTTGTTTTTCTTTAATGTAAAGTTTTAAATGTTATGTAGATTTTTAAATTTTATGTAGATTTTTGTAATTGTAATTGAAGTAATATAGGCTCGTTGAAAACATGTCAGACAATAAAGAAAAGTAATAAACACTGTGTGTTGCTCTGTGGTTTCTGACCTTCCCATTCTTCCTCTTTCCATTTCTGACACTACTTGTATTCACAGAATTGACAGCAGCTTTTATCCCCATCCCACTAGTGTTCCAAGGCTTATATTGGATCTCAGAATGTAACCTGAAGCACATTTTTCAAGGGAGACAGTGTCCCCTGTCTCTCACCTCAAAGTGGGTACCCTGCTCCCATGTACACTTCCTGCAGAGATTGGATGTAGACTTCGTTCTTCGATGCAATCCCTTGAACAGCCATGATTCAAGGGTCATAATTCTAGTGCTGCTAGCAAAGCCATGTTTCAAAATCCTCTTTGTCATTTCTCCCAGGAGGTAGAACAGTACTTCTGGTACCCTGTCATAGAGATTCAGAGTTTATGGATAGGCACAACCTCTTGCTGACAGATGAGATCTAAACATGCTAAATCTATGCTGGTCTGCATTCAAGTTGTTTTCCTTCTAGATTCTATCTCTTGAACATAGCAACTATGTTTGCAAAACTAGTTGAAAAGAAGTCATGTGTAATTATTAATCATGCTGTTAATCTCTAATAAATATAGGTGAATAATTTTAGGCTTTAGAAAATTATAAAAGCTGCCAGCACATTTCAGAGTCTAGAGCATAGAAGATACATGTGATTGTAGCTCTTGTCCTTGTGCTATGTCTAGCAAATAGCCACTACCACTAAATTTTAGTTATTATTTTCAAATCTTCTGTCTCCACCACACAGTTCCATTTAGTCTTTTTCTATTAAGTCTTTTTGGTTCCATCTTGGAAATATCTTGAATCTAAACTCTATTTTTCAATTATAATATTTTAATCTAATATCTTGTTCTAATAATGTATTGCTGGGTAGCCACCCCAAAACCTAGTGGCTTAAGTATCAACTATTCTATTATTTTGTAGGTCAGGAGTTCATATCAGAGTTGGCTGGATGATTCTTCCACTCCACTTGGTCATTCAGTGGTATTCAAGTGGCCTAGTTTAGAGGATCCAAGATGGCTTTACTTACATGCTTTTTGGACTTGTGGCTTCTGTACAAAGTGCAGTTGGATTTCTTCTGTAGCAACTGGGGCCTCCAAGAGACTAAGCCAGAGATTGTTAGTTCCCTTAATGGCTAAGGCTGAGACAAGTATAGCTTCCCTTGATCATAATCCGTTGGTTAAAGCAGTTTCGCCTGTCTACACAGTTTTCTCTCTCCTGCTACTATAGTCCTCATCTCTTCTTTGAAATATCATCACAGACATTTCAGTCATAGCCCAACAACCATGTTCCTATGAAGATATCTATGAAAGAAAATAAATTAATCCCACACTTAGTGTCATTCATTGGCTGCTACCTATGTGTTTATACTTGAGCTTCGCATCACAGATCACTAAACTTTTCACAATCTGGCACCAATCTGTATTCCAATCATCACTTCTCAGCTCTTCTCTGTAAGCACCTCTACTGTCTCAGAACACACCAGGTCCTTTCAAGACTAAGCCATGCCTGTGCTTTTCATCTGCCTGGCATTCTCTAGAAAGTCTAAACTCAAGGCTCTGGGTGATTTGGTATCTCATTAGAGTCCTCTCTCTGGTTTTCAGATGGCCACATTCTTGTTTTTATATCCTCACATGTCAGAGAGTGGAGAGAAAGATCCTATGTCTTCTTTCCTTTGTATAAGGTATCAATCCCATTCACAAGGGCATCACACTCCACAATGGCTTATCTGCCAAAGGCCTTACCTCCAAGTACCATCACAATGAACACAGGCTTCAGTGTGTGAAAGGGGGCCACAAACATCCCATAGCATGGTCTTCCCAGCAGTCCTAATCGCCAAAGAATCGTATTCATTCATTATAGCTTTTTGTCATATCATATTGCTTCTCTTCTCTCCATCCGCCCCCCTCCCTCTCTCTCTCCCCACCCCCATCTTGACTGTACAATCTTTGGGGGAAGAGCATTTCTCATTCATCTTTCTATCTCTAGTGTTTTAGCACTGGCTTAAAGGCCAGAAATACATCCTCAAAATGAACAAATTTCAGGAAAAAACTGTAAGGGACATGGAAGTGACAAAGCCATGTGCTCTGACATTTTCTTCCTTTCCTGAAGGTATCAAGGTTGAACAGGGGAGGAGCATGACGTGATAAAGGACCTCACATTCTCTGGACTTCACTAAGTACCTGTTCTTAGATAGAAAAACTATATTTCCAAACAGTATAAGATATCTGATTCTTAGGACTTCCATGCATTGCCATCAAGCCAAACACATTCTGTAAAATGTAGTGAAAATAGAGGGAAAAGTGAAACTTTCAAATTCTCCTGCTACTATGTATAAGACAGCAATGGGCACTGCACAGAATAATTTATGGGCATAAAAGTGTAATACCTCGTCTGCCCCTGCCACAAGAAACCTGCCTTTTTATATCATAATCATTCATTTCATACTTCAATAATTTATTACTAACAGAACACCAATAATATCTGAAAGTATTGTAATCTCTGAATAGTAGATACATTCTTTGAGCAAGTGCACAATGATTTATAATTTTAATAGTGTGCTAGAAAAACTGTATATGTGTAGACTGACGTAGTTGTTTTATCTTTCTGAGCGCAGGATGTGCCATGTATGCCTTTAGATATGTTTTCTGCTTTTTATCAGTTAATTTGTTGCTAAAATAGAAAAGCTAGTTGGAGATGAGGAGTGGATGTTTGCCTTAATCTTGTGACTTCCTATAACAAAGTTCTGTAGTCTAACATAAACAACAGCTATTTACTTCTTACAGTTTGGGAGACTGGGAAGTACAAGACCAAAGTGTTAGTAGTGTGTGGTGAGGACCTTGAACCTTCTAGCTGCCTCCTCGCATGGTGGAATGGGCAAATAAGCTCTCTTGGTTTCTTTTACAGAGGAACTAATCCTATTCATGAAGGCTGCACTCTTGTGACTTAATCACAGCCCCCAAAGATCTCACCTCCTGATGCTATCACAGTGGGGATTAGGCTTTAACATGCGAAGTTCTGGGGGAGACACACATATTCAGACTATAGTGGTGTTAATTAGAATGAATATCCATTCTACTTTTCCCCAGAACAATCCCTGTTTATGCCCACTAACCTTATGTACCTAACAATAGAATATTCTTTCCTTCTCCAAAGTGTTTTGGGTTGAATTTTAGGTGACATAATTACCCCACTGACAATTAAACAGACAAATTATTTCATTTCTTATTTACCTTTATGGCACATTATTTTTAATTGCCAAGTGGCAGCATAGGTATTTGCAGTAGCTTTGAAATTTTTGACCCAAATTCATAAGGAGAAATAGATTTTTCATCATGACACAGTTTATACATATATACTTTATGTAAACTATGTAGAGCAAAAGCTTCAGGAAATGATACTTGTATGTTTTCAAATCTAATGTAGTCTTTTTTAAATTTAAAAATCTCTAGTCGTGACACCTTAATTTGACTCGCTGACCAATAGCTTGACAAATACCAGTATGGTAGATATGTTGCTTTGAGATTATAGGAGACTTCATCTGATTATTTTCCTTCACTGAGCGACCTTCTGCAAGTTGCCAACCTTCTCTACACAACGTTCTGCCTAACTCAAGGTGGTGGAGTTGGATGAGATGATGTGGTAAATGAGCTTGGCATTAAATACTCGACATTAAATAAATATTCCTTTTTCTCTTTTCTCCTTCCAAACCAAAAGGACCTAGCAGAGATTCATAGGTTTCAAACTGAAAAAATTGTTTTTCTACTCCCTGATCTCCAAAGTCTGGTCAAAGTGTTTATCCCTGATAATGCATATCTAAACGCTGTTATTTCTATGTTTAACTAATAGTCACTTCTCAAAAGCTCATAGTTAACCCTATCACAGTTGCACCTGTAACCTCTCAACAAAGAAGAAAAGAAGAAAAGAAAATCAAGAAGAAGACTTAAAAAACACTTTCTGCTGAGGGAGAAGAGGTGGTAAGGAAGTCAACTAGATAATGAATATGAAAGACAGGGCCCATATTGTATTTCTTTTCTCAAACTAGTGATTTTCACACATAACTCTGCCCATTAACAGAAGGATTTTTAAAAATATTAACCTTGGATTAAACAGGAGCATGGTTTTCTAAGCAGAAATGTACTTGGTTTATGTTTTAGATGTAAAAAGAGAACATAAATGAATATTCCCTCTCTTCTTTCTGTATATGATAAATATATGTATTTACTACTATGCGTGTGTTTATGAGATGCATCACATAAGCAATAACGGAAGAAGATGAAGACCAAGCTATAGAGTCGTAATGCCCTATAATCCAGAGAGAACAGGAAGTGATAGTCAAGCATGCACGTCTGTGTTGTGAGAACCTGAGCCTGATTCCTGAGTGCTCTGGCTCCCTGTGTTAATGAAGCTGCAAGTGGTGCATGACCCATCTCTACCATTTGGCATCTGCTGAACCAAGGAGCTCACTACAGTGGGGAGCGGAACCAGGTGCAATCATTGTGTAGTGTGAGCCCCTGGATCCCAGCCTGGGACAGAAACCTCTCTATGGGATGCAGTGTACAGTAGGTTTCTTGTCACCGTGTAAGAATCCAAGGTCATCTTGTTCCTTTGTCCTCACACTGCTTTTGTTGTTGTTGTTCTTTTTTTCCATCAAGTTTATTGGTACATTTTAGGATTCAATACAGTTACATTCATCTTATACCTTTACATGATGTATCTTGATTCTTATTTTTTCTCCATTCCCCTGCCTCCCTTCACCTCTCCTCCCTTCCCTATTTACAAAGACTTTGTTCTCACACTGCTTTTTTGACTTGAGTCCGTCTCAGTTCTTTCACCATGGTTATATTCTTTAAGGACTACTCTTAAAATTCCCTTATATATAGGAGCTCATTTTCTGGGAGTAATCCAGGCCCATGTACAGTGTTCCCTGTGTAAAACACTCAATAAATGGTGCTGGTAATAAAGTCATTCACTTAACAAGTATTTATTGAGCATCTAGTGACCAAGACAGAAATAAATTTACTATTGATCTTCAAATCACAAAATCTAATGATCATCTCTTGTTGCTCATCTTCTTCCACCTTAATACACTATAGGCTTCTCATTGTCCACATCCATTTCCAGGCTTGCTGCCTGACCCTCCTTGCAAGCTTTTTCTTGCCCTTTCTCCATTCTTCAACAATTGTAAGGAATTGAGTCTGTCCCCAATAGTATGAGGCAATTTGAATTAGAGCCAGGACTAGAACCCAGATCTGTATATAATCAGAGATCAGAAAACAGCCAGATCTTGACATTTCTATTCATGGGGAGGAATCCCAGATGGGCCTACTCAGTACATGCTTCCAAATCAAAGAACCTTTCTCCTCTAAGGCATTATTAAGACACTGTCTAGCTAGAAGATATTCAGAGAAAATTCACTCCTCTGCCTGCCCTAGGGAAATGGGAAAATTCAATGTTTGAACCATTTAACCCAAAGAGTAACCCAGGCTGGAAATTTTGTGTATGGTATTCATTTTAAAAGCCCTTCTATCTTTATTACAATGATAAGACTGCTGAATCTGGCCAAGCATATGAAGTTGCAAAGAATATTTCTTCTTTATTCGAACCTTGCATTCTCTATATAATGAAAGGATTCTTGGCACATAGCTGGCAATTACTATCTAGGTTTTCTGCATAACATAGGTTTTTAAAATAAGCTTTTAACTCAATAGACATCAGGCTCCAATGAAAATACATGTGGCCTAACACAAGCAGAAATAAACACAATTCTAATCAATTTAACTGTTGACAACAGCATGTGGTTTCATTGCTTGGGGCCAAAGTTTTAAGCGTGGACTCTGATTTCTTGCAGGAACACCCCTCATTTATGTGTGCAAATAGGGTAATTAAGTGTCCAATTACCAGATTTGCATTGGCAAATGGGGCCTTTGTGTGGATAAAATTCTCCATAGTTTGGGACCAGCTGAAACTTAGGTCTTTTATTTTCAAATCACTTCTCCAACAATAACATGGGTATGATGGAGTTCCCATCTTGTCCTAATCTGAAGCCATAGCTAAAGGGTTTCCCTTTATTTTGGTGATCCAGTGAACTGGATAACCAAAGTTATGATGTGCAACTTTTTTTTCTCACCATGTACTCTGAAAAATAATTAAGCATTTCAAGTACTTTCAGACTGATCTTTTTTTCTTCCAGCTCTGTAGGATTGATTATTGAAGATAAAATACCTGTCAGTATTCCTTATGAAAATTTAGCCATATGTAACCATTAAGTTGAAAGACCATTAATAAAACCACTTTATTTTTTTCTTCCCCAGTTATTGGGTAAATCTACAACAGGTCTGTTGACTGTCAAGGATCAGATGAGATGTTCTCTGACTGCTAGTCATAAGGTCGGTCTCTTTATGATAATTAAGATATTCTTTCTGGGATGTCTAGTCAAAGTGGAATAAATATACTCCTCTTTATTTGATTCAGTGGATGCAGTTAAAATCCTAGATTGAATGTCTGGAGCAGTTCTTTGAGGACTCTAAAAGGTAAAATGTAGCAGGCAGATTGAGGAAAGGAACCAGAACTGGAAGGACCACTGAATTTTCTCTTGCCTCTCATTATTTCCTGCTTCAGATGCAAAGACAGGTGGAAATCTAGAAGTAAGTACAGTGGCTCCTCAGTTTATGAACTTAATTTGTTTTATGATTTTGAGGAAGATAGCTGTGTTTGTGTTTGTATGGGGAAGATGGCTGTGGTTGTATTTGTCACCGATGTGGAATTTGTGAAAGGAAGCAAAATTTTGCCAATCACTTTTGTTTGCAAACAGAGGCATTTATGAAATGAGGTATTAGGTGCCGAGAAAAAGGGCTCCAAGGGAAGTCCTTTACTTTTAATCTGAAGGAGAGAAATGGCCTCTAAGGGTTAGATCAAGATGAGGAAATGTATTCTTATTTTTTCTTTATGTTTCCCATCACTCAGCTCCCTGGAAATCCTGTGGTGGTATTGGTGGCAGCAGTGATGGTGGTGGCAATAATGGTGGTGGCAATAATGGTGGTGGCTGATTAGGCACCCCAAACTCTCAAGGTGAAGCACTGCTCTGTCTGACCCAAGCCACTGGGGATGAAACTCCTGCTGTTCAATCTCTCTTTATCTTTTGGCTATTTGGCTTTGGAGACAGGAAGAACTAGCTTCTTACTATTCTTTCCTTAGCCTTTAGTTTGCAGAGGGCCTTTATACTCTTACCTACTTCTTTTCTGGAATATTTCTCTAGTACACTGACCACCACATATGCATTTGTGCTTATATTGCATGTCCAGGACTAAACTTCATCCTGGATTGTTATGAAACTGTTGTGATCAACTCATAATTATCTCTGTACCTGGGCTTCCTTCTCCATCTGTGGGTTCATCCTTACCTTCCAGGACTTAGCTTGGTGCTCTCAACAAATCTTTGACTAAATCATCAAACTTTGTTATCTTCTAAATGAAATCTCCTAGTATATACTAAAAGATATATATTAATATATCAATTAAGCATTAAATAGAAATGAGATTAACAGGATATTTTATGTGAATGGACTAACATAAATTCGGGTATTTTCATGTAAAATCTTTATTGGATTGAAAACTTGAAGATATTCAATAATTAAATTTGCAAGCACTTAATATATACTCTATGTTGATGTTATATATTCTATGTTAATACTCTATGTTAATGATGTTATATTCTATGCTAATGTTATATATTTGGATGAAAAGGGGAATAGAAAAATCAAATATGCTTCTACATTCAGAGAGAGTGTAAATTTGCTGGGAAGATATAATCCTGGTATTGCCTTCAACTATTGAAATATACACATGAAATGAATAGCACAGAGAGGCCAGAATTCTGAACTCTTATTTGTTATCTGTAACTTAGCATTCATTGTCAACATTGACAGGTAACTTGTTCTAAGCCTGTTGGTCCACCTGAAGTTTTATGTTAAACAGAATAGTCAGAGCCAGTGGTCTCAAGAAGCTTGTAGCTAAAGTGACGATTACTAAAACAGAATAAAGTTAGTATTTAAAGGAGTTATGAGCCAAATCTTCTAACAGGCAGCAGTCTTAGACTATTTTTCTTATGCATTAATGTCCTGTTTTGAAAGTGGTGAAGGACTCAATCTTAGGAGAGAAGAGAGGGCATAATTTTTTTTATTTGTGCATGTTTGAAGTATATAATATTTACAATCCTTATGTGGAGTTGGTACATGTTTATAACACATCTTAATTCTTTTTTTCATTCTCTTTCTCTCCCCTTCCTTTCTGCTCCATCTCTTGATCCCCTTCTTATTTGAGAAAGATCTAGCTCTGTACTTCCTGTTATCTATCTTTTATTTTGCTCTTTATTTATAATTTGATTTGGGTTTCTTACATAAAAGAAACCGTGCAATATTTAAGCTTGTGTGTTTGATTTATTTTACTTATCCTTGATGGTCTCAAGGCATATGCACTTTCCTACAAATGACTCATTTATCCTTCTTTATGGCAGAGTAGTATTCCATTCTGTGCAACTACCTAGTCCTCTGTCTGAGGAATAGCTGGCAAATTTTTTTCCCATTCTCTAGGTTTTCTTTTCACTCCATTGGTTGTTTTTTTTTTTTTTTCTGTGCAGAAGTTTTTTAATTTGATATGATCCCATTTGTTGATGCTTGGTAGTATTTCCTATCAACTGGGGTTCTACTCAGAATATTCTTGCCTACAGCTATGACTTCAAGAGTTTTACCTATTTCATCTTCCAGCAAGTTTAATGCTTCTGTTTTAACATTTAGTTTTTTGACTCATTTTAATTGTAGTTTAGTGCATGGTGAGAGATATGAGTCTTTTGCATGTGGAAAGCCAGTTTTCTCAACACTATGTATTAAAGAGGATATCTTTCCTCAAGTGTATGTTTTTGACCCCTTTGTTAATGATCAAATAGTTGAATATGTTTGAGATCATTTCTGCATCCTCTATTCTGTTCCATCAATCTTCATGTCTGTTTTTGTGCCAGTACTATGCTGTTTTTATCACAGTAGCTTTGTAATATACCAGGATTATGATGACTCCCGCTTTGCTCGTTACCCAGGACTGCTTTTGCTATTCTGAGTCTCTTCCAGTTCCATATGAATGTTAGGATTGTTTTCACCAGTTCTGTGAAGAATGCTGTTGGTATTTTCATTGGGATTGCATTAAATCTGTATCACAATTTTGGAGGTATAGCCGTCTTGACATACTGGCTCTGCTTATCCAGGAACAGGGATATCTTTCCATTTTCTGATGTCCTCTTTGATTTCTTTTTTCAGAGTACTGTAGATTTCATTGTGAGGTCTTTCACTTCCTTAGGTTAATTCCTACACTTGATCTTAGCCAAAAGGCTGAGAAGTGAGAGGTAGGCTAATTCCTAAGTATTTAATTCTTCTTGATGATATTGTGAATAGTATTTTTCCTAATTTCTTTCTCAATGGGTTCATTATCAGTATACAGGAATGCTATTGATTTTGTGTGTGTGTTAATGTGGTGTCCTGCTACATTACTGAATTTGGTTATTACTTCTAAGTCTCTTGGAAGATCTTTTGGAGTTTTTTACTTTTACTTTTTTTATTAGTATGTATTTGCAATACGCAATGCCTACTTTCATTGTATTTGGTGCATGTATGTGATTCATTTTAACTCGTTTTACATCCGCTTCCCCTTCTCTCTCCTTCTTACTCCATTTCTTGGTCCTCTTCCAATTTGCAAAAGTTTTATCTCTCTGTTTCTTTGCTATATATCTTTTTATTTTGCTCTTTAATTTATTTATACTTTTGGGTATAAGATCTGAGTGCAGTCTATATTTTTCACACTTTTTTATATAAGAGAAACCATACAGTATTTAAGTTTGTGTGTCTAATTTATTTCACCTAACATTATGATTTCACAATTCATCCATTTTCCTATAAAATATTCAAATTTATTCTTTTTTATAGCAGAGTAGTACTACATTGTGTATAAATACCTTTTCTTCAGACAGTCATCTGCTGGTGAACATATAGGCTGCTCCCAAGTTTTAGCTACTGTGAATTGTACTGCTTCAAACATGGATACTTATCTTGTACTTCAGGTCATCGGTTCTCAAAATTTGCTGCACACTGAAATCCCTGACCAATCCCTGTGTGCAGCTCAAGTTGTGAACCAATGGTTTAGAGAAATTCTTCTTAAGCTTTAATTTGCATCAAAGGACCTCAGGGGTCTTAATAAAATCCACATTGTTACATAGTATTTGTGGAGTTGTGACTTGGAGTGTGCATGTATGCACACTTGTATGTAGACTGTGCCTGTGTAAAGGCACATGTTCCTGACATGGCTTCTATTGCTTCCTCTGGAAGTAAAGCCTATCATCTCTTGGAGTTTCCAACATATAATGCCGTACTGACACTGAGGTGGTGTCCCCTCATTTGTGGGGCCTCCTGATGAACCCACATGCACAGGGACCCCCCTCCTGACTCGTGTATCATGGAATGCTCCAGACCCATTCTCTTAGGCAGTTCTCTGTGCTCTGACTGCCGGCTTCTGCTCAGATGTGCTTGTGGTGCTGGCTCTGGAAGGGCTGTACTGATAATGGCACTGAGGGCATTCAATTAGCACATTTCAGGTTTCTCTGGTCATAGACACCTCATAATTTTTCACTAATGCAGTTGGATCTTTTCTTTTTCCAAATCATTAGGCATCCCCTCCATGTTACTTTTCACTTTCCAGCCTGTAGTGGATATGGATTCTATTTTAATACCATCTCAACACATCTCTTGTGTTAGGATAATTTAGGGAGAAACCAGGTGCTAACATTTTTTCAAAGAAGAGTTTCTTTTTTTTTGAATCCTACTGATATTGATCCTGCCTCCTGTCTTTAGCTGAATCAGAATATGAAGGCTTGGCATTAACAAATAGATGGGATGAAGGCTGTCTGCGAAGTGGGGGGAGAAAGGGCTGGGGACAAAGAGATAAAGCTCCTCACAATCGTGCCTGTGCTATGGGAGGTAAAAACTACTCTCTTTGCTCTCTTTGGGGAGCAGGCACAGGTAATGAGTTCTTTATTTTGCCCTGAAAGCCAGTATCTTGGGAAGCAGAAGCCCTGGGACAAAGGTGAAATCTGAAAACACTTCTAATGTGGGCTGAGTGGAAGGACTCTGTTTCAGAGCATGGCAAATTTTAAGGGGCACAGCAATTCTTCAGAGGAATCTTGTTAAAAATGCAGATTACGTATTATCCAACCAGAAAAAAGAAATCCTTTCATTTGTGACAACGTTGACGGATCTGGGGAAAAAAATAAGCCAGGTACAGAAAGGCAACAATTACACAATCTGGTTCATATGTGGAAGCTAAAAAAGTTGTGCTCATAGCAGCAGAGAGTGGATTAGTAGTTGCCAGAGTCTAAGAAAGGTACTAGGGAGGAGGAGATAGAGAAAAACTGCTTAATGGTTACAAAAATACAGTTAGATTGGAGGATTAAACTCTGATGATCCAAAGCATAGCAAGATAGCTGTACTTATTACATAGTAATAATTTAGTGTATATTTCAAAATAGCTGGAAGAGTCTTTTGAATGCTCCCAACATTAAAAAGTAGTATAAGATTACAGATATGTTAATTACCCTTATTTGTTCATTGTATAAAACATGTATCGAAATGTCACATTATACTCAATAAATCTATGTAATTTTGATGTGGCAATTAAATTCTTTTAAGTATAACTGCTCAGTTAGAACTGTGTGAGGTCTGAATTTATACAAGTCTAACAAATTCCCTGTGACAGATGCTGCCACTCTGTGAAGCAACCTTAAAATTCGAAGCACCAGTGATGTTCACCTGGGTGTCTGGTTCTCAGCCTTAACTTCCCAATTAGAATCACCTGGTTATGGCTTATGTTTAGATGTACCCCCATGGTCTCATGCTTTTTCAGAGGGGGCTGAATCTAGAGTGTGTGATTGATTCATGGTGGGGCTGGGCCTGAGGGCACTAGGATTAAAGGTGTGAGTGCTACCCACTCTAAGTAGTCTGAAGGAGATAAAAGGAGCAGAAAGATGCTGTTAAGGTCTCTTGTTGCTCTTGCTGTCTTCAGCCACCATGAACAGTGGCCCCTCTGCCACCCTGTCTTGGAGCCAGCTGATTATAGGCTGAAACCTCTACAAACTGCAGACCAGATAAACCTCTCCCCCTTCTAACAGTGGGTGCTGGGCATTTTGTCTCAGTGACAGCAGAAAAGTAACTAAGACACCTGGGAAGATTTAAAAAACCTCAATGCTCAGTATGGACCCTAGATCTGTTACTGAATCAGAAGCCAATATATAAGACTCAAGCATTAATTATTATTATTTTTTTTTTTTGGTACCGGGGATCGAACTCAGGTCCTTGAGCTTGCGCAGCAGGCGGCGAGACCACTGAGCTAAATCCCCAGCCCAAACATTAATAATTTTTGAAAGCTTCTTGAGTGGTTGCAATGGGCAGCTGTGTAAGATGAGGAAGAATGGGAAAGAAGTGAAAATCCATTTTCAAAGTACACTTCCAAGACCAGTAGTATTGGTATAAACCAGGAAATTATAAGAAATTCAGATTCTTGGGCTCTACCTTTTATTTGTTGTATTAGTGACTTTCCTTTCTCTGGGACAAAATATTTGATCCCTATAGCTTGAGGAGAGGTTTATTTTGGCTCACTGTTTCAGAAGGTTCAGTCCATTCTCAGCTGGCTCCACAGCAAAAATGGTTTGGGTGAAAATGTCTAGTGGCAGAAAGGTATTCAACCCATAGCATCCAGGAAGCAGAGTGAGAAGAAAGAGCCTGAATGAGAGATATATCCTCCCAAAAGGCACATCCTTCTCCACCTGGGGCCTACCTCTTACTAGCACATTCAGCTATGAACTTATCAGTGGATTGATCCACTGATGAATATAGAGCCCCAATGATCCAATCACATCCCAAAGCCCCTCCTCCAAACGCATGAAACTTTTGAAGGACATTTTAGACCTATATCAGTCATGGCTAACCTATGTCATAGGTGCTGCAGTCGGCTGTTTGTATCATTGAAAGCTCTAAAAGGTTCACAATTACTGATCTAAATCATAAACCTGCTTAATCTGAATCTAGAGGAAATCCTCAGCAGTTTGTGTTTTAGTGAGCTTTCCAAATGATTCTGATGTCTAATAAGTTTGAAAGGCACCACTCTACATACTTAACCCCTCAGACTGGTGTCATAGAAGAAATACATGCATTATAAGTATTAATTACAAGTAGCCTGTGTTGAAAAGTAGCAGTAGAACCCATTTACCAGTTATTGAGTGCTTACCATTTTCTAATGGTAAAATGTCAAGCAACTGACTTATACTATCTCACATATTGGTACAACATCCCTAACAAGTAATATTAATGAGGAAATAGATTACAATGGTTTGACAATTTTCCAAATGTCAAATAGCACATGAATTAGGATTCCATCCCAGGACTTTCCTTTTTCATGTGTTGTTTCCTAATCTAGGCTAAGCATCGTGGTAAATAAAGAGAAGAGCAACTCACTTATTGTATAACTATTTTGAGTATGTAAGACATGATGGCTGTCCTGCTACTGCTGCTCAGAAATGTTCCTGGTCTTGAACTCACTAGCTTCAAAGAAGAAGATTGACTATAACTGTACAGGTGGATGCCTTTTATGATAGATAAAGTGCCTGGTGCTATGGGTGAAAATATCATTTTGGAAACTGAAAGATAAGGTGGCAGAATGGGAGAAAGATTTGCAGAGGAAATTACACAATGATACCTGAGAGATAACTGAACAGCAGGGTACTACAAGGTGAGGTGGGAGGATTTTCAGGAAAAAGAGAAACCAGTATATTCAAAAATCCAGAAATGAAAGAAAGATAAAAATGTCTTTCCATAGTTGGTGAATTATTTTAATTTATATGAAGAATTCAATTCTTTTTGTAACTGCTGTAGTTTTATCAGAAGTATTAATTGGATTTTTATTTAAAATCTATTACTGAATGAATGATGACTCATGAATAATGAATAATGATTGGGTGCTAATGTGACATTGGCAATAATATTGTGATATTAGTTAATGTGATTTTAGCACCCAGTCAAATTATTTTCCATTTTTACACATGGCTTTCACTGAACTGCACTAACACTGTAATAACTTTTGTTCGCCTGTTTGTTTGGTTGGTTTATTGACCTAGATGTAGAAAAGAAAGCACACTAAGTCCATGGAATAATTTTTAGAAAAAATTACAAGTCTCCAAAATATAAGATTTAACTACTAATTTTTGAATTAGGTGATCTACTGCAAAGTTGCTATGCTTTTCCTTGATGAGACAGTAATGTATCACTTCTTGGCCTTTTGGCTAAGATCAAGTGTGGGGATAGTGATGTTCCATAATATTTTGTTTGTTGCTTTTTTTGAGTGAATGCAGAACAAATGTCTTAATTACTTAGCATCTTCATCACCCTGGTAGAAATAGATATTTAATATCTGTGTATCTATCTGCAAATAGATATTTAATATCTGTATTAGTCTTTGGAATAAACATAACTACTCCTTTACTAGAAGTTTTAAAAAAATAGCAAGCACTGTCTTGTCCCACTCTGCTCATTCATATTTAGGTGAGGTACATTCAGTGCAGGTAATGATTTGATTCCATCCCTGGTTCCTACAACCATCTCTCCTCTTTAGTTTCCCCTTCCATCCTTCCCACTTTGGAGGAATCTTTCCAGATACAATATTACCTCATCACATATTGTCTGAATAATTAGTGCTTGCCAAATATATGTGTCTCAGTATTGTATAACTAGAACCTAAACTTTGAGAATATACATTTAATTCATAGCTTTAGCATTTACCAACAGTTACCTTTTTTAATCTCTCTCTTCCAAGAGTTCTTTATCTATAAAATCAGGGCAATGATGCCTACATGGCAGGGTTTGTGAACATCCTGCACCACAAATTTATTATATATTTTCTAATGTCAAAGTTTCCTTTGTTTCTTCTTCCCTCTTCCTTCTCATTTTCTCCTGTCGAGTTACTGAAACAACTTACATATAGTACATGTGGCACTTTTGTTGTACAATGCAATGAAGTTTGTTTAAATATAGATTTTTAAGAGCAGTTTTAGATTCAAAGCAAAATAAAGCAGAAAGAAGAGTTCCCATATACTCTCTGCCCCCACATATGCATAGCCTCCCCTACTATTGACATCTCAGATGAACACATTTTCACAATCCAGGAACCTGCTTTGACACATAATGATCACCCAAGGTTCATAATTTACATTAGAGTTCTCTTTTTGGTGCACAGTTTTTGGATTTTGATAAATGCATAATAACATATCTACATCATTATGGTATTATACAGAATAGTTTTTATGTCTCTAAAAGTCCTCTGTGCTCTGTCTATTGAGCCATCCCTTAAATCTTTCTACTGTCTTCATAGTTTTAATTTTTGCAGGATGTCTTGTAGTTGGAACCACATAGCTTGTAACCTTTTCAAGTTCGCATCTTTCACTTAGTAATATCATTAAATATTACTCCACTATATTTTTCATGGCTTGATAGCTCACTTATTTCCTGTTTCTGAGTAATATTTCATTGGATGGGTGTTCCATAGTTTGTTTAACCATTATCCTACCAAAGAACATCTTGATTGCTTCCAAATTTTGGCAGTTACAAATAAAGCTGCTATAAATATCTGTGTGCAAATCCAAGATTGCTGGATCTAGTAGTAGGCTCAGTTTTGTAATAAATTGCCAAACTGTCTCCCAATGGAAGTGCATTTCTGTTGCCCCACATACTTGCCAGCTTTCAATGTTGTCAGTGTTTTGGAATTTCACCACTCTAACCGGTGTGCAGTGATATATCCTTGTTTTAAATTACAACTCTTTAATAACATAAGATGTTGTATGTCTTTTGTTATTCTTAGTGTCCATCTGTATATCTTCTATGAATTTTAACATGGGCATAGATTTATGAATTCACTATAATCAAGATAAGGAACAGTTCCATTACCCAAATGGAGTGACAGGAATTATTGTTACTAATAAATAACGGGAATTGAAGTATAAATGTTGCAGACCCCTTAGCCCTTGGATGGTATAATTCTGAGTATGTTCTCTATGCTATTACCCAAAGTTTCTCCATGGGATTAAGGTCCAATGCCCCAGTGTAGTAACTGGCCCATAATGCACCATTTATACACACCTTTCCTTCTTCTCCCCCTAATCTGTTTTGGTGTTGCCTATGCCTCCTAAACAAACTACTTCTGCTTGAATCCTTGTCTGCTTTTGAATGTCTTGAACTAGGACAGTCGGAGTATAACAAGAACTCAAGATCTAAGATAAGGAAGTCTAGCTAATCAGAACAAAGAGGGACAAACCATGTTTTTTGGCCCAAGGCAGAAAAGTGAGAAAGATGGAGAAGAGCAGTTGTTGGAATTCCCATGTCCCTTCCTCTTGTGAGAAGACAACAGAAATATTCAGCTGGAACTAGGAAACACCCAAAGCATCAAGGTTAGTGATCTACTTTCTTAGTCAAAATGAAGCTCTTAGGAAGATCCCCATAGTCACCTCTGTATCATGTCCTCATGGAATGGGAATGAAAACACACCATTGACTGAAGAGTACTGAAGAGATGAGTCTAAGGAAAGACACTTGCTCTCCTGGCCTGCACCTGTCATGATGGGTATAGACATCCCTGCACATTCTATTTAGAGACACAGAATTTGGACACAGAATGTGGACTGGCTTATACTTTAGATGGAAGTCTGCAAAGTGTGAGGCTTTCATAAACACAGTTAACAGACAAAAGCCATAGTTTTTAGAAGTAAGCAAGCAGGAGGCTCCACTTGGCCAGGCAGGACCAGATGGCTCTCTGTTCCATTCTGTTGTCAACACCGGCCATCCTAAGCCAGGGCCTGCAGGAAGGCAGGACTTACCACATGAGTCTAGAATCTCCATTATCCACAGGTGCAGGGTTTGTTACACTTTATATCTAGGTATCAACCAGGAGCCTCATGCATTCCGAAGTGGGACTTTTGAATGGTGTTATAGCTGACTTGGTGTTAGGAGATAGGGTCTCGTCAGAAGAGATGGATAACTGTGGGTAAGCCCTCGAAGGGTTGATCTCCTTTCCAGGCATCTCCCTTCACTCTCTCTGCTTCTTTGCTGTCACCATGCCTCTCTGCCATGTTGTTTCTCTTTGGGTGCCAGTCAGCCATGGACTGAAAAGTGAAACAAAATAAACCCCACCTCCTTTAAGTTGTGGTGTCAGAAATGTTGTCCCAGTGATGAAAATAGTGATCAGACAGTTCTGAAAACCATGTTCAAGAGGAGGAAGGGAAAATAGAGAAAATTGAAAAGAATGAGAGACATTGCATATTCAAAGAGCTTATGGAAACTGGAACACAATAAGAGACATAGTTTGACAAGCCTGACAGGTAAAAGTGCTTCTTCATTGTAAAATAATGATGACAGTTTGATCAACTATAAGTAAAAGTGAAATGTCTTTGTACATTGAGTAGTGTGAGGGGACTTACAACCTATATAGAGATTAGAAATAATGGATATAAAGTATCAACCAAAACCTGATACCATGCCAAAAGCTCAGAAATCAGTGGTTACAGTGACTGAAGAGATCAGTGGTCTTTGCTATGATAGCAACTGGTAGTAGATGGTGTTGAGGGAACAAAAGGAACTATAAGTCTTAGTTCTATTGTCATTCTTTCAAAAGAATCCTCAGTCCTACAGCAGCTTATGGCTCAGGATTTTAAACAATGCTCTTTCAGTTAGATGGAGCCCTAGACTGGTTCTGGGGTACTGGTTGATTAAAATAAAAGGTGAGGCAAATCTGCTCTAAGTCTAGCAGTTTAATTTGATTAGCTAGTATTGAAGAATTTGTGCCAGAACTTGCTAATCAGGACAAGAGTTTTTATTAGTCCTCACTTATAGTAAAGAGTCGATATTCAAAATAACTAAGCCACCCTAAGGTACAAACAAGTCTGGACTGAGAGACCATTTTTATGCTATTTCTTCAAGTAGTTTTAATCCTGACACCACTAGAGGCATAAAACAACAACAAAGGCCATTTTGTGCAATTGAAAGATTTCTGTCCAGTTTCTTGCCTTTTTCTTGCTATGAAAGGCAGATCAAAAAGGTATCATTTTCTTTGACATATGTAGTGTACAGTTAGTCACTTTGTCTATTAAATTCAGAGCAAAAGAACACTGAAGGAAGGGTGGACTTAAGAAGAAATTTGCATATACATTTCCATTAGGGTTAAGGACATTTAAATCCACATTACCCTGGATGGTAGAATAATGAATATGCCATTATTGACAAGGCTCAGTGTGTGTTGCTGCTACATTTGGCAGGTTCAAGTCTTGCTCTGGGTGTAATATTTTGTGATTCATTTTTCCCCAAGCAAAGAGTAATAGGCTTTAACTTTGCTAAGCTTTTCTGCCAGCTCTTCACCCCCGCTGTTCCATTATATTGAACTTGTAAGCAGGATGCTCTGTCCGGCTCACCCAGATTACCACAGCAATAAGGCCCCACTGAGGGGCTGGTGTCTGGATAAGTGTTAGGGAGGGAGCGCCCCATCTTGGCATGCTGTTCTCATCTTATTAAATTCAGCTTTGTGGAAGCAGGGAGCCTGCCTCTCAGTCACACTGGCTCAAGCGTGATCCAACTGCTACTGTCAGACAATATGAAAATAGGAACCACCACAGCTAATGGCAGGTGCTGCTTCACAGCTGAAAAAAACAAGAGTCTGAGGGGTTTTTATTATGATGATGATTTCATGAGCCTGTGTGTGTGTGTGTGTGTGTGTGTGTGTGTGTGTGTGTTATTTTACTCTCATAGCCACTTCACTGGATTGAAGGCCTGATTCAGAAAGCCCAATGCTTTTGGGGAATGAAACAACTTGCACATTTGCAGCAGTGGGTGAATATATCCTAGGGATCGTGGGGACTGCTTTTATTAACAGTTTTGCTGTAGGTTCTGGTGGGTTATTTTTCAATTCTTGAGAGTCAAAAGTATTCCAAAAATCTTCTGCATGATATAATTTTAGATTTCTTTTGTTTTAGCGTAACAAGGAGGCAGAGGCTCTGGGTGGATGGATAAAAACATTGAACAAAATAGTGTGAGTTTGAGAGTCGCTGTCTTCACTCCAAACTTCTGCTTTAAAAATGTGTTTTGGTTATATTCCACTGCAAGACAAAGCACTCCAATATTAGTGGCCTAAAATGATGGGCTTTCATTATGTTTCACATTCTGGCATTCTGGAGAACAGTACGGAATGGACTGAGTCAGCCTAGGCCGCCATTCAAGGCCTGATCTCAGAGGCCACACTGCACAGCGTTTCTCCCACTGGTTTTATATAGACCTCATGCTGCTTCTGCTGGTCTCACTCAGGGCCTCTCAGCAGCAGTGGTCAGATTATGGATGAAGCTTGAATGTCCCAGATTCTCTGAAATGTCTGACTGGAAGCTTAACAAGGATACCCAAGCTTGAAACCTTAGCTGAAGGGAAAGTTGCTAGTTTCTTTCCCCCGCCCCCTGCATATGTTTGTAAAAATCCAGCATCCTGGGAGGCAGAGGCAGGAAAATCACAAGTTTCAGGGCAGCCTGGGCAATTTAGTGAGACCTTGCCTCAAAATAAAAACTAAAAAGGGTTGGAGATGTAGGTCAGAGCAAAAGCTCTTTAGGTTCAATCCCAAGTACCAAAAAAAAAAGCTAACAACAAATCTATTAGACCTGATAAGGGACTTTCTTTCTTGTGGAGATGAACGCGTGGATACCTGCTTTGCAGAGCCTCAGGAAACAATTTACCTGGTGAAAGTTGTACTCCAGGGAGAAAGTCATCATTGGCTTTTCATGAAAGTGCCAAGTGTCTGTGGTTTTCTAGGGCCTGGGGATAAGAACAGGCAACTGCAGACTGAGGACTAAGGAGAACAAAGAGACCAGAGAGCACCAATGTTTATCAATTCATGTGTATAGGCAGGGGGTAGCAAGCTACCTGTGCTCCCTCCAAGGGCCATGGAATGAGGCTACTTTGTTGCCTTCCAGGGAGAGAGCTGCCCTTAATCAAATAGACCCCAGCACCAGCAGGACTGCGAAGACATGGCAAGCTGCCTATTATGCTATCGCAGAATACTGCAGATTGAGAAATTTTTAAGAACAGAAATTTATTTCTCAAGGTTTTGGAGGATGGGAAGTCCAAGATTGAGGGCTCAACATCTGGTGAGAGTCTTCTTGCTCTATTCTTAAGTAGGGGGAAGGTAAAAGGCAAAAGGGATGAATGATGTGTCCTTAAGTGGCACAAGAGCAGAAGTGAGCGAACTTATTCTTAAAGCCCTTTCCATAGTAGCATTACTCCATTCATGGAGTAATTCAATGTAGGGTGGAAACTCCATTGCCCAAACACTTTCCAAAAGGTCCTACCTTCAACACTGTTGCTATGTGGGAGGTTAAATTTCCCTCATATGAGTTCTGGAGGACACATTTCATCCATTGCACCTTTATATTTAAGAAGAATAGAATTAATAATGACATGTGGTAATATTTAGAGTAATATAAAGCTATTTTAAGTTATATAGAGCTTTCATAGAGTCTAGCCTTGAGTACCTGAAAATGGGAATGGAAAACATTTTCCTCCCAGTAACAACAGAAACAAAAATACAACAAATATATTAAGCACAACAAGGACAGAACCAACATAAAGAAAGTAATAAATTTTACTGATGAATATAACACAAAATTCAAGGGTTTAGAAATCCATACATTCTTAAATTGCACAACTTAAAGTCACCAAGCATCATTTCTCCAGAAATGAATGCTTACATTTAAATTTTATGGAATACAAATTGAAGACTAAATGTCTCATTTAGATTTAGATCAATTTATGTTAACATGTTTATGAAAAATAAATCATCAAGAAAATTCTGAGACTATTCCTTTAAAATTTAGAAAGACTACAATTTTGGGAGGGTGTTCAGTACAAAAAATATATACATGAATTGATTCAAACCTCTTCTTGTTATGTTTGTGAACTTTTTGAAAAGCCTTCAAAATAGTAAAACTCAGGTTAACCTTTAAAAGTTAGATTATCAACAATTGGTTTAGCTGATTCCCAAAGCTTCTGTACTCTCATACATAATTTTTTAAACATTGTGATATATTTTAATCACTCAAAAAGCAGAACAAGTAAAATAACTATTACACACCTGCCCACTATCTAAACTTATCAAACTTTAGTATTTTGTCATATTTGCTTTAGAATTTTAAAATAAGACATTTATTTTTTTCCATTAACTTTATTGGTACATTTTAGGAATACAGTACACTTACATTCCTCATTGGGATCTTGTACCTTAACATGATATATCTTGGTACTTATTTTTTCCCCATTCCCCTGCCCTCCCTTTACCCCCTCCACCCCTCCCTATTTACAAAGACTTTGTTTCCATTTTTTTCCTTTTCTCGTATTTTTTCTTTTCCCTTATTTTCTTTTCCCTACCCTTCCCACTTCCCCTACTCCTTTAGACCTTTCCTTCCTATTGCATAATATCAATTATACATTTTCATCCTTATTTACACTTTTAGTATTTCACATCAGAGAAATTAGTTAGTATTTACATATGTGTGCCCTATTTATTTCACTTAAGAGTATGGCCTCAATGCGCATCCACTTAGCTATAAATGGCTCTAGTTTCTCATTCTTTATGGCTGAGTAGTACTCCATTTTATAGAAAAACCACATTTTTATCCAGTCTCTAGTTGATGGCCAATTGAGCTGTTTCCAAGTTTTAGCTGTTACATACTGTGGCACTTTTTACATGGGTGAGCATATATCACTGTGGTATGATTCTTTCAATTCTTTGGGGAAGATACCCAGCAGAGGGATAGCTGGGTCTAATGGGACTTCCAATCCTAGTTGTAGTTGTTTTAGGTATCTCCATATTGATTTCCACAGTGGTTGCACCAGTCTGCACTCCCACCAACAAAGAAGAAGGATTCTTTTCACCACACACCCCACCAGCACTTGTTATTGGTTGATTTCTTGATAGCAGCCATTCTTACTGGAGTGAGGTGGGATCTCAGTGTTGTTTTCATTAGCATCTCTCAAATGACCAGTGATGTTGAACATTTTTTCATATATTTGTTTGCTGCTTTTACTTCTTTGTCTGAGAAATGTCTGTTAATTTCAAATGCCCATTTTTGAATTGGGTCTTTATATTTGGGGGGGGGTCTGATTTTTTTGAGTTCTTTATATATTTTAGATAGTAGACATTTGCCTGAGGAACAGCTGCTAAAAATTTTTTCCCACATCATAGATTGTCGCTTATCTCTGTTGGTGGTTTCTCTTGAAGTGCAGAAGTTTTTACTAAGATGAGACCCCAGTTGTTGATTCTTTGTGATAGTTCCTGTGCTACTGAGGATTTGTTCAAAAGTTTTTTCCTATGCCAATGTCTTCAAGAGTTCTAACAGACTTATCTTCCAGCAAGCTTAGTATTTCTGTTTTAACATTTAGATATTTAACCCACTTTGTTTTTAGTTTTGTGCATGGTGAAAGGTAGGGGTCTAGTTTCAATCTTTGGCAAGTTAAAATCCAGTTTTTCCAACACCATTTATTAAAAAGGATATCTTTCCTCCAGTGAGGATGGTTGGCTCCTTTGTCAAAGATGAGGTATCTGAGTATGTCTGGGGTTGTTTCTGTATCTTCTAGTCTATTCCACTGATCCTCAGGTCTGTTTCTTTGCCAGTACCATGCTGTTTCTATCACAGTGGCTTTGTAGTATAATTTCAAGTTGGGGATTGTGATACCTCCAGCCATATCTCTGTTGCCTAGAATTGCTTTTGCTATTCTGGATCTCTTCTTGTTCCAAATGAATTTTTGGATTGTTTTCTCTAGCTCTGTGAAATATACTGTTGGGATTTCAATCAAGATTGCATTGAATCTGTATAGCAGTTTTGGAAGTATGGCCATTTTCACTATATTGATTCATCCTAACCAGGAACAAGGGATGTCTTTCCATTTTCTTATATCCTCTGCAATCTCTTTTTTCAGAGTGTTGTAATTCTCAATGTAGAGGTCTTCTGGTTCCTTCTTTAGATTGATTCCTAGATAGTTCATTTTTTTGGATGCTATTGTGAAGGGGATTGTTTCCCTAATTTCTCTCTCAGTGAGTCATTTATTTGCATACAAGAAGGCTATTGGTTTTTGAGTGTTTACCTTGTATCCAGCAACTCTACTGTATCTGTCAATTAAGTCTAGAAGTCTTCTGGTGGAGTTTTTTGGGTCTTCAATG
This sequence comes from Heterocephalus glaber, assembly GCF_000247695.1. The sequence continues at coordinate 5,892,777 of NW_004624788.1, read as the reverse complement.
TAGAGTATCATATTATCAGCAAATAATGACAGCTTAACTTCTTCCTTTCTATCTTTATTCCTTTTATTTCTTTCTCTTGTCTAATTTCTGTGGCTAATGTTTCCAGAGCTATATTGAACAGGAGTGGTGATAGTGGACATCCTTGTCTTGTTCTTGATTTTAGCGTGAAGGTTTTCAGTTTTTGACTATTTAGTATGATGTTGGCTGTTGGTTTTTCATAGATAGCCTTTATCAAGTTGAGATAAAGACCCTCTGTTCCAATTTTCTGCAGGGTTTTTATCATGAATTGGTGTTAAATTTTATCAAATGCTTTTTCTGAATCTATTGAGATGATCACATGATTTTTGTTCTTGACTCTGTTAATATTGTGTATTTCATTTATTGATTTACGAATGTTGAACCATCCTTGCATCCTTGGGATAAATCCGACTTGGTCAGGGTGTATCATCTTCTTGATGACCCTTTGTATTCTGTTTGCCAGTATCTTATTGATGATTTTTTGCATCTATGTTCATTAAGAAGATTGGCCTGCAGTTCTCTTTTTTGGTTGGGTCTTTTCCTGGTTTTAGAATCAAAGTAACACTTGCTTCCAGGAATGAATTTGAAAGTATTGCTTCCCTTTCAATTTCATTGAAAAGTTTAAAGAGTAGTAGTAATAGTTCTTCTCTAAATGTCTTATAGAATTCAGCAGTGAAGCCATCAGGACCTGGGTTTTTCTTTGTTGATAAATTTTTAATCACATTTTCAATTTCACTGATTGTAATTGGGGTGTTTAGAATTTATATCTTCTTTGTTCAACTTTGGTAATTCATATGTATCTAGAAATCTGTCCATTTCTTCTCTGTTTTCCATTTTATTAGAGCACAGCTTCTCGAAGTAGGTATTGATGGTCCTCTGGATTTCTGCTGGATCTGCTGTGACTTTACCTTTTTCATTCCTAATTGCATGGATTTGAGTCTTTTCTTTCTTTTTTTTTTTGATAAGGTTGGCTAAGGGTTTATCAGTTTTATTTATTCTTTTGAAAAATCAACTCTTTGATTTGTTGTTTTTTTTGTATTGTTCTCTTAGTCTCCATTGCATTGATTTCTGCTCTGACCTTTATAATTTCCTCCCTTGTATGAGCTTTGGGTTTGTCTTGCTTTTCTTTTTCTAGGAGCTTAAGATTCAGCATTAGGTTGTTTATTTGAGCTTGCTCTGTTTTCCTAGTGTGGGCATCCACTGCTATGAATTTCCCTCAAACAGCTTTTATTGTGCTCCAAAGATTCTTGTATGTTATACTGGCATTACCATTTAATTGCAAAAACTGCCTAATTTCTTCTTTAATTTCCTCTGTGACCCATTGGTTGTTCAGGAGAGTGTTATGTGAAGTTTGTGAGTGTTTGTGAAGTTCTTGTGGTTTCTTATGCTATTGATCTCCAATTTTATTGCACTATGGTCTGATAATATACATAAGATGACTTCAATTCCTTTACATTTACTTAAACATGTCCTATGAACTAGTATGTGGTCTATTTTGGAGAATGACCCTTGTGCAGCTGAAAAAAATGTATATTCTGATTCTGTGGGGTGAAACACTCTGTAGACATCTATTAAGTCCATTTGTTCAAAAGCTTGGTTCAGTTCTAGTATTTCATTGCTTGTTTTTGTCTAGTTGATCCATCTATTTGTGACAGTGGGGTATTGAGGTCCCCCACTACAATTGTATTAGTGCTTATTTGGTTTTTCTTGTCCATTAATATTTGTTTTGTATAGTTGGGAGCATTAGTATTTGGTGCATATAGATTGATAGTCATCTCTTCCTTTTGGATTATTCCCTTTACAAGGATGCAGTGACCTTTTCTGTCTCTCTTAATTAATTTTGCTTTGAAATTTACTTTGTCTGTAAATAAGATAGCTACCTCTGCTTTTTTCTGGGTTACTGTCAAGTGGAAAACTGTTTTCCATCCTTTTACTTTCAGTCTATGAATTTCTTTTTTGAACTGGCTACATTTCTTGTATACACATTGTTGGATTTTGTTTCTTAATCCATTCTGCCAGTCCCTTTCTTTTGATTGGTGAGTTGAAGCCATTAACATTGATGGTTATAACTGATATGTACTGACTTATCATGGTCATGTTATTTTCCTGTTGTTGACTCTTTTTTATTTTTTTCCCCCTCTTCTTTTAATTTCTTCCCTTGCCTGATGGATTTGCTCTGTTGGGCCTCATGGAGTTGTGACCTTCATTGTTTTTTTTAGGATATTTTTTAGAATTGTTTGGTGTGCTGATTTGGTATTCATCCTTTGGGATGGGAACTTAGAAGGAGTTGGGGAGGAAGGGATAGATAGGTAGAAGGAAAAGGAAAGATTAGAAATGAGGCCAGAGGACACAGGAAGATCTCACAAACTCTAGAGAACTGTTGAAGACAAGAGGAAAAGACAGAATGAAAGAACAAAGACAAGAATAGAACAACCTATCAAGCAACAGGGAAGCTAGAAACTGTGTTCACTTTCCTTTGAAACTAATGACAGTCAAGAGAAGGAAAAAAATGAGAAGAAAGAAAAAGAAAGAAGAAATCTGAATTAGGGCAGGAACAGTAACAAAAAGGGAGATGAAGAACAATGTGGGAGAGTGAGAGAATGAGAGAAAAAGAGAAAGAAAAAAAAGAAAAAGGAGAGAGAAAAAAATTTGAAAAGAGTAGAAAAAATCAATGAAAATTTAAAATGAGAAAAAAATAATTTGGAAAATAAATAAAAAATAAAAATGAAGGGCCTCCTTCAAGGTATGTCTCTGCTGTCACAATAGACAATGTGGGCCACAGTGTGCAGGTCTAAGTCAATTAGTCTCAGCAAGCCAGCAGCAGACCCCTGAGATTCAGGCTGATTTCTGGCTGCAAGGCCCAAGTTGAGCTCCCTGACCTCCTGCAGGGTTGAACTCTGCAAGGTTCTATTGCAGGTTCGAGCTGCCCTTCCCCTGAAGATGGTCCAGGTTCTGATGGGAGGTGATGATCCCTCCAACTTACCAACTACGGTGGTCTGGTGTGCCTTTATTGCAGCGTTTCTCTTCACTTTTCCAGTGGGCTTCAATTTTCATCAAGGAGCCTGAGAGAGGTCCCCTTTCTGTTGTTCACCTTTGCTCTATCTTCTGGAGCTCAGAACAATGGCCTTTATGACCCCCTGTGCCTCTGGGGTGTGGATCCTGGTACAGGCGCAACCAGGAGGCCAGAGGTGGCCGGGGAGGGGCGGGGGAGAACCTCCACTCCTCTCCGGTCTGCCACAGGCTGGGAGGCCCAGAACGAGGTGGTGTACTTTGAAGGACCCCAGGTGGCTCCACCTAAAATAAGACATTTTAAACACAATGGAAGCTGCCCTATACTCTCCAGTCTCATTCCCACTTTCCTTTTCTCTTTCATCCAGAGGCAAATAATTCTGAATTTTGAGCTTATAATTGTGCAACTTTTTAAGGTTTATTTGTGTTGTGTAATAAACATCATTTAGAACATTTCTTCATGTTTTCTTATTCTACAAAAAGAGCCTAATACTATGTCTCATTTTTCTACTTATATTTTTGGACAATATTTGGTCTCTGAGGTTTACTTAGATGATACATAAAACTATATATAGTCAAACAGCTATTTAGTGTTATGACTACTGTATTTATCCATCCTTTTACTAAATGCACATTTCTATTTGCAGCTTTTTCTTATTACAAGCTGTATATTGATCAGTTTTCCCATTGCTGGACAAAATACCTGACACTTGTAAATTAAAGAGAAGGTTTCATTTAGCTTGCGGTTTCAGGGATTTCATTCCATGCTTGTTAGCTCCCAGGTAGGAACATCACGGTTGAAGGGCAATGTGGAGGAAAGCGGCTGCTACATGGTGGCTGGGAAGCAGAGCACAGGGGAAGAGCACCAATTAGAGATACTTTCCGAAGTTAAGACTCCAATGACCCTGCCCTAACTGGGCCCTACCTCCCAGCAGCACATAGATGCCCCCAGTTAGTGCTGCTCTCACCCAGTCACCTCTTCAGGAGTCTTAATGCTGTGAAGTCGACAATCATGATTAACTGGCACACAAGGTATAAACGATAAGCATTCTTGCAGATGTTAAACATCCTTAAACTCATGAGCATGTGGGAAAGTTTTCCAGGGGTTTTCAAAGTGTGGTGCAGGGATGACTAGATTTTTGAGACAGATTCAGTAGACTTGAGATTTAAATGATTTTCATAATAGTCCTGCAGCATTATTGACTTTGCAATTCATATTCTCTAGTAATTGTACAGTAGAATTTTCTAGAGAATGCAAGACATAATAGCTTAACAAATTCAATGTAAGCAGTTACGAGAAGCTAGACATCTTGAATTAAGCTATACATTAAAGATATTTGCAAAAATGTAAACTAGTGCCACTTTTCATTTGTGAATTTTTTATTTTGGAAAACACATTTTTCATAAAAATATGTTATTCTGGTTAACAGTATTAATAATGTCAAGTAAAATTAAGTATTATGGTTGCTTTTTAAATAAATAGATATTTTTTAAATTA
>NW_004624788.1:5869636-5887972 GCF_000247695.1 Heterocephalus glaber | reverse complement strand
TCATTCTTTATGGCTGAGTAGTACTCCATTTTATAAAAAAACCACATCTTCTTTATCCAGTTTCCAGTTGATGGGCACTTGGGCTGCTTCCAAGTTTTAGCTACTACAAATTGTGCCGCTATAAACATAGGTGCACATATATCGCTGTGGTATGATTCTTTTAATTCTTTGGGGAAGATATCCAGTAGGGGAATAGCTGGGTCGAATGGGACCTCTAGTCCTAGTTCTTTAAGGTATCTCCACACTGATTTCCACGTGGTCGCACCAGTCTGCACTCCCACCAACAATGGAGAAGGGTTCCTTTCTCTCCACACCCCCACCAGCACATACTCTTAAGTGAAATAAATAGGATACACATGTGCAAATACCGAATAGTATCTCTAGTGTGAGAAACTGAAAGTGTAAATAAGGATGAAAATGAATAATTGATAATTTGAAATAGGAAAAGGTCCAAAGGTGGAGGGGTGGTAGGAGGGGAAGGGGAAAGGGAAAAAAGGAAAGGAAAAATTATGTGAAAGAAAAAAAAAAAAAGAACCTACCACACAGTTTTCCAAAGTAGTTAAATGACTTAACACTCTCTCAACTATTTATGAGAACTCTTTACCAAATTTGTTTTTCTAGTTTACCTTTTTAGCCATTCCAGTAGCTATGAAACAATAGCTCATTGTGGTTTTGAGACATGTCATTTTAGAAACCCCTTCCTCTGGCCTAAACCCTGGCATATCGTTTATAAAATGAAAAAAAAAAAGAGACAGAAACTATTATGGAATCATGTCTCTTGTCCTTGCTCAGAATTATTTGTCAGGTTATTTTCATAAATGAAAAATAATAGAGATAAAAACAATAAGGTGTTTGCCTCTAGGTGAGGAAAAATGGAGGAAAATATAGTACCATCATCTCATACCACAGGTGTTATTACTTTGGCAGAGGCTAAGTTTTTAGTAAGTGGGTCTAACATACTAGGAGTATGTTGGTGTGTAAATAGCATGAAGGTAGTTTATGAAAGACTAAAGTTGGGAAACAGTGAGGTAGTGAAAAGTCTACTGGATTGGGTGGAGTTGGGGATTCGGTGATTCTAAAATTGGATACCTATCTTCTGGAAGGATTTTAATCTCTCAGAATCTCAGTTTCTCTTTGGCAATGTTTTGCATCTTAGCTATTTTCTTGTTGCTGGGACAAAATACCCTACACTCACAAATTAAAAGAGGAAGGGTTTATTTTTAGCTGATAGTTTATAGAGGTTTCAGTCTACAATCCACTGACTGCAAGATAGTGTAGCATGGCAGAGGAGAAACAGTCCATGACAGGGTTAGCAAGCAGCGGCAGCAGCAGTGAACCTCCCTTTCCTTCTTTATTCCATTCAGGCTATGAGCCTATTAGTTGGTGCCATTCACACCCAGGGTGGATCATCTGTCTTCAGAAAGTCCATTCAGCCACATTCAGAACTGTGCTAATTCAATCAGTGTGTTAAACCAGTCATCGCACACCCTAAATTCAGCCATCTCCAGAAAGCCCCACCTATGAGCATATGAGGTTTTAGGGAGAATTCTAGATACAAGCTATAACACTGATGATTAAGAATCCACATTTTAGGGCCAGGGATTTAGCTCAGTGATACCGTTGCCTACCTTGCAAGGGCAAGGTCCCAAGTTTGATCCCTGGTACCAAAAAAAATCCACATTTTAGAGTGATTGAGAGGATTGAATAGGGTTAAAATGATTTAGTTACTCATTAAAATGACATGGGCTGGGGATTTAGCTCAGTGGTTCCACACCCTGCCTCGAAAGAGCAAGGTCCCGAGTTCGATCCCAGGTAACAACAACAACAACAACAACAAAAATGACATCGTGTATCTCATTTAATCTCCTATTCCAATCAAGTTAACATATCCCTCTCTACTACCAATGAGGGTGGAAAGTTTTGGAGTTTTCAAAGGCATAAAGTAAGAAAGGAATGTCAGTCAGTGCAATACGATGATGGTGGGTGCAATCGGATTGGAATGGGGGAGAAAGTAAGTTTTCTGACAACAGATGTGTTCAGTACTGGCTGATTCTTTTCCAAACCCAGCTCCTTCTTCTCCAGGAGTGTGCATTTCTCATATTTCCCATTTATTACTATTATCTACATCCAAGTGACTGAACTCTTAGCAGAGGAATAGAGTACAAGTGATATAGACCACATCCATGTTTGGTTCATGGAAAACCTCCAACACATAATAATTGTGTACATTTCCACTTGATTGCTAGGTGGATGACAAGAATGTAATGGAGGTTTCAGGTCCCTAAAATCCTAGGATATGAGAGAACTATAGGATAAAGGGAGCTTGGGACCAGTTTCCAGACTGAAAAGTTACACGAGTGAGAAATAACCTTGCATTATGTTAATTCAATGGGCTGTTGGCATTGTTACAGTGGCTCTCTACTTTGGCTAGCCAGCAGATACTCTTCCTTATAGCACTGTCTAGAATTTCCAGAGTCCTCAGCAGATGCTAAGTAAGTTGAATTGATGCCAAAGGTATTAGAAAATAATTGAGTAGAGAATAAAGGATCAGCATTGAGAAGTAGAAGTGTAAGGGGAAAAAAGTTGCTTTTTCAATAATATGGCTCAGAACTGGCTTATGCCTGTGGATGCAATTTTAATGTCCTTTCCCATTGGGCTTCCAAATCATCTACTCTCTCATGGGCTGGCTATTAAGTTGGAAAAGTTGGAGAAGGTTATGTCCAAAGGTTATTATTAGTGGAGTGGTGTTATTTCTCTACTCCATTCCAATTCCTCTCCTTTACAAGATTGTATTACCATAAACAGTAGTACATGGTGCAAAAAAAATCAAACAAATGAAAAACAAAACAATAGCTATATTGAAAAAAATATTTCCTGGACTTTAGTTGAATCTGAGAATGGTTGTCTGCAGCAGTGGAAACCTTAAAGACAGAATGAATTCTGAAAAGTGCTGAACAGCCTAACCCCTCTTATTCACTGGTTCTCACTTCCTTAATAATCCACAAACTCAATACTTCTCACGGAAAACCCAGCAGTCTCACCCCACTGCTCCACCAAGATTTCATAGCCAAGAGCTGTAATGAGGTCTCCTGCAAGAGCAACTCCCATTATGCTTACCACGGATGTCGTGGTATCTTTACTGCACCATTCTTGTCAACAGTGTGCGTCTCTCTGGGCACAGTTTATAGGGCGAGTCAGTAAACTTACACATTTTTTTTCAATTAATCCTCCTTCTCAAGAAATGTGCTAATCCGTACTGGGCCTCCTTGTCATTGGTGTGAATTATCTGATTTTTACTATTTCCAAAAGCTTTTTGCATATTCATAAAATGCTATCATTCAAATGCACAATATTACCCCAAGGTGGAAGACTAAGAAATGGGATTCAAACCAAATGTAACTCATTCTGTCTTAGATAAATCAATTAGAATGGAAGTAGAGACTATAGAATGTCCTTTTTTACTAATTTGATCTCCTTCTAGAGAAGCCTAGGCAATGTACAGTGGACTGATAATCATGTTAGATCTTTTAGGAAGGCATTCATTTTCAGATTCACATGAATAACAGTTAGTTGTGGTATATAAAAATAAAAGCACTTCTAACCTTAAGAAAATTCAATATGAAAAGTCAAGATTATGAAAGATTTAAATTATAGGTCATTATTTGCATTACAAATTAATTACTTGTTTCACAGGATCTTGGTGATTAATTAGCAATTTGGTCAAAGAAACTGAGAAGTTAATTTAAAGCATGGTCAGAAACATTTTCTGTTTTTTAAAAAAGACTAATATTTTGGGCTTTGTGGGCCAGATTGATCTCCATCACAGTTACTAAATTCTACCTCTGTGGAATATGTACAGAGCAAAACTAGCCATGCATGAGTGAAGCTGTCTGTGTGTTCTCAAAAAACTTCATTTGTGAACACAGAATCTGAATTTCACATAATTGTATTGTGTTATGAAATAAGTCTTCATTTAATTTTTTTCAGCCATCAGGGGACTGGCTAGATCTGGCCCATGAGTTGTAATTTGCCGACCCTGATATAAAGTACCTATCATCAACAGGTTTCTATTGATAATCAGAATGCAATGAGGATAAAATGCATAACATCATAGTGTGTGGGGAAAATGGGAATCAGCAGTTATAGTTTTGCATTAACTGTTGGAAGGAGCTTTGGGAGTGGAGTACAGGCAAGGAAACAGGCAGAGGGGTCTGGGGATAAACACCCAGGGCACACAGAGGTACTCTGCCTAAGCCTGGAAGGGAACTTATGCCTGATCCCCTCACTGAACCTAGCTCTTTCCTTCTGCTCAAAGCTTGTGCTAAGAGTTCATGGGATTCTGAATAGTTTCAGGTCCATAATTTTCCAACTTACCTATCTGCCTTAGACAATAAAATTTTTAGCCATGAATGATTCAGAACACCAAGACAGATTTGAGAACACACACACACACACACATACACACACACACACACACACACACACAAATTCTGACTTAAATGTGCAATGGAATGTTAGAGTCTGTATGTCTAACAAACAACCCTGACTATTTTGATAGGAGTCCTACTGCTAATTGACAAAGCATTGATTATACTTGTTTCTAGCTTTGGTTTTTTTTGTCTTCTTTTAGACCATCTTCCATCTGCTACTCCTTCTCATTTCTTGGTCTAACCACGCAGGTGTGGCTAGATCTAGGCTTCTTTTGAGGAGTTGCTTATGGAACAGAAGCTCAGTGTATCCTTATTTCCTGCTGCAGCAAAAAATAATATTTTCAAAGTGCCATTCTGCTTATGCTGATGTTCTGCTAGACCCTTCTTTGGCCTCTGCATTTGGGATACTGGTAAAAACTCTTTACCAGAGCCTGATTAGTCTTGCTCTACCTTTCTCTGCATACTCATCCCATTTGTATTTTTCAACCTTCTATATTCTAGCCACACTCTATGCCTTGTAGCTTCAAACTTTCTTTATGACTTTTCTTGCCACAGAGCCTTTGCACTTGCTGTTTTGTTTACCCTTTCCACTTTGCATCCTTCTCTTGGTTGATGTCTTTACAAGGTTCTGATCTAATTTCAAGTGAAATTTCCTCAAGGTGGCTCTTTCTGGCCTTGTTTGTCATAGTGTTCTTATGTATCAGGAGGCAATTTTCCCAGGGGCAATTTTACACTTGATTTTTATAATTACTTGACAGAGTTCTATCTCTTCCAGTAGACTATGAATTCCACAAAAACAAAGTTCAAGTGAATATTTGGGTCAGATATTTGTATCTTCCAATGACACCACATTGCCTGGCTTAATAGTGTTGTTGAGTGAAAGAGCAAATGATGAGAAACTGTACTACAGGTGGTTGAGAAAAGGTGACTAAGTGTTTTCAATGATGAGAGACACCAGGCCTCCCTGTGAAGCCAACATTAAGAGATCAGATATGCCCTTGACCATCCTGCTAGACCTTAAGTATAAGAACGTTGGTTTCCAACTCAAGGTAGTATCAAGAGTTGAAGAGAATACTACTGCCAACACTGGGAGAGGGAGGGGTGGTGGCACTAACATATCTGGGGAGTACAGAGAAGAACAAGTGTAAAGAAGAACACTTTTTTGAGACAAGGTCTCAGTATGTGGTTCATATTGGCCTTGAAGTGACTATGTAGCCCAGGCTGGCCAGGAGCTAGTGGTGATCCTCCTGCCTCAGCCTCCCAAGTGCCAGGATTACAAGCATGTACCACCATTCCCAGCAAAGAAGAATTTCTTGAGAATGAAGATTATAATAAAATTATGGTATCCAAATACTAAAGAGAAAGGGAGTAAGATAGCCTCGGCTTGATGTGTCAGATTTATCTGACAGGAAATATTGAGTGGTGTATACATTTTTTTCAGAAGTGGAATATTTACACAAGCCTGTATTGAGGAATGTTGAACGATGACAGTTATTCCATTTATGATGCATAAACCACTGGAGTATCCTTCAAAACCATATTTGCAACTTGCTTCCATGTAATATTGCCATTAAGCTTTCAGAATCACTGTGGAAATGCAATTTATTTCTTTTAAGAGCTTGATTTTGAATATTGTCTAATAAATCAAATGTATTTATTTTTAGTTTTTCTAGGAAGGGAACTATTTTATTCTCTTAGCATTTGGGACAGAGGAGCTATGCAACAATTACTATTATTGAAAGTATCACTGAAAGATTATGCTATTTGCTTATGAATAGAAAATAATCCTCTAACTGAAGTTAAATTTTCACTTCACAAACACAGAGAAGCATGTGTGTTGGAAAAAGCCCTCCAAAATCTCCAATTTTGTCATGTTAGCCCATAGTTTTTTCCAAATGGGAGAAACCTATGTTATTTTTGAGGATTTTTTATGTTGCAGATGCCACAGTCTCCTAGCGTTAAATTAGCTTTCAGTGTGTACTGAACTACCCCAAAACTTAGCAGAGTGAAACAAGAATATTTATCTTGTTCATATTTCTGTGGGTACCAATTTGGCCTGGGATCAACTAAGTGGTTCTTTTGGACTCAGCAGGGATTTTTTACATACTGCAGGTAGTTGCCTGGGAGCTTGGTGGCTGCTCCCCAGGTTTGTGGGCTTTCTGGATTTCCCGGGTGAAGGCAGTGACTGGGCTGCCACACCACCTCCATCCAGCGGGCCAGCTCAGGCTAATCAGACACTTAACAGAAGAGCCAGGCAGAAGTCACGAAGTCCTTGACTCAGATCAGGAACACTGTCACTTCGCTAGACTACCATTGCCAAAGCGAGCTATAGGCCATCCTCAAGTCACTAGATGTGGATATAGGTGTTATCTCGATGAGCAGGAGCTACAAAGTGACTTCCAAGAACCATTGGTACAAGAAAGTTTGCAGGATTGTGATCATTTTTGCAATCTACTGCATTCAGTGAAACCCCCTTCTCTGTCATCAGTGCTGTTTCTCTACGTCAGATCAAAAACATGTTTCAGCTTTTTACAGTTGTTATATCAATCTTTGATGGTAATAAAAAATCATAACTGCTATTCCTTCAATAAACTTTTCCTTCAAGTGAATAGTATTAATTTCCCCCATTTGACACTGTAATCTACAAATATATGTTCGATATTTTTTTATAGTCTGAAAAACGGGCCCTTGAAAGGGAAAATTGGTTCACTATACCAGAGACCTTTGAATCCTTTAGAAGTTCCCACATCTGAAAATAAGTCATAACTCTGACACTTACTGTAGGCTGAGTATGAGTAATAATACCAGCAACTAATGCTTACAGCAACTAATGCCCACCTGGGTGCAGAACTGTTCTAATTGCTTTAGATTTAATTCACACAGTCATTGCTTGAGACAGGTATTATATTTACCATTTCTATCTTGCAGTTGAGGAAACTGGAGCAAAGAAAGGTGAAGTCAAGCTCATAACACTAGAGTGAGACCAACTGGAAATTTGTCTTCTGGCAGCCTGGCCTCAAAGCCCATGCTTTGAACCACTGCATAATACTGCCTCTTGGGTGATTTCTACAAGTCATCCAACTTCTCTGAACCCACATTTCTACATCAGCCAAGTGGTCATGGCAACACCTACCAACAGATGTGTGGACAGTCTCACAAGCTGGTACCTGAAGCATCTTGGAGTACTGAAAATCACTCTAAAAATGTAAGATATTATTGTTATTTTTATTACCAACCTGATACAGTCATGCACTTCACTAAGAACCTGAGAAGTCCAAAGGATGCACAAATTTTTATGGGATTTCTATATGCTACTTAAATAAAGGAATGGATGGTATCTGTCTACATGAAAATCAGTTCTCCTGTGTTAATGAAGTTGTGATTCTGGGTTTAACTGCTCTGGTCTGAGGCCTCATTTTCCAATGAAATGTCATCCCCATAGTTTTTCTCTGAAGATGAAGACACATGTTTGTGAAATTTGAAAGAGGACCAGAGAACTATAGCTCCTCTTTAGGTTGTACACAAACTTGCTTCCTTTGCTGAAAATTGTAGGCCTACATTCATGTTCATTTTTCACACAAATATTTTCTAATTCATATGTCTTCATCATCATGAACCCAATTTGCAGCACCCGGCAGGCTATGTGTTATTTTTAGAGGAGTTCTGTATACACTGAAAAAAATCTGCACATGAGGGTAAAATGGAACAGACAATTGCTTTGGGGGACTGCACAGATTAGTACATCGTTGCATACTAACAAAGTGCTAATTGCTCCTTTTGACCACGGGCCCAGTTTACAAAGCTTTTGCACAAATGTGCTCTGTGCACCAAATTACAAAACTAACACTGCATTATTTCTCAGTACAGCTTGCAAATTCTTGTAGGGCAGTATGTATTAGCATTAATTAAAGCAGAGAAGGAGAGAGAAAGAGTAAGCACTACCTAGCAAGAGGGAGATGTACTCATAATTTGAAAGAACACACCGGATGATAATTGCTCGTTACAAATGTTGCACTTGTTCTGGAATGATGCTAGTAAAAGCAAATAGCATATACTCTCAAGACGTACATTTGGGAAACAGTTTCAAGTCTGAAGTGAATATCGAAATTGGTATTTAATAGCTCACATAGTAGGCAGTGATTGACTTTAGCAATTGTGTGCTTTATCAAATGCGTGGGACCAATGCTTGAAGCAACTCTTTATATTAACAATTGCAAGTATATTTTTTCCAAAGTAGCTGAAAGAATCTGCCAAGTGACAAAGCGGTTTCATCCATGGAAAGCATGCAAGGTTTATGTACATCTCTTGCCTTTCTCTCCATGCCCCCCCCATTTTGTATAGTTTTGTATCCTTGAGAAATTTATTAAATATAAGTCATAGCCCCTAAAAATACCTCAGAGCTGATAATATCATTGTTTAATAAACATTTGGGTCGAGCACTTGTTGTGTGCTAAGCACATAACAGAATCTCTCTGGATATTATCTGGTAAGTGGCTAACCACAGGATGATTAGACAAACGTTTCACTTGAAGAATGCATCCTATGGGAAAAGGAGGTAGAATGACCATTTCTGCCTAAAAGAATTAGCAGGAGACACTGTGTCGCCTTGAAAGATGTGTCTTTCAAACTCTCTTATGTGTGATCAGACAGAGTTGAGAGCAGTGAGCAGAGCATAGCATTCTGAAATAGTACAACCCTGAACTTTAATGGTAGCAAGGCGATGAAGAAAGGACAAACTTGAGGACTCTTGCAAAGGTAGACCTGAGAGGACTGGTTGCCTACTGGACTTGACAAATGAGGGAAAGTGATCTTGAAGTTTCGTGGAGGATGGATGATTTACCCAGTAAAGAAGAAAAAAGAAAGGCAGAAAGAGGATGCAGGTAAATGGAGAACTCACGGGCTCTGCAGATTCTCTGCTCATTATCCCCTGGGATTTCTTTAACACTCCTGTGCGCACCAGCTGTTGCTATATTTTCACTCTCAGCCAATGTTTAGAAGCAGACAGAAACTAGGTCTCTTTGTCAGGGGCTGACCACAGGCTGCTGAAACTTTTCTGCCTGTATGCACAGAAAGTAGGAAGTGACTGGGAATTTATAGAGAAAAAAATTCGTAAGGCCAGCATTTAAAGGCTGATAGAACAATGGGATAGAAATACCTCATTGTCCTTACTCTGGCTTGGAATAAGTATGACCTACACTAATGTTTTTCAAATTTCATTGTGTCTATGAGTTACTTGGGGAATCTTGTTATAAATGCAGATTCCAACTCAGTAAGAATAGTGTGGATGGTGTGAGATTTTTTGCTTCTGTCAAGTTTTCAGTGATGTCAGTCTTCTGCTCCATGGATCACACTTTGAGTTGCAATGACATATTATGTTGAGAATCTCGTAAGGGATTGAACCAACGTTCTAACCTCCATGGGACTTTGCTAGACATTGCTTCCTTGATTAGCTTCTTTCTCTTCCTGGTTCAACTTTCACTCTCCCCTACTATATTTTTGTGAGAACAACTCCTAAGAAATGACTTTCATTGGTATCCACATCTCAGCATCTATATCTGGGAAATCTAAACCTAAAAACAGTATGTCTTAGTTTTCCTCCCACTGAAACAAAATAACTGATACTTGAAATTTAAAGGGGAAGAGGCTCCAGTTTCAGTAGGTTCAGTCCATGAAAGGCCAGCTCCAAAGCAGAAACAGCACAGTGGTATAACAAAGGGAGCTGTTCACATTACGGTGGTCAAAAAACAGAGAGCAACGCAAAGAGCTGGAGATAAGAATCTACTCTTACAGGTCATGCCCCCAGTGACCTGCCTCCTTAGACCAGGCTCCACCTCCAAATGTGAGACTTTTCAGGTACATTTTAGATCTAAACTGTAACAGAGTACATGAATTTGGTTTTGTACATGTTATGTCTGAGGTTCCAAAGAAATGCATAAGATGAAATGTCCAATAGATAATAGGCACTTGTGAGAATCATGTTTCTCTTCTCATAATTTTCCCCTCTCAACAAGGAGAGTGTCTGGAGAATACAAGACAGGAAACAGGCCCCTGCTATCTTACGTTTGTCCCTCACAATTTAAAAGAAAAAGTTTCTTTTGTCTTCTAGTTTGAAATCTTTAAAAGTAGATCATCTGTATATGGTGTATAAGGTAAGTTCCATTAACTTGAACATGCTGCTCTCTGAGTACCTCTTAAACATCAATGTACATATGTGTCACCTAGATATCTTGTTAAAAATGCAGGTTCTGATTCTGGGATCTGAGATGGAACCTCAGACTCTACATTTATAATAAGGTACCTGGTAATATTGCTGTGGGTTGTCTGCCCACCATAGGGAACACAGCCTGAGGAGCTAGGATCTAACACACACCTCACTCATTTTGAAATGTAATTTTCAAGGAAATACATGGAGACTGAATAAGACACTAATAACTGTAGTAGAAGTATTGGTACCATAGTAAAGATAGCTAACATTCATTTGTCCATTTAGCAAGGAAATACACATACTCTGTTCTGGGCCCTACTCAAATTATTTTGATCTTTATCCCAAGAGTTTTAGTTACTGTTGGTCTACATTGAGAAATTCAGGGTGTATTGGTATTAAGCCATACAAGTTTGAATGGTTGAAGTTGTTTTACTACAGTAGTAACCACATTATCCTCCTCAGGAGGAGAAGGTATTTGGTGAAAATAAACAGTGTAACATGTTTGTATTTTGAGAGTGATGGAAAGGAATTAGAAAAAGCATATGAGGCAACAATGCATGAGGCAGCCCCTGCGAGTTACTCACCTACTAAATTTGTTGGACAGATTTCAGAACTCAGTTTAACCCACTTCATCCTACCCTTGTGACTCAGCTTAGGGGAGCTAAGTCTGAAAATGACAAGGATGACTCAATCATTGACATCTCTGTAAAAACAGGAGATATCTCCTCCCACCTTCAGCTCTCTTTGTTTTCTTTCAAATGCTATGAACTGCACTTTAAAAAAGGAAAATGACTCATACATGTTATAAAATATGTACAGAATCTTTTGATTTAATAAAAATGGATGTTGTTCCAAGTATAATTTATACCTACATTTAAAGAAAACTGAAATATGTTTTAATTAGCAATTTGAAAGAGGAGTGTATTACTGTACTTGTTTTCAGAAATTGAAAATAAAAATATTATCAGATAGACTTATAGTTGTAAAGAGAATTGGTTTTTCTTTTAAACTAGAGTCTTTTTTATGAACAAGAAGACTGCTTATGGCTTGATAGAACCATACACATGTCCATTTCTATCTTATTATATATCCAGCATCTTTTATTGTGTGTTACAGCTCCCCTCTAAGACACAGATTTAGAAACCCTAGAGAGTTATAATGGAACAGAAAGCAAGCTGGCTGCTTTAGTGAGAAAGTAGCACTATAAGCCTGTGATATAGGAACTCAATTAGGGTAATATGAGAGCATATTATTATTATTATTATCTTATCATACATGTGATGCAGTCATAAAGTATATCTGCAATAAATCTATTTCTGAAAGTCTTCTATTCTGTAAAAATCTTCTCTCCAACTGGGAAAATGCAAATGAGGGTAAACTCAGGCAGAAGGGATTACACTGACTCAGGCTATGTCAGTCATGCCTGTTCAGCAAATGCATGGGACCTGGAAGTGGGACTCTGACAGACATATGAAATACAGACCCAGAAGTAGTGTCATCCGTTATCAGAAAGGAAAATTATGAGGTTGACAAATATTTCCAAGTGGTGTTATATGGAACTACAAGTGTTGTGGATGACAGAAGTCAAAGGGCTTCTTGGTGTCCTTTCAAATAAAGTTTCAGAAAGCGTATATCCACAAGGCACACCAACACCACAGTCTGGCTTCTTGTTTGCATTTGTTTCAAATGGATTCTCACAATTTTCTCTTCTCAACCCTCAACTCTCATTTTTTGCTTTCAAACGCAAACTGGCATTCCATGGAGCCAATGTGCTGAGGAATGCATTTTGGGAAATGGGAAAGAGTTTTGGGAGGAGACACCTGATGGCAGGGAAGGGGCTGTGACACAACCAGTAAGTCAAGAGGCCCACTCAAAAGGCACACAGAAAACACCTGGCCAGGTAATGTACTTCAGGTAAACTGAGTCAAGTTTGAGCTGAAAAGTTATGGGCAATTGAAGTGATTTGCCTAGAAATTAAGCCAATCAGTTGCTTGACTTTATTTAATAAATAAATAATCTGTGCTCAATAAAGTCACTTGTTTCTGTGTCTTTGGAACTAGGGTTTGGGAGAATAAAGGTAGTGGTGAGGGATTTACTTCAGTTTCCTTGCTTAAAAAATGTTTATCATCTTGATGAAATTCTAAATAAATCCTATTCTTACCCAGATCTTGGGGATACAAAGATTATATTTTTTAAGAACAAAGGACAAAATCTGATTATTTGAAATCAGAAGTGTTCAGCTTGTATTCTTGAACATCAGGGTAAAGAAAATTCAGGATTCTTACCATGCACAGAACCACAGCCTAAATTCAGAGAGAAACTAGCTAAGATGTGTAGGAAAATGTAAAAACATGTACCGGAGAATGTGAAGTTGAAATTTTCTTGTTCTCATCTAAGCTTCCCCTTCATTGGTGGGCTTTTTTCTTGGGGGAAGGTCTTTGGTTTTCTTTTCTTTTCTATTCTTTTTTTTTTTTTGAGGTACTAAAAAATTGAACACCCTGAGCCTTCTCACTGAGCTACATCTCCAGGCTTCTCTTTGTATATTTTTTATTTTGAAATAGGGTCTTGCTAAATCACTAAGTTCCCATAGCTAGGCTGGAATTTGCAATCCTCCTGCCTCAGCCTCTCGGAGTGTTGGAATTAACTGGTGTGTGCACCACACCTGGTTGTGTCATTTTGATTCAATTATCAATATTTTTAATGACACTTTGGAGATTCTCAACTACCATGGAGAAGAACTGGGGATTTCTGTTTTACCATGCTCCTTTTATCTTGTTGTCTTTGTTCAATTTATGGACCTAGTGTCATGCTGATGTGGATCTGTCACTTCAGGCTTGTTAGTCAAATTATGGTGATTAATGCAAACAGCCACCATGAACTTTGGGGAGCTCAGATATTAGATAAGCCACATGCTGGCAGGGAGCCATCTTTCTTCACAGCCTAAATGACTCTCGACATCTTTCAACACCAAATAAGCTCTTCCTCAAGCACAGAGCTTTGTGACTCGTAAGTGACTCAGACACCTTTCAAAACCCAAAGACAGCTTTCTGGTATTTGATATAAATTTGGTGGCAGAGTTCTTTATAGAAGATACAATTAATAAAGCTGTTCAAAAACAAATGGCTTTAGGTGAAAAGGAGTTGCTTTCTACTGAGCCCTCCCATGTACAGGAGACCGGTCCTTCCTAGAAGTTTTGCAAGAGAATCGAGCCTTTATATCCTTTCACCTAAATGTGGTCATTTTCTGTAAGTGAATTTTAGAAACAATTAAGAAGCTACCAAGAAGGTACGGTGGCCTGTGCCTATAATTTTAGCTACTCAGAGCTGAGATGGAAGGATCACAAGTTTGTTAGCCTAGGCAATTTAGTAAGACCCTATTTCAGAACAAAATAGCAAGGGCTGGGATTTAGTGCTGTGGTAGCTTATACCACATGTAGAATTTGCCTAGCATGCAAAAGGCCCTAGGTTCAACCCATAGCACCACATGTAGTAAATGTTAAATTCTGCTGAAAATTTGATTAAGATTGCAGTTATTCTAAGGTGGGACCAACATCTTAATAATATTGAGTCTGACGATTCATGAAGGTATATATCCATTTATTCATACCTTCTTTGATTTCTCTTATCAAAGTTTTATTTTTAAGAATACAGATATTGCCTGTCGTTTTTGTGTTTTTGTGCAACTGTAAAACATAATTTAAAATGTCTATTTTAAATTGCTTATTGCCAACATGTAGCAATATATTACAGATACTATATAAGATTTTTGAGTTCTGGGCTTGGGCTTGTATCTATGACACTGCTAATTCTCTGATTTTAATAGCTTTTTTCTACGTCCTTTGAAATTTTCTACATAGAAAGCTTTGCCGTGTTCAAAAAGATATGTTCTAATTTTCTTCCTTTTGAATTTATATATCTTTTATCATTTAAAAATCTGAATAGCAGTGAACATCCTGTCTTATTCTTATTCTTAATAAGAAAGCAGTCCTTCATCATTAAGTGTGGTGTTAGCTTTAATTTCTTCATAGATGCCCTTTATCAGATGTGAAAATTTTCTTTAATTCTCAGTTTGCTTTGAACATATCATGAGTAAATATTGAATTTTTCAAATGCTCTTTTGCATTTTTTTAAATATCATATAGTTTTCTTCCTGACTCTACTGAACATCTTAATAAAGATTAGTCATACAAAATTTGCTCCTACATTTTAATATATATTCATATTTAATATACATTTAATATATATTCATATTAAAATGTAGGAGCAAACTTTGTATATGACTAATCTTTTTTTTCTTTGATACCAAGAATTGAACTCGGGACCTTCTGCTTGAAAGGCAGGCAGCAGAACCACTGAGCTAAATCCCCGGCCCTATATGACTAATATTTATGAAGATGTTCTAATCATTTTATTCATGCTGTATTTACTTTGCAAATATTTTATTGAGAGTTTTTGTGTCTATGTTTAAGAAAGATGTTGCTCTCTAGTTTTATTTTCTTATAATATCTTCGTCAGATTTTTTTTTTTTTTTTTGGTACCAGGGATCAAACTCAGGTCCTTGTGGTTGCAAGGCAAGCGGTGGAACCACCGAGCTAAATCCCTGGCCCCTTGGTCAGATTTTGATATCAGGGCAATGCTGAACTCATGCAATAAGGTGGGAAGTGTTCAGTCCTCTTCTCGTATCTGGAAAAATCCATAAAAATTTGTTATTATTTCGACCCTACGTGTTTGCCAAGATATTACTAATTAGGTTACTGTGGCCTGAAGTTTTCTTGGTTGAAACATTTTAAATTACAAATTCAATTGTAATAGATGTATGACTATTCAAGCTATTTCTTCTTGAATGACAATGAAAGTGTGGAACTTCCAAAGAATTTGTCTATATCATCTATACTAGGGGTAAAAAAATATGGCTTATGAACCAAATGACAGTGTCAAACTGTGTTTAGTGTGGTCTGCGAGCTAAGAATAGATTTTACATTATAAAGGGTTGTGAAAAAAATAAGAATATGAAACAGAGACAACATGTGACCCACAAAACCTATAATATTTACTATCTGGACCTTTATAAAGGAAGTTTGTTAGTACCTGATCTCTAACTTACTGAATTTAAGATCATAAATTTATATTATTCTTTCAATAGAGTATCTGAAGTGACATTACTTTTTTCTGTCTTATTTTATGGCAGTAATTTCTGTCATGACTTCTTTTTTCTTTTTCAGTCTTAGCAGTTTATCAAGTTTATTGATGATTTTCTGTTTTATTTGTACTTTATAGTTTATTTATTTTTACTCTTATTTTTCATATTTCATATCTTCTTATATAACATTTAATTTGCTGTTTTCATAGTTTCTTAAGGTGGAAGATTAGATCATTAATTTGTGACTTTTTCCTAACAAAACCTTTTTATGCTATACATTTTCTTCTAACAACTGCTTTAGAGGCTTTCCATACATTTCTCTATGTTGTTTATTAATTTTTAGTCAATGAAAATATTTTCTGATTTCCTTTCGAGTTCCCTTTGTTATCCATTGGTTATTGAGAAGAATGATGTTTAATATGTGAATATTATGCAATTTTCAAATGCCTTTTTGTTAACAATTGCTAAGCTAATTTTATCATGGTCAGAAAACCTTTTTTATAATTTCAATTCTTCTAGTTTCTTATATCACAAATATTTTCTTTCTTGATTTATTAATACATGAAAGAAGTCTATATATATATGAAAGGAATGTGTATTCTGCTATTGTTGGGTAGAGTGTTCTATAAATGTCAAATAAATTAAGTATATTGGTGGTGATGTTCCATTCTATGTACTGGCCAATTTTCTCTCGAGGCTTTTTACAAATTTTTCAAGTATAACAGTAGATTTGCCATTTTATCCTGCTCACTCTCATTCTTTTCATTCTGGAATACAAATTACAATGTTTAATATTGTCCTATACCTCTTGAATGAAGTGTCCTTTTTTGCCCCACTTTTTCTCTTTGTTATTCAAATTCAGTAATTTCTGTTGCTGTCTTTCTATGTTCACTGATTATTTCTTTCCAGTACCATGACTGCTAACAAGAACACCCAAAGGCATTCTACATTTCTGTAATCCTGATTTTAATTCTACCATTTCTATTTGACTCTGTTACATTTTTTATTTGTCTTCTGAAATTTTTCCTTCTTTTCATAAATGTTGTCCACTTTTTCCTTTGGAAACTTTAAGATATATATCACAATTATTTTCACTTTCCAATCTGATTGTTCATGCATCTGGGATATAAGTATATCTATCTCTGTTAATTGCTTTATTTCTTTGTTTTAAAAATTGCTTGTGTATCTCATGATTTTTATTGCATTCCAGACATTGTATGTAAGACCAAAAATTCTGAGGTAAGTAGTACTTATTCCTGCAAACCAACCTGCCTCTTTCTGCACTAACCCATTAATAGGGGTTATATCAATCAATCTGGAACTGAACTGAGTGTATGTTTTGTTACTGTGTTGTTTTCTTTTAGCGTACCACTGACTTCAAATTGCATTGCCATTGCCTGGTGCTTAAGGTGAGGACTAAAGCTCTGGAAAATTTTTGTTCATGCTTTTTCTTCTGCCTCAGCTTTCAACCCTCACTAGGTTCCTTTCCATAGAAAAGTACTCTCACACATGGCCCCCTGTGATAGACTGTTATTGCTTGTTTTTCAGTTCTCACTAATTTGGTGGTGATATAGTGAGGGGACAGGAGTGGTTCTTTCCTAGCCTCAACTTTCTGTGGTCCTGTGTACCTGAGTCTTAAGTGTGAGGTATCTAAGAGATCAAGCACCTCATGCTCATGAACACCAGGCTCAGTTTTGTCTTCGTCAGTCTTAATACAAATTTCGCCCCTCTCCACCACCAGAAAACCTCTGATGCTACTTGTATAGGATCTTGGTCTCCAAACTACTTCCTGTCTCTTACAAAGAAAGAGGAGTAATTTTTTCCTTCTGTAGGCTCCAGTGGATTTTTACCAGTGCCCTTGGGGGTGACAGAGGTTGCTGCTTATTCTGCAGCATCCCTGACTTATTTTGTATGGAGGAAGAGGATCCAAGTGAGGTTCTATGCTTACTTCCAGCAGAGCCTCATCCAGGTTTTCTCATCTTTATTTAGTGAAGTATCACTAGGGAAAACTCTTTGAGTGAGGGGAAGGTCCTCAAATATCTTAGAATCTCAGTGCTTTAAGCTGCCATGACTTCTCTCACTTAATCTTTATCAAAGTTTAAAACTTTAACTAACTTCTTATCTGTTTGGAGAAAACCTAGCACCTTCATTCCACGCTCTGTTACAAATGAGCCAGTGCTTTCTTTCTATTTTTCTTGGGGAGAGCTCTCTTTCCTTGGATTTCTAGCTATTTGGCTGACCTACAACCCCAACAATTTTCAGTGGTTAGGAAAAGTTATTATTTTGGAATTTATCTGGCTTTTTCTTCTTGGTAGTTTAGAAAGAATATTCTCTCTAGATTTCCCCATCCTAGAACAAAGTGGAACTTGCACCATAATTTTTTTAAAAAGAGAGAGATTAAGGAATAGGTCAGGAAAAGGATGCAAAGACTCTATTTAAAAAAGGGGAAGAGGAAGTGGGAGGGATGGGGGAAAGGAAAGAAAGGAAAAGAAAAAATATGAGAAAAGGAAAAAATGGAAACAAAGTCTTTGTAAATAGGAAGGGATGGAGGGGCTGAAGGGA
>NW_004624788.1:5848342-5860728 GCF_000247695.1 Heterocephalus glaber | reverse complement strand
GCAGAAGCTTTTTAATAAGATGAGATCCTAGTTGTTGATTCTTTGTGCTAGTTCCCGTGCTACTGAGGTTTTGTTCATGAAGTCTTTTCCTATGCCAATGTCAGACAATTCTTTATCTTTTTACAGAAAGTATAACTTTTGAACTGCTTTTTTCCAATTAACCAATAAGTAAGCAACCAGAAATATTCACCAGGACCCATATAAATACAAAGCAGAGCTCATCCGTATAACCTCACAATTAGGTCTTTGTAATCTGCCAGATGAGATGTGTCCCACATTGTAAAAGTATCTAGGTCCAATTTGTGAGTGATCTTTCTTTCTCTGTGTTCTCAGAGCACTTAGTATGTATATTAGGACATCAATCTGTGTTACAACATATATCCACATGTGATTTTCTAATACATAGCCATTATATCTGGATTCCATACTGTCTCTCTTCACATCCAGGTCTCCTTGTGATTCAACTGCACTATATCTGAAGTGTGTTCCAAACTTCATCACAGGATCTTGCCACCCCAACTTCAAATTTTTAAACATTTGATTTACAATGACATTATTACCTGGTATATCACTGTTGGTACCGCCATAAGTAAATGCCACAGAGGGAGTGGTTTAACCACTGAAATATTTTCTCCCCATCATGAAGGCTAAAAGTCCAAGATCAAGGTATCAGATTTGATTTCTCAGAGGCTTCTCTCCTTGACTTGCAGATAGCCACCTTCTCTTTGCACCTTCACATGGCTTTTCCTCTTGGAAAATCTCCTCTTGGGGTCTCTTCCTCTTCTTATAAAAGCACCCTACCTATTGGATTAGGGGCCCATTCTTATAATATTGTTTAACCTTAATTACCTTTTTCATGGCCCTATCTTCAAATCACATTAGAGTTTGGACTTTAACATGAATTTGTAAGGGACACAATTTAGTCTATAACAGCTACTGTGGGAGGTGGGATTCTAAAGTATCCCCTAGATGTCCTCTCTCTGGTGTGCATGTCCCACAACTATGAAGATGGTAGATTCTACTCCTATGATTCAGACATACATTATAGAGTAAATCTGGTAACAAGTTTATCCAAGCGGGCCTAGCCTAATGACATCAGCCTTTTAAGAATAGAGTTTTCTCTGGGTTACAGCTGATGGAAAAGTTGAAGAGATTTTATTTGAGAGAAATTTGATGGAGAGAAAGTTGTCTGTTGCTAGTTAGGAGTGGGGTGCCATATGGCAAGGGCTGAGAGTAACCTCTAGAAAACTGACATCTGATCACATAGACAGCTAGGGAGACAACAAGGACCTCACTCCTAAAAGTTCCAACAACATAATGTTGGAAGTGAGTTCTTTCCTGATCCTCTATATGAGAACTTCTTCCAGCCAGTGCCTTGAGCCAAGACCATCAGTTTTGTGATGCCCCAAGCACAGAACTTAGTCTTGCCTTATGGGACTTTTGGTCTACAGACCTGTAAGACAATAAGCAAATGCTGTTTGAAGCTTTTACACATGTGATAAGTTTCTACACAGCAGTAGAATCCTTAGACATGCTAACATTAATAGGTCATCCTAGCCAGGCTCAGATCTGGGGAAACAATGGACTAACGCTGCCTTTTCTGATGCTGCACTACCATATTTCTCAGACCAGATCTTTTCAGGTTTCCCATATTGTAACACATGTGCACATCACCTAAGCACCTGTGAAAGCATGGCTCCACACTGAGTCCTGAGGTACAGCATTTCCCAGATAGGCCAATGCCACCATCTATGGTCACACTTAGAGTAAAATTTACATATTTAGGAACCTGGTGTCTTTCTCAAAGCTGTAGAAAGGCTGGGTCTGTCTTCTCTTCGCTTTTCAGTAGTTGATTGGTCATATTTCTCAAAATATTTTGCCTAGAATTTCTGATGTACATATTAATGATGTCAGAAACTTGAGGCTCATAACAATAATATTCAACATTCTTTGGAGATTTGCTATGTGTCATGTGTGTTACACATGTACGATGATTGCTTTACTGAAATCATGCAACCTTTCATCAGTAGGTACTTCTGTCATCCCCATATGTGGAAAGTAAACCTCAAGGATGGTAAATAACTTTCACATGATCACATTGTTTATAGATTTGAGTTATAACTCAAATCCAGAACTTTCCAGCACTCGTAATCATCATTCTATACAAGTCTTTCTTCCTAAAATAATTAAAAATATGAAACAAAGAAAACCCCAATGACTCTCTCTTACTTGATTTCTTTTGTTATTCTCTCTAACTCCAGAGACTTGTTTGAAAGGATACCTGGCCTAAAATTTTGATCCAGGTTATATTCAAGAAAATAATGCAACTTAGAAGTTTCTGTGAGATTTTTCTGTAATACTTAGATTGAGGTTTCTTTGGTTTGAAAGGCCTTTCTGAGGTGATTTAAATGTAGAAATAAACCAAAAGCTCTGTTTGGGGGTAGAGGCAGGTTGAAGATGCGGAGCATAATGAAAGATGAAAATTCAGGAATGGGGAGGAGACTGACTGCTGCAGGTTGAGCATAAGGAGAGAACGAGGAACAGGAAAGGTGTCAGGGGCTCAGGATAAAAGAGACCATGGGAAAGTCCTAGTAAAAAGGGATCTGTGAAGAAGAATTAAGTTAAAGTACAACTGAGTGCAGGATATATTCCCTTTGTGGAACTCTGCTCTCCTCTCTCTTTGACCCCAAAATTTCCAATCAAAGGCTAAGGAGGATGTTGTGTGAGAGAGAAACGAAGGGACATTCCAATAAAGAGGAGTGCAATGTTTCCTAACCCAACGCTGTACCAGCATGGTAGTAGCAGCATTTCACAGAGAAAGGACAAAATGCCAGAGCTGCCATCTGTGAACCCAGCAGAGTCCCAGGAACAGCTGCAGATTGCAGACATGGGAAAGCAGCTGCACTGGCCACACTGTGAAGTGCCATGGTACTGTTAACATCTGGGGCCTGAGATGGTTGGATTGTAGGAAACTGTCACAAACACAAGATGTTTAGCAGGACCCGGCCTCTGTCTTCTATCCACTCCTTTCCCAAGTGTTTTTTCTTTGTTTGTTTTTTCCTATACGGGGATCAAACTCAGGACCTTGCACTTGGCAGGTAGGTGTGACTCCTCTGAGCTACATCCCTGGCCATCCTTTCCCAAGTTTTGACACCAGAAATATTCTAGACATTGCCAAATATGCACAATGCCCATGTACCATAGCCTCCCGAGATACTGGAAAAGGCTCAGACATTGCAGAGGATGGGGTTTTGGTTTAAAGCCATAGGACTAAAGAACTCTAGGCTGCAGACATCCAGATCAAGGTAATAAAGACAGAAATGCAGTATCAGAAAGGCCGTGAACAGTAGTGCATGTCAGGAGTAGTTACACTTGTGTGTCCAGGTACTCATATTTAAAAAGAACACTCACTGGTCTCCAACACTATTTTCCCCAGGAAATAAGGTGCTGAGATTCTCTTACAATCAGAATGTTATGCTGTTTCCCCATTCAAATAGTTTTCTTCTTATAAATTCTTACATATTTAATTAAAGATTAAATATGAGATACTTCAATTTTGGTCACCAACAGGCATGGATTGTGACTTGGTTCAAGCCACTTGCAAGCTGCCTGCCTGCCATGGGTGCTCCATTTATAGCACCCTTGATTAGATGTGACATTTTCTCACTTTAAGCATTTTTCCTGTATTTGAAGAGATCCACACAGGGGACCTTATTAAAGTCTGCAGAAACCTGTGAATACGTGGGGATGCACTTATGTGAAGGAAGGTGATGGATTTTTATCTTCTGGGAATCTGGTGGCTTTATTTTATAGGCGCTTACAAAGGATTAAGCATGGGGAAAGAAGATGCTGGTTTCATTTAAAATGGACTGTAGTGCCTTCTCTGCTTGAAGTCAGAAAAGCCAAGGAAAAGCATTGACATTGTTTCCATGATGCACTAAAGTGAGAATTGCTTCTTCCATCAAACTCCAGATACCTTTGCTAATTACAGAGGGGACATATGGATAGCACAGAGCAACAGGTCACAATGACACTGTGTTTGATAGAACTGACACACTCGAGACTGTGATGCTCACAAAAGATGTGAATCCCATTCCATTCCCAGTCCTATTTGTCCCTGATATGGCTTGCTAGTAAGCAACCTGGGCTACAGAAGGACAGACTAGAAGCCAAACTTTAAGAAAAGAGTAACTCTGTTGAAGATTGTGAAGTAGACAAAATTTGCCCCAAGTCTCCCTTTTTTTGTTTCCTTTCTATCTTGGTTAAGTCCTCGCCTCTCATACTTTCTCCAAACTCATATATACTAATGTTATCCTGGGTATATCATTTTAAGTGAAGTAGACCTTTTAGCAGCTCTACCACCATCCATTGAAATGTAACTGCATATCTTTGAATCCAAGGTGAGAACCTGAATCGAGACCTCGAACTCTAATAGGACTGAAAAGATGAGCTGGGTTGATCCAGGTGTTATTTTAAGAATTTACTTTAAGAAATACTGAAGCATTTTATTCTTTTTTGCTACTGTGAATGAGATTTTGTTACTTCCTTTTCAGATAGCAGACATACAGATGAATCCAACAGAAGAGACAACTCAGAAATAAATCTACACATCTACAGGTAACTAATCACTTCCAGGAATACACAGTGGAGAAAGGTTAGACTCTCTGAAAAGTGATGCTAGAGAAACTCGATATCCACATGCATAAGAAAGAAACTAGACCCTTCTTTCACATCAGTGCAAAAAAAATCAAGTCAAAATGGATAAAAAACTTAAATGCAACTGAAACTGTGGAACTACTAGAAGAAAACATAGAGAATGGGTTTCTTGATATTTGCCTTGGTAGTGATTTTTTTTATATCACACCAAAAGCAGTAGATATAGCAAGAGATATAGCCCCCAAGGTCTTGCCCCATGACCCACATATGCTCAGAAGTGTGCTTTAGGATTCTCTTAGTGGGTCTCTCAAACCAATCAAGTTAACAATCAGGATTAATCATTAACATAAAGATGATGTGGAGAAAAGAAAATTCTTAGGTACTATTGGTGGAAATTTAAATAGCTACAGTCACGGAAAACGGTACAAAATTCTTCAATAAATTTAAAAGAGAATTGCCTTATATGCCAGCAATCCCATTTGGGAGTTTATACTTAGAGTAAATCAAATCGATATCTCCAAGAGTTATGTGTATTCCATGCTCATTTCAGCATTATTCATCATAGCCAAGATATGGAATCACCTTAAGTATTTGTTAATAGATGAATGGATAGGGCTGGAGATTTAGCTTAGAGGCACTGCACTGGCCTCTCAACCACAAGGTCCTGAGTTCAATCCCTGGTACCAAAAGAAAAAAAAATAGATGAATGGATAAATAAACTTTATACCATATATAAAATGGAATATTATGCAGCCTCTAAAAAGAAGGAAGCCTTGCCATTTGGAATAACATAGATGAACCTGGAGTATATTATGCTAAGTGAAATAAGTCAGATACAGAAAGACAAGTACTACACATATATATAGAATCTAGAAGTGTCAAGCTCATGGAAACAGAGTAGAATGTACTTACCAGGGGTTGAGGAGAGAGGGCTATGAGAAAGTATTGGTGAAAGGATACAAAGTTATGATAGATCAATAAGTTCTGGAGATCAAATATACAGCAATGTGCCTAGTATTGACAATATTGTATTATATGCTTGAAATCTGTTGAGAAGGAGAAGTGTTCTCACTGTGCACACACACACCGCCACACAGGCACACAAAAACGCACACCATGATTATGTAAGGTGCTGGAAACGTTAACTAGCTTGATTGTGGAGAATATTTCACAATGTATAGATATGTCAGATCATCAAGTTTTATAATTTAAAAATGCTGTATATAATTTTAAACTCACAAGTCAACCTTAATAAGGTCGAAAAAGGTAGTGAAAATAGTGAAAAGTAACAAGTATTAATAGTGACAGCTGAAGCCAATGCTGTGAGGCCGAGTTGGGCTGAAATGGTGGCAGAGATGCCCGGAGGAGTTGTGAGGAGAGAAGGTCATTGATTCCTTGAGCAGCTATGTATTGACTTTCTGAGTTTCCCCACATAGACTGTTCTTGGGGGCACTGCATGAACAGAATGGGCAGAGTACCAACTCTCATGGCACTTACATTCCAGGGAAGAGATTTATGAATTGAAGAGGTAAACAAATGCAAAAAAACAATATTAGATTATGATGAGAGCTACCAAAGAAACAAAACAGACAGAAATGATAGAATAACCATAAGGGTAAGGCAGTGGGGAGAGAATATGGTTCTATGAGTTGGTGTGATAAGGAAAGATCTGTCTTAAGAAGGTGAGATTTGAGCCTAGTCCTGATGGACACAAGGGACAAGCCTTGGAAGACTGAGGAGAAACAACATTCTGTGGAGAAGGCCCAGCAAATTCAAAGGTCCAGAAGCAGGAGTGAGCATGCGCTTTTGAAAAAAGAAGGCTCTGTGCCTGGAACACGGAGAATCAGAAAGAGTGGACAGACTGAAGTAATGAAGACAGGAAGGAGCACGTCATTAGGTCTCAACTGATGATAGGAACACTCAGGGTTTCATGTTGAATGAAATGGGGAAAAGAGTGAAACAGCCAAATTTATTTGAATCTGATTATTTGTGAAGAAAAACTGCAAGAAGACAAAGAATGGAAAAAAAATGAAGAATGGGAGGATATCCCTGAAGTGATCCCAGTGAGAGTAGACCGTAAGGATGGAGAAGTGAGAAGCATTAGACATATTTTGAAGATATATTAGTGGGATGAATATTTATCAGTAACTTAGAATCTGGGAGACATAAAAGAAAAATTTGATACACAAATATATTTGGAAAAATAAGCAAATCAAATTATAAAGGAAAAACTAGAAATATCTGTATCTTATACCTCAAAGGGCTCATCTCTTTGGTATATAAAGACTACCTAGAAATTGAGACGAAAACAAGTAACAATGCAAAGTTCATGAGTAGACTGTTCTCAGCACAGGAAAGACAAACAGCATTAACACATGAAAAGAGGCTCCATTTCAAATGGGTTTGGCAAAGCAGTAGAGGAGGGGGCACTTTGACATATTGCAAAATGGTACAACCCCTGCAGAGGATAGGGTATTAGATTTTATATAGGAAGAGGACAAATGTAAGAATCAACAACAAGGTTCAAATTTTTATCTTGAATTAGGTGAATTATGCCATTTACTAAGTGGGGAAAATTACATGGATAGCTTGTAAGAGAATGAATGGGTAAACGAAGTCAATTCCAATCCAATCACTCCAGATTCAATTTTATATGTGTAAAATTTGTGATGCTTATTACATAGTTAAGTGACAATGCAACCAGGCAAATGGATATGCAGAAATAGACTTCAAGGGTTAAGAGGTATATTTTGAAATTAGCACTATAACTATGATATTGAAAATCATAATTTGAATGTGCTCCTACATTCCAAAACCCTTTACAGTGCACCCAAAAAGACCATAATGGTTCTCAAACTGTGAGTTTCATAAGAATCAATAGGAGAGGTTTTTAAAAATCTTTATTCCTAGGTCTTCTTTCTAGATATTTTCATTATCCCATGAAAGTATTGGATTGGATTCAGGAGTCTTTATTTTTAATAAATATCCCAGATAATTCTGGGATATATATATATGCTGAAGGCCAGACTATATAAGAAGCAGACCTAGAAATATGCAGAGCCCAAATCAAGAAACTTGAGAATACTTTTTCAAATGGTAGGAAGCATCAACATATATATCTAGAAGTGCCTGGAACACTAAGTATTTTGTGTTTTTTAACTAGCCTGATTTTTTCCTAAATTTTTATTTATAACAAGGTAAAAAATTATGTTTAAAAGTCCAAATAATATAAAAAGGGAGATATCAAAAAGTATTGTCCCCAACATTCTCCCTATATAGTTTATTTCCAATTTAATATCTCATAAGAAACAATACTTCTATTAGTTTCTGTTAGTCTTTGGGGAGTTACACATACCTTTTTCTAACAAGACAAACATAAATACATTTTCTCTCACATATCTTCCCCTTTTTAATCAAAAGGTAGCCCACTATATACAGTGTCTGCTTCTGTTTGTTTTTTCACTATAAATGCTAGCTATCTTTTCATATAGGTATTCAGAGAGCATCATTATTCTCAGTTATATACCTGCATAATATTCAGTGATGTACATATATCACGGTTTATTTTTATCAGTTCCTTGGTAATGGGTAGTCAAATTGTTTCTTCTATTTTGCTTTTAATTAAGGCTTATATTAATATATGTTAGTTATTTCATATATATGTAACATATATATATTCTGTAAAATAAATTCCCGTAAGAGGGATTACTGGGTCAAAGTGTAAATGCACTTACAATTTTGATAAAGATCGCCAAATTGCCCTCTGCAGGGGTTGTGCCATTTGCACGCCTACCAGCAATGCAAGAAAATGCTGGTCCTATATAACCTTGCCAAGAGCGTGTTGTTAAACTTTTGGGATTTTGCCAGTCTGAAAGGTGAGAAATGTTATTTCAGTGTAGTTTCACCCTTTTTGTCTCTTACTATTGAAATTGACCCTATATGTAATATGAGCTGTTTGTAGTTCTTGGGATTATTTTTCCCTTGTAACTTTATAAACTTTTCAGTAGTTTAAGCTCAATTTCTAGAAGCTCCTTATATATGAAAGAGATGAATTCTTTTGTGATATGACACAGCTATTTCTAGGTTTCTTTTGTATTTAATTTGCCTCTTTAAAAATACATTTCAATACATCAATTTTTCTTTTATGGTCTCTGCTTTTGTATGACTGCTAATAGGCCTTCTCTCCTCCGAAGTTATAAAAGAATGCACTCATTCCCTTCATTGCTTCAATAATCCTCCAAGTTGTTAAGATCAGTTTTATTTTATGAATAAGGAAACTGAAATCTAGGACTTAGATTAAGTCACTTTTATTCCTAAGCTTTCTCAGAACATGATTAAAGGCATGAAAGGGTAAATTCCTCTTCTCAGTGTCACTTTGCAAATTTTTGCTAGCATATTTGTGAAAGTTGTTGTTTGTTCTTCATTCAAAATCTCAATATTTTAAAGTTAAAATACCTGTGGTCATTGCAAGAAAATTTTGCAAAATAGTATCTAGATTTTTAAAGTATATGGTCCTTTTATTTCTGAGGCTTTAAATAAACACAAGATTGCTCGATTTTTGCAAACATTAATGTTTGCATTTAAACAAATACAAAAAGTGTCCCAAATCTTATAAATATTGATGTTAGGATCCAACATGTTGAAACTGCCAGGATCATGCACACCACCTACAGACGTCAGCAAATGTCCCTTTTAATTGAACGCTCAAAAGGATATCTGCAGGCAAGCAGAGAAGTCCTGCAGTGGCCACGTTGGACTGCATTAAGGGACACCTGGAATCTATGGCAGCCCTTCATCCTTGTCTCTCCCTTTCTCTCTGCCAGGGCCAGCAGGGAAGGAGAATGCTGACGTGTCTATTGAGAACAAGGAAAAATACTCCATTTGAGAGGCAGCCCTCTAATGGAGGGTGATCCAGTTGAAGCCTCATACTCAGTCTTCTCTTCCTACTAAGCCTCAGAACCCTGGGAGGCCACACTCCACACATAAGCAAGTCAGTGAGATTCACACAGCACAATGGCAGGTGATGTAGCTTATGCAGTATCACCTTTGGGATCCAGAGGTTGTAACAAGTGTTTCTCAGGAATCAACTCTGACCATTGATAAATGCTGCCCTCAGCTCTGTGTTAAGCTGGCCTCTGAAGCCTTTCTAGCCACAGTCCTGTAAATTGTGAGCCTGACCAAGTGATGTCTGCCATGGACATAGGAAAGGAGAGAAGTCATACCTGTGCCAAGCATGTGCCAAGCCCAACTGAAAAATAATTACAGTTAGTTTATAGAACCAAGGCCTGATACAGGCAATTAGGACCTTATACTCACCCCAAATGCCAAAAGTTTTTAAATGCTTGGTTCTAGCAAAGATTTTCTGATTCATTTTCCAAAAGGTAACATTATCTAGAAGGCTAATCTAGTCCTTGGTTTTCCTTACCCTACAATTTCCTCACTCCTTCAATTTTCTCCTCTAAAATCCAATGTTTCAGTATCTAACACAGTGCTTTGAAATAATAGATGTTCAATGAACACAACCAAATTACATCACAAAGAGCAGATTAAATTTTAAAAGGTCCTTTGCATATGTTCATGTATTGCTTCAATGAATACTTATTTAACACCTACTTATGTGCCTAGTTCAGGATTGGACATTGGACACTGGGACTGGATGGTTAGATGTGGTCTTTAAGTTTTAAATTTTCCTCAAATGCATGCATTAAAAATTTTAAATTTTGATTGAGTTACAGTGTATGAATCTTTTCATTTATGGCTCATACATTGCAGGTGTGAATTATAAAAATTCTTTACCTGCCCTAAAGCTTTGAAGATTTTCTTCTATTTCTTTTTAAAAAAATATTTAAAATTCACATTTTATATTTGAGTCAATTATCAATTTGGCGTTAATTTTTATTTAAGGTTTAGGTGAAGCTTTCTTCATTCCTTCCTCCCCTCCCTTCCCCCCCTTCTTCCTGCCTTATTTCCTCCCTTCCTTTCTTCCTTTGTTCTTTCCTTTCTTCCTTACAGATGTCTAATTGTTCTGGACCCACTTGTTGAAAAAGTTGTCTTTTCTCCATTTGGTTGTATTTGCATCTTGTTAAAAAGTCAGTTGGGTTTATTTGTTGAGTCTATTTCTACATTGTCTCCTTTGCTCCATTGATCTATGTGTCTATTCTTCACCAGTACCACAGTCTTGATTACTGTATACTTGAATGAAATAAGTACTGAAATTGATTCTTCCCACTTTATTCCATTTTTTTGCAAAATTGTTTTAGCTGTTCAAGATCATTTTCTTGTCCACATGCATTTTAGAATAATCTTTTCTGTATTAAAGAAATCTTGCTGAGATACTGGTAGGAATTACATGAAACTTATATTTCAATTTGGGGAGAACTGACATCTTTACCATTTTCAGCCTTCAATCCATGAATATAATGTACATCCCCACTCATTTAGATTTTTTTAATTTTTATTACTCAGTTGTACAGTTTTTCAACGTGCAAGTCTTGAACATGTTTTGGTAGATTTATATCCAACTATTTTGTTTTTTAAGCAATTGTAAATGAACTGTAGTTTAATCCCAGTGTTCATGTGTTCATTATTAATATATAGAATTATAATTGATTTGTATGTTTATCTTATGTCCTGTAATCCTCATATTAGTAATTCTATAAAGTTTATTTTTGAAGATTCTTTGACATTTTCTACATAGACAATCATGTCATACAAAAATAGAGATAGAGTCTTTTTTCCTATCTGATCTGTTTAGGTTTTATTGCCTATTGCACTCACTGGCAATTTATTTGGATAATATTTATTTGATTTATTTGATTATTTTATTTGATTATTTTAATGAGCATAGGAATTCTTGCCTTGTTCCTGACCTTAGGGGAAAAATGTTTTATTACTAAGTTTGAGATTAGCTGTAGGATTTTTGTAGATGTTCTTTATTGATGAAGTTCATCTTTATTAACATTTTTCTGAAAGCTTTATTTTTAAAATTGTAAATGGCTATCAAATTTCATTAAATGATGTAGTCATGTAATTTTTTTCTCATTTAGCACGATAATGAAAGGTTTACACTGATTGATTTTCAAATATTAAATCAGATTTGCATCACTGAAATAAATATTACTTCCTTATGATGTGCAATTCTTTTCATATGATACTGAATTTTATTTATTAATATCTGTAAACAAGAGAAGGGGGAGGGGGAAAGGAAAAGGAAAAAAAGCAAATAGAAGAAAAAATGGAAACAAACCCTTACCTTGTTCCCCGTCCATTTGAACATTTTCTTCCTATTTCACAATATCTCCAAAATACATTTTGGTCTTTATTTATGCTTTCGGTTTCTTGCACCCTAGAAATAATATGATATTAAACATATGTGTCCAATTTATTTCACTTAAGAATATGGTCTCAAGGTGAATCCATTTACCTAGAAATGTGTCATTTATCTTTCTTTATGGCAGAGTAGTACTCCATTGTAATAAAATTCCACATCTTCTTTATTCATTCATCATTTGATGGACATTTGAGCTGTTTCCAAGATTTAGCTATTACAAACTGTGCCGCCCTAAACATGAGTGTGTATATATATCACTGTGATATGATGCTTTTAATTCTTTCAGGAAGATATCAAGAAGGAATAGGGCTGGGGATTTAGCTCAGTGGTTCTACAGCCCGCCTCACAAGCGCAAGGTCCCAAGTTCAATCCCTGGTATCAAAAAAAAAAAAAAAAAAAA
>NW_004624788.1:5764140-5804916 GCF_000247695.1 Heterocephalus glaber | reverse complement strand
AATAAAATTTATTTTTAAAAATAAATAAATAAATTTCTTTTCACTTTTTAAAGTAGAATAAAATTTAATCCCAATTTTCTTTTCACTAGACTTGCTATTCTGTAAACTTTTCTGTAAAATATATAACAACTCTTTTTTTGAATCTGTTAAATTCCTTCTTGGCATTAATTGAAAGATGATGTGCTACAGAAATTGTCACTCTTAGTGGCATTGGTATCCTAGCATACAGCTATTGTACTCTAACTGTCTCAGCCCAAGTGACCTCATATTTATTTATGAAATCCAAACCCCTTTGTTCACTTCGTATTCATCAATAGATTCAAGTAAATGGTTTCTTATGTATTGTCCATGTTCTTAAGAGTTGGCTACTACTTGCCATGTCATAAATAAGAAACTTTTAAATTAATTACTTCCTTCCTAATACTTTTCTAAACATTCAGTCATCGAAAAACTTAAGAGTTATTCCCTATATTCAAGGGACTCAAAAATATGATAAAATAATTTTATATATGAGAAAGAAATAAATGAATTTTTTTATCAATCATTTCCTAATGTAGCCTTTAAAAATCTGATTTGAATCATTTCAGGCATGAATTGTGAGGTTGATTCCTCATTTTTCTGTTGGGATCATAGGGATTTTGGTTGATTTACATAAATTGTACTTTTTGAAAATATTGGCTTTTTGTCTGAAATATTCATCATGTTTTTTTGAGCTTCTGTATTTTTTTATTTACTTCTTAATTCCTTTGACCCCCAAAAGTTTAATCCATTACCATTTTCTACTAGGTAAACTTTTCCCATGTAATATTTAAAATCATATAATTATTGAAATAATCTTAATTTTATCTGATACTATTATATTTAGGATTTTTCTCACTTATTCATGTATAAGATAAATCAATGGTATCTGGGGGAATTCTTATCTAGTTTTACGTCAATGTTGGTGTTGTAAAGTTTAAAGGAATATTGTTGCTGTTGCTGTTGCTATTTCTGTTGTTGTTTTTCTTCCTCTTCCCCTTCCCCTTCTTTTTCTTCTACTTCTTCTCCTCCTTCATCTTCCTCTTACTCATTATCTTCTTTTGACATTCTATAGTATGAATTATTGTAGCTATAAATTTTCTATTTTATAGGCTTTAGGGGAAAAAATTTCCTGTAAAACTAACTGGGCCCAGAATCTTTTAAAAACTCACTTTTAAATAAATGTAGAACTAATTACCTATTGTACAAGGAGAAATGAGAGCTAAGCCTAAGGTTCTGTTTAGTGCTGCATTTACACTCTTCGGCTAATTAAAGGCAGTTGACCTATTTATCTTCTCTATCCTTTTGGTTTTTACTGCTCCAACCCATTCATGCTGTTCTGGTTTTGCCTCAGAAAGTAAAATGTTCAAGATATATTAAGTACATGTACCTACTCCCTAAGATGAATATAAACATCATGTACTGCAAACATGTACTAATAAGAATGGCAAAATATGAGTATCTCAGTGTTATGTTTCTGTGACCAACAGACCTACAGTTAATAGAATTTCTTCCTCATTGAGGCATATGTCCTTGTCTTTTTTCCACTTTAAGACCTGCTTGGCAATCTTTCTCCCTCCTTTTTTGCATTTTCATTTAATATTCAGAAAGTGCGTATCAGGAACTGTTAACATTCTACCAAATTGACTCAGAAATCTTCATGTCTTTCTTTAAAAGACAGTTTATGCTATAATCTCTCCTGCTCTTCTCACCCCACAGAAAAACAGTCCTTGCACACACCCCCCAAGAATTAACACACTCACAAACACACACACACACACACCAGAGTACTGAAGGTGTTCCCTTGATTGCATTAACTGTGGATAACAATGCATAATATTAGCACTTCTATAGTGTTTGATAAATGTGATCAGTTTCAACGTGGGGGAACATAATACTGGGAAATTCTTAAGTCAGAATTTCCCTCTTAGATTCCACAGTTGTCTTAAAGAGTGGTGAAATGACAAGGTGCTTCTCCAGGGAAACTCCCTGACAAGTCTTATTTTCTGAAGAAAAGTAGAAGAGAGGTGTGGAGATGGGAAGAAAGGGGAGAACAAATTTAAATTCACGAAGTCTTCTACTTCCATTCAATTAGACATGTTCATTGTTTGGCTATGAGATTTCCTGTTTGTTTGTTTGTTTACTTATTTTCAATTAGTGATGCAAAGAATGCTTTATAAATTGGGCATATGATTGTAGACCAGAAAAAAGAACAATTTTCTTAAAGAGAATTCATAGTTTTTATACAAAAAGGAGAACTAAATGCGAAATGAATGGTGCTTGATTTCAGTAATGAAAATTTGAGAGTGGCCCACAGGTTTTCAATACAGCCTTAAAAATTGCTGTGTTAAACTAGAATAGTCACCATTTAGGCAGAATAAGTAGAAAAGTAATTGTATTTATTCTTTTGACTTAATGGAATTAGCTCGTTACTGATAACTTTACTGTAAGCTGGTAGAAGGAGGTTTCATTTTGACAGCAAATACTGTAATGATCATTGCTCCTGAACAAATAAGAATGCATGCTAACAACATATTTGTTTTTTGGATGTTTTTTTTTATCCTACATTACTTCTATAACAGTTATGGGTTGATGAAAATATATTTATCTGTGAGATTTGATTAAAACAAAGATTTTTAATTGTCTATAATATTATTTATTTATAGTAAAACCCCACTGTATTGAGATATAATCATATAATCACATCATATAATTTAACCAGTTAAGGAATACAATCCTAAGAGTTTTTAATATGATCATTTAATATGATCACTACAATCAATTTTTTAACATTAGCATCACATCAAAAAGAAACTCTGTAACCATTAGTAGTCATTCCTTATTTCCCTTCCTTCTTCTACCTTTCCTTAACACATACCAACCATGATCTCCACACCAGGCATCACTAATCTACTGTGTCTCTGTATACTTGCCTAATCTGGGTATATTTCAAAAAATATTATTCTCATCTAACTGTACTAATGTCTGCAGACCAACATCTCCTTATTTCCCCTCATCCTTAACAATTCAAGCCTCTAGTAACCACTATTCTACTATTCTACTTTCATGGTATCAATTTTTTTAGATTTGATGAATGAGGGAGATCATACAATATTTGTCTTTCTGTGCCTGGATTATTTC
The DNA here is from genome assembly GCF_000247695.1 of Heterocephalus glaber. Next base: position 5,801,757 of record NW_004624788.1, on the reverse strand, counting down.
ACTTGACCAGCAATCTCCAAGCTCGTCCAAGTTGTTGCAAATACCAGGATTTCCTTCCTTTTAATGATTGAATAGTGCTCTATTGTGTATATGTATCATATTTTATGTACTTATCACTTGTTGATAGTTACTTAGGTTGATTTCATATCTTGGTGCAACAATAAACATGAGAGTGCGGATGTTTCTTTGGCATACTGGTTTCCTTTCCTTTGGGTATATACCTGGTAATGGCACTGCTGTATCATATGGTAGTTCTTCTAAATATATGAGGGGACACCATATTGTTTTCTTTTTTTTTTAAATTCTTTTATTGGTATATTTTAGGTATACCACACAATTGCATTTCTCATTGGGAACTTCTACCTTTACATGACTCATCTTGGTTCTTATTATTTCCCCATTCCCAGCCCTCCCTTCACCCCCTCCACCCTTCACTATGTACAAAGACTTTGTTTCCATTTTTTCCATTTCTCATCATTTTTCCTTTCCCTTCTTTCCTTTCCCCTGCCCCTCCCACTTCCCCTACCCCTTTGGACCTTTTCTTCCTGTTTCACATTATCAATTATTCATTCTAATCATTGGTACATTTTAGGGATACAGTATAATGACATTCATCATTGGAAATTTGCACCTTTACAAAGTCTCTCTTGGTTCTTATTTTTCCCCCTTCCCCTGCCCTCCCTTCAACCCCTCTATCCCTCCCTATACCATATTGTTTTCTATAATGGCTTTACTACTTTACATTTCCACCAAAAGTGTTAATTTTCTCCACATCCTTGTCAATACTTGTCTTTGTATGCATCCCTGAAAACTTCACAAAAATGATCTCTTATCTAGCAGTATGATCTATGAGAAGAGCTTCTTCAACTTTAATGTGCACATGGATCACCTGGGTGTCTTTTAAAAAGCAGATTCTGGCTCAGGAGATCTGGTGTGAGGCCTGAGACTGTGCATTATTAATAAACTCTCAAACTCTCAGGTGATCCTGATACTTCTTGGTCTGTGAACCACACTTTAATCAGATCAGGAGAACCCAGCTATTTTAGTCCTAGTTCTGTCAGTCACTGGCTGTGTGATCCTGGGTATATTATTGATCATCCTGAGAACTTAGATTGTTCTCTTTTCTAATATAAGGCTATTTGTCTACCCACATGTATGTGCTTTCTTAAAGAAACGCTACAGTGAGAATTTCAAGATATCAAAAGATGAATCACCAGGTAGTTATCCTTATTCAAGAAGGACATCACTCTTTAAATAGCTTGAACTTACAAGGAGACATTTAAGGGTATTTTTGGAAAATCATCCCATTTGATTTGACAAATTTTTATTGATCCTTTTCTGGGTGAAGATGTTTTGCAAGGTACCTTCAAGAAACCTGCAAATAATGATACTGTCATTATTCAGCACCCTACTAATGTTTGTAACCTGTTAGGTTATTAGAAACAGAATACAAATTATTATCTAATATCTCAGGAAGGATTTCATATATGCATAAAAATTACGTTGAAGATTATGACATTCTAGTGAGTTTTATAGCAAGCTTAACAGTCACTTATTTTGTTTCCAGTTAATAAATCCAAAACAGATAAATTACTGTGTGAACTGTGTTTAGGGACATTTGGGGTGGTAGAGGCCCTGCAACAGGAAAGCAAAGGGAAGTTCAGCAACCGTGCTGGTTTTTCAGTATAAAGCACATGGGTTAGAGTTTATAACAGAATAAAAGTAAAATGGTAAGCAAGGGCCAGATTATGAAAAACTTTGAGTGGTAGGTGAAGGGTCTATAGTTACTCCTCCAAATGGCTACAAGGTTGAAAACCGGTAAGTAATATGTATCTGAATTGGTCATAACAAAAATTAACCTTTCTGTTGTGCAAAAGATATATTAAGAAGGGAGATTGGTATGAAAAGCAGCAAGTGGGTTAATAGCAGTAGAAAGGAAAGCAAGAGCTTGTTTGAGATTCTTATATATTGAGAAGAATTGATGACTGGTCTCACATAGAAAGTGAGACAATCAGACATCAAGTTCAAAATGGGAGTGGTTTAAAATGTCTGTGAATACTGCCTTTTACTGTTGCTGGAAGTTCATCAGAATTAATGTCTGAAATAATAATAAATAAACTTTTAAAGCCAAATTTGTGTGAGGCCCTGTAAGGGTTTTTGTAAGCTATAAGGCTAGCCCCTTCTTCTGGGATAGTTGAATGAGTCAAGTATACATCTTAAGAAAGACCATTTAGTTGATTTCTACTTTCCAATCATTACCACAGGGCAATTATATTTATCATTAATCTTTTAGAATAAAATCTACCAGCTATTTTATTTACAGCATTCCTATTATTTTAATCATAAAATTTGAGAACTAGGAGGAATCTTAGACTTCCTCTAGTATAACTCATACATATTACACACAAAGACACTTAGGTTCTGATAGAGGAAATGATTTGCCTAGAGTCACACAGCTAGTTAGCAATAGAATTATTCCTGATCTAACTGAGAAAGCACTACCCAACATACTTTATAAACATGAATCATTAGGAGAAGTTTGGATAGTTGGACCAAAGCAATGTCTTAAAAAAAAAACCAAAAAAACTCTGAAGTTGCACACTTCCTAAAGATTAGAAATTCAGACTAGTGACTTTGGTTTACTTTCAAACCTGGTTATTTGTTATTTCCACATAAATAGGGCAGCCGGGGATTCAGCTCAGTGGTTCCGCAGCCGCCTGCCTCACAAGCACAAGGTCCTGAGTTCGATCCCCAGTACCCACCCACCCCCACCAAATCACATAAGGACAGCAAAATAGACCTGTTAGTCAGCAGTGGTACTAATCACTATTACTCACCTGCTCTTGATTATTTCTTTTCAACTTTAGTAGAGGATATAAGTTTTGCTGTTTGATTAGGTGGCATTTTACCCAAAATACTCAAAATCTATGTAGCCATAAAAGTTCCATTTTGCTGTTTGACATCAGAGGGCACTCCTTTGTCTTTTCACTGAGCATCAAGGGTGACTAGCAGTGGACCAGTTGACAGGGATTGTTTTCTTTGGGTCACAGTTTTTAGGCCTTTTTGCCTCCGTCTCTCTTTACTGGTACTTGCCCCCCCGCCCACCACGTCCTCTTCTCACTATCCTGTATGACAGGCAGACTTACGGTGGACAGTCTTCAGCTGAGTACACTTGCAGACCTCCCACTTTTCACAGGCCCCCTGGCCCCCACTTTCCCTCTTGGCACAGAGCAGTCTCTGATGTAGGAGGCTGCGTCTGATGCAACATACTTTCTAAAGTGGTTAAGTTGGCACTGTTTTCCTAGGAGATCTGGCAACCCTACACTTCCATCTTACTTCAGCTATGTAGAGGATTTTATTTTATTTTTTAACTCATAACAAACTCCAGCATACTGTGCCATCCAAGATACTTTGAAATGTGGCTTTACCCTCTATGGCTCATTAACATCATTTTTCAGTTCCACTTCATCTACTAGTCTCGGCAGTGAGTTGACATCAGTCACTTTTCTGTCTTAAATCTGACCCAACAAAAGACATCTCTTCCCACCTTATCTTTTTCTTTTCTCAAGTGTGAATATAAGATTTATCTGTTATTAAACTGTTTACTTTTTAAAGGTATCTAGCGTTGTGTCACTGTTGATTTCACTATTTGCAAACTGGCTTTGTCATTTTATTGATAGCACTTGAGTGAAGAGCTCCCTGTTAATATATGCAAACTCACAGCTCCCAACAAGCTTTCCAGCCCTGTTAATGAGAGGATTAGCAAGAGCACTGCAATGTATTTAACCTGCGGCACTAGCTCTGTTTCAATAAGACTTCAACAGCCTATTAAATGGAGTGAGGGCTCAATTAACCCACACAAAGGCCACTCTACCCAACGTGGCAGGGAGGACCACATTTAGCATCTGCCTAAGCAGCTTGTTGGAAGCTGGAAATAAAGAGGGTGACATGTTCTTGCCTGGAGCTATGATATAACTGAAATGGTGATTCTAGTTCATCTGGGCTGACTGAATAGGTGACAGCATTGAAACCTACTACTATCTCGCCATATGACAGTTTAAAAAAAAATCAGAGTAAACTCAACGGTCACTCCACCCCCTTTGCCTTCCACCAAAGGAGCACCCCCATTGTTCCTGGGTCATGGATTATGGGTTTGAGGAAGGAGAGTGTCTCAGGGTGTGATAGTTTGTGGTTGAGTAAGAGATATGATGACATACACAAAGATATCCCAGGAAATATGTTATATTCATACAACATTTTTTCCTAAAGTTACAAGTTAGAATTGAGTCATCATCTTTCATAAGAATGCTTCACAAATAGCCAGCTAAATGCCATTTTGTTCTGGAAATCAATGTATAAGAAATGTCACTGAGCTGATACTGCTAATTCTTGGCTTGAATCTTATTAGGATTGTTGGTTTACATGGCTTGTAGAGTCACCTACCTGTCAGGAAATCCAAGGTATCATAATTCTTTCAACATTTCAGTTGGAAATTAAAGTTGACTAAGGAGATAACGATTTCTTTGTTTAGGGTGGCATGAATCTATTACAGAGATATACCTAAATCTTCTTTAATATTCCACTTGTGAATTCTCCATGTGATACAGTTATGAACTATGTAGAAAAAAGACATTGTTTGATATTTTCTCCAGTTTCCCAATGAAAATTTTTCTTTTAAATATTTTCTCTTGAAACTAAACCACTCCTAAATATTCCTATAGATTGACCATGTCACTTTATTTTTGTGGGGTTTTTTTGTCTCATTGTATGCCATGTGTAAATATTAATGAATCCCCTTTACCTGGTTTTACTTTTCACTCTATTATTTGTCACCTTCTAACATTCTATATCATGTGCTTATTTATCATATTCAGTGTTTATTACCCTTATCCTTTTCCTAGGGTGTAATTTTAAAAGAGTTTAGTGGGTTTTTTTCTTACAGAGATAAGACAAGCCTCTCTAAAAGTATCTAGCATTGTTAGACTTTCCATAAATTTTGTGGACTCAATGAATACAGTATACTTTACTAGCTTGGAACTTAATGAAGAGATTTATTAGACAAGATTCTTATTAAAAATAGTTACTTCTACTCTCACAAAATAAAGAAAAACCTCTACATCCTAGGTTGACAGGCTACATGAAGTCATCAGGGTGGCCCTAATAGGATAATGGACCACATACCCTTGCACCATTACTGGTGAGGGACTTGAGAAAGGATAGTTTCCAGAATTGCATTTGACACCTGGTCCTGTGAAGTGGGGTGGATTCTTACTAGATCTGAATCCTTTTACTTACTCATTCTGAGGTATGTTTACAGTGCAAGTCTTCAGCAAATATTAGAGATACAAATTACTGAGGCTCTGCATCCCCCATGTCTATTGGGACTGATGAAAATGCTGCATTAATGCTCCATATTTACTGCACCTTTCCACAAAACATTCAGCTATGGATTGCTAAAAGGGACAGCATATTGAAGATGTTATTCAATAATGTAATACTAATCATCCTTTTATTGTATGTATCCATTCACTTGTGTTTCCAGAGCTAAAGCCACCCTAAAACTAGAGAGTATTTTATACTCTTGATCATGAAATTTTTGTGCGATTAGCACTGACAGCTCTCTTTCATTTGTGTATCTGAGTAACCTCAGAGCTAAAATTAATTCTAAAAATCTTTTCCCCTTGGATTTCTTTGTAAGTAGACTTTTACCTGTAACTACTCCATGTCTTGAATAAACTTTGGGATTCTTCATATATGCAAGGTGAGGAAGAACATTTTTGTACGTATGTCCTGTAGAGTGAAGAGCCATCTTCTGTTTGCTGGCAGAAGAGCCTTGTTCAGCATTGCCTCCAAGCCATATAGATTTGGAACAATACACAGTCTTAGATAATAATATCAGTTGATAGCATAACTATGCTCTCATTTGTTCTTCCTCTGGTTGATGAGGACAGATCAGAAAGAACCATCAAAGGAAGTGTACTAATTGCGCCCAGTCTTATTCCACTGTCTGACACCAAGACACTGGATGAATGCTCCATTGTCAGAGAAGTTTCTCTGTATTGCTTTGGTTCATGAAAAACCTTATTTGACATTTTGCATTTAAGAGTTTGATTATATAGAAGGACCAAGCCGAACCAGTATATGTTCCACTTGTGCTGCTTTCTAGAACTAATGCTTCCCTAGCGAGTATTAAGGTATAATTGAAAAGACAACTTATAGTTATTATTTCCACTAAATTTGTTATAAAATAAAATCTTGTGGGATTTGACTTTTGAATGAAATCTCCCAAGGAGTTTTGAAGAAGTCACTTTATTTTATTTTATTTTTTCATCCAATAAGTCATAACTTTATTAGTGATAGAAACAGTACAAATTTCAAACCACACTGCCGTGACCTTTTTGAAATACCAACAAAGTCTTCCTTTCAGATGGTTACATTTTTAGTTCCATAATAGCATTTACAGTATCATTACTGTTGTTCTTCAGGGCTCGGACAGCCTTTGCCCTTGACACATTTGCTTGTGATATAACCAAATCTATATCCTTAACTTCCACACCTGTTTCATCAACCTCTTCCTCTTCACTCTCCTCTTGTACAGTTGGAGTCTGTGTATTTTCTTGAATGTAGAGACAGCTTCACCTTGAACTTTGAATTTCTCAGCAGCTGCTAACTGTGCTTGCTAAAATAAATCCTTAATCTTGGCTTCCCCAAAAACTGTGTAGGTATCTGAAGCTGGACTCTTATAGACATCTGCTTTTGCGATAACAAAAAGGATATTCTTAGATTTCCAGATAGTGACTTTAGTAACCCCTGTAACCTGCCGAAGACCCAATTTGGACATAGCCTTCCGTGCCTTCTTGTCACTCCGACTTTGTTTTGCTTTACTGACTGGTTCTTCATTGATTTCAGCTGCTGCAGCCAGCTGGGCTTGTTGTGTGGTTGCTTGGGTGGAATCTTGCTCCTCCAGCTCTGGTACTGATTCATCACTGTCAGATTCTGTTCCAGACTCTGTCTCAGCCTGGGGCTGTGGCAACTCCTGCTCTGTAGCAGGGACGGTGTCTGTAGCTTCACCGGGCATTTTGTGCGGAGAACTCGGAACCAAGATGGCAGCAGAAAGGCCAAGCCGAGAGCGTGACCCGCGCTTGTTGTCGAAGTCACTTTATTTTAACCCTTGTCTAATCATGAGAAAATATAACAATCAGCAGCAGCAGCAGCCTATCCAGGGTACTATTGATTACTTTTGTTAACAAAAGCTTTTTTTGGTATATGAACACAACCTTCCATTATAAAATATAAATCCACTGCTACTAATATATTTTGTGGAAAAGGTTCTCATATAAGACTGCTCGTCTTATATTTAAAAACAAAAACAGAAAAACAAAAACTCAAATTACCCTCTGTATTTTTTCATTTATCTAAACTGCAATGTTTTATAAAACTTCATAATAGTAGAAAAACTACTTTAAAAAGGAAATGAAGCAATATGGAGTCTAGATGTTACAAAAACAATCAAATATATTAAACTTGCCCCCTAGAAACAACACAAAACAAAAGAGAATTCTTTGCAAAGAGCCACCTAGAAATTTGGCAAAAAGTTTGAAAATCATTGCCATTAATTTTGGTTATTGGTTTTGGGGGTCCTCATTTCAACTTGATAGGCAGATATAAGAATGTGGCAATTTTCTGTTTAGTGGGGAATGGCTGAAATGTGAGGAATGCTCCTCTAATTTTGTTTAGCTAATAGAAGAAAATGTTGAGACATTTCTTGTAGCAGCTTCCACGTTATTGATATGCCTGACACCCTGAAGATTGTGCAGATACAGAAGATAATAAAATCCAGTAGCCAACATTACAAAAGTTTTTAGATTTAGGTAACAGGTGCCCAAACAATTTTAATAAAATATGGTAAGTGCTAAGATAAGCAAGATCAACTGTTATCTCCAATATGTGAACATGGACTACTCAAGAGCAAATTAATGATGCTGGTCAGACAAATTCTAGGATTTGGGGCTCATTCTGTGATATAGCTGTCTTTCATTTGCTTTGTTATATTTGGCCTATTATGTAGGAAAATGGACTTTCATATGAAAACCAGATTCAAATTTGGTTGTATCTCAGTTATTTCATTGGAAAATAGAAATGAAAATACCTACATCATTGCCTTAGTGTGAGAATTAAACAAAACTAGAATGCTGAGCCCAAGAACAGACCCTCAATAAATAGCAGACATTATTGGTCTTGCTCTTGTTATTGTTCTTGCCATCATTAAATTCTGAGAACTCTGATAAATGATATTTTTTGTTACTATTGTGTTAAATTACAGCAAGTCTGTGACTTCAGGCAGTTCACCTACCTGCTATTCATTCTTCTCTTCCTCCTTTTTTCTCATCCCCAGATGCCTTTCCACTTCACCAGGATCATGAACATTTGCCCTTACAACTTGTCTTCCCTCATGAATCATCCTCTTTTAGGAAAAAGCATGATTCATGGGCTCCAACGGGCCTGCAAGTCTTCAGAGATAAGGAGATGAGAATGAAGTAGAAGAGGGCCTTCCAGTGAGTCATATGCCCAAGGGCACCGTTGATGAACATCAGGGAGTCTGGACACTTGTGAGGAATCAACTGACTTGGTTTGAGGATAAGGTGAGAAAATTTTCCTGTGTTTATCAGGATACTTGAAAGAGAACACATTGACACCAGTATTCTGGAAACAGACAGCCTAGTGTGCATAGGAAAATGAAGAGAGCCATGAGAACAAGAGGTTGAAACACAAAGACAAGAGTGATTAAGGGTTTGACAATGAGACCATTCCACAGTCAGCCCAGTTTGTACCTACAGGAGAACTGTGATTGCAGTCAAAACTGTCAGCAAGCTTGTTTTAAAAGCTATCTTGAGCTCTTCAGTAATAAATAGTCCAAATAAGTTCACAAAACTCTGGCTTTAGAGGGTTGTGGGAGTTTGGAGAAATTAGATGTATACCTAACTGTATGAAAGGTTTGGACCATCTTTTTCCTATATGTAGTCAAGAGGTGTTTTCCTGTTTTGCATGCAATGCATTTTTCTGTGATTTTGTAATGCGTTTTTGTTGAAATATAATAGGCTTATTGAAAAGTACACATATCATAAAGTTCAGCTTGAGGAATTTTCACAAAGTGAACACAACAGTGCATCTGGCATCCAGATCAAATAGAACATAATGAGGACTTGCCAAATATCATTCGGATGCCCCTTATCATTAGCACAACATCCTTGCTTTCCTTAGAAGTTTCCCAGCTTCTTTAGTTTATTGAAATGGAATCATACAGTATGGACCATCTTTATGCCTGATTTTTTCTCAACCTTCTCTATGTGAGATTCATTTACCTACAACTTCTAATATTAAATAATTATTTAAAAACAAAATATGTATGGTACACTATACAGGACTATGTGTACATTTAAGAAAAATTTTGTAAATCTCGTATAAATTAGCTTACTCATTTAATTTGCATTTATGTCATGAATGATATAAAGAAGGGAGATGTAATCCCTGCTCTCAGCATCCTAGTATGTTCAGTGACGATCAAGACCATTCTGTAGCTTTGTGTTAGCAGAACTATTAACTAAAGGATGAAGTAGAAACAAAATGGAAGACCCTTTACCTAAACTTTGGTAGTAAAGAGAAGCTAGTGGGATGCTGGAAGTGGAATCTCAGGAGTGCTGTCCCAGGATGCAAGTAATAAGCAGTCCACTGTCTGTGGAGAATTTTAAAATCTCAAATCATGACAGCAAGTTATTTTTATTAATAACACTAGACACCAATAATTTAATTGGTGATATATTAGCCAATGATATACTATCCCCTTTAGCACAATTTTGTGTGACTCTAAATTCTAGGCAATTGTTATATATGTAATCTTCAGGTTAATACATTGGTAGTTCTCTACTAGATAAGTAATTGACATGGAAATTAATTTGAATAACTGAGTTTTATATGTGACTTCTGATACCTGTGGACTCAACTACATGTGTTTGTTTTAAAAATGGATCCCAGTGGTTCTGTCATTCAACTTTTTTTCAGGTATAGTTTCTTCAACCTCTACAGAAACTCTGAAATAAGCAATAATAAAAATGAACAATCAGAACTTGAGTTACTTCACTTTTGTTTTTGTTTATAATCTTTTGGAATTTTTGTTTGTGTTTAAAATTTAAACAGTAAAGTAAGATATGAACTGAAAATGTAGTATTTTGTGTGGGAAATGAAATTTTTATTTCATATATGAACTGTCTTAAGTAATTTGAGTATCATTGAAATTCGTATTTCTTCCTTTGTGTTTAATTTAGAAATAAATGTATAAGTCACAATATTAAATTAGTGGTATGACTTCATAGTTATTGCAGTTTGGTTTTTTCATTTCATTGAAAAATATTAATTAATTCTTTTTCTTTTTGGGGGGGGTACTGGGGATCAAACTCGGGACCTTCCATTTGTGAGGCAGGCAACGGAACGACTGAACTAAATCCCCAGCCCTATTAATTCATTCTTTTTTCAGGTTTTAAACTTTGCTATTTTATTTGATTATCCTTTTTCATTAAAATGAATATACATAAAAAAATTTAATTACACTCTGCATTTATTGTGTGGCTATTATTCATTTCATGATTGTTTTGTTGTGTAAAGGAGTTGTTACAAATGATCTACATAGGCTCATTTTCCTGTCAGACAGAAAAACATCTGAGTAGAGAACAGTAGAAGGTACTTCAATATACAAGATGCTATTGCTTATGGATTTTAAATGACAATTATTACCTAAATTGGGGGGGGGCAATCACATCTTTCTCCAAATGGAAGTGAAATGGAGCTTGTCTGACACTGGAAATGCTTAGTGAGCATTAGATTTTGGAATAAAGATGAAAGCATCATGCTAGCACGCATTTTGATAGGTCCACTGCAGCCTGTTCAGTTTGGGACGGAGCTGACCATCTGCTTAGAGCTTTTTAAATGAGTTTAAGTAGGCTGAGATGTTCTTTGTTGCTTTGGGTCTTTGTGTTGAGGTGTATTATTATTCCAAATTGTTGGAAGCCAGTCTTGCAGGAGGTAAGGTTTTGAATTCCTGATGGTGTGTGAATTTTTATCCCCAAGGTTTCTCTGGGATGAATTGATTTGCTGGCCAGAAATGAGGCTGAATTCCTCCATCAGGTTAAAGGCTGTGGACACAAGGGTGTTTGGTTAGCACCAAAGCACCTCATCTGCATACTGATAAAGCCTTCTTCCCTCCCGGCCCAAGCTTGGCAGTGGCCAGTTGCTAATGCAAGCTGTTTGGGGAACAAAGCAGAAATCAATCTAGCTTTCACCTGAAAGTAAGTAGAGCCAAAAGGAAAGGTCCCTAGTTTTCATTAAGGTCTATCCCCGCTCCCAAACTGGCACCTCTCTTGCAGTCACATTTGACAGAGTTCTCCTACCTCAGAGATTTCAAAGAAGCTCATTTTTACCATAATCAGGCATCTCTTCTCCAGATTTTCTAAGACAGTGTATTAGTTTGCTAAGGCTGCCAGAATAAAGTACCACAGACTCAGTAGCTTCAACAATAAAAATTCATTTTCTCACAACTCTGGAGGCTAGAAGCCCAGATTGAAGGTGTAAGCCAGATTGGTATCTTCTGAGAACTTCTCTTCTTGGCTTTCAGAGGTGCATCTTTACCCTGTGACTTCATGTGATACCTGTGTGTGTCCGCGCCATAATCTCTTTCTGTAAGGACATCAGTCAGGTTGGATTAGGGCCTACCTATATGACCTCATGTGTTCCCAATTGCCTGTTTCCACCTCTTCTCCAGATGCAGTCACATTCTGAAATACTCAGGTTTAGGACTTCAACATATGAATTTGGCAGAAAGGGAAGAAGCATACAGCATTACAGACGGGACCTTCTGGGTGTTACTCAAACCTGATGATACATTATCATCTTTTTCCTTACCTTGGAAAAATATTCTGGGTCAAAATAAATTATTGTGTCAAGACAGGCTAGGCGTACATTTGTCCTGGAAAGTCAGCTTTTAATGATGGAAATTTTCTCCTAGTCCTCAAGTCCAGGGCATTGAAAGATACTTGACTTAACTAAGAAAGAATCAGAGTTGGGTAAGCCTAATATGCTGGAGAGGGAATGGGGAAAGTATTGTTAATATTTTGGTTATTTTTACATGAAAATTATGTCTAAGTCTTATTAATGAAATGAGTAAAATGTGGTAAACATCTAGCAAGCCGGCCAAGAATTTTAGGATGATAGGATTTATCTGACACTTTATGAACAAATGGACCCAGGCAGTTTTTTAGCCACTGTCTTTATGGAAAATGGGTAACTTGATCCATTCCAAGAGCTGGCCATTGCTAGGAGAGACTGTCTCCTGCCATTTCCATTTTTGCTAAAAGGCAAATATTTTTTGTCCAGAATGTCCTACCTTAGAAAAACGGGAAGAAATGTCACATCTCTTTAAGAAAAGTAATCTAATCTAACCCAAAGATGTAATAAGGAATAACTTAGATCTACTGTCACGATGCAGCCTAGGAGAAAGAAATATCTAGATAACACAGATGGTTTATTCTGGTTTTGTTTAAATACAGTTACTTTAATTTATTTTCTTTATTCTCATTGTTTTTACTTTTTCCTTTAGATATGTATTATTATGAAGACTACAAAGATGAAGAGTTAAAATGCATTGAAGACATATAGTCCAATAGGCAGCAAGGTGGAATGACACATAGCAGTGATGAAATTTCATTTATGTCATTCATTCTTTCATTAACCCATCAAAGACTCCAGACATTGCACCACGGTATAAAGATGTTACTATGTCTAAGACAGCCGGAAAGTTTTTGTCTCCAGGAAGCTGGCAGTCACAATAGATGCATTACTCTGACAGAGGCAGGCAAGTCACTAAGAGAAATATATTTACAAAAGCAAAGTTTGAGGACAACTTATACAAACTGAAAATATAAATTAAAACAGCCCTGAGTCTGACCTGCAACACCACTAAAACAAAAGCAAAAAGCAATATAACAGAAACTTTCAGCAGGTCCTTAGGCTATAAATGGTGGTTCTTCTCAAACAATGGAAGGTTAAAGTATTTAAAGTGTATACTACCTGTGGTGCACAGGCCATTTACCTTCCTTTTATTAATGTTATAATAAAAAGTATTTTAAAATAAAGAAAGTTTTACTTATATGCATTAGCTATATTATATATTCTGTGTATGACCCAAGAAAATTCTTCACTCAGTGAGATCCAGGCATCCGAAAAGCTAGATACACACTTCAGGAATCTGTGTACTGGCAGTGAAGTCAAAGAAAAGCTTTCTCTTAGTATGTTAATTAGCATTTTGTTGCTGTGACAAAATACTTGAGAAAAAGAACCTAAAAGTGGGCAGGTTCATTCTGGCTCAGTTTTAGAGGTTTTGGTCTATGGTGGGCTAGTCCACAATTTCTGCATCTGTGGTTAGGCAGGAAAGGCATGGCAAAACAAAGGTAGTTACCTCCTGGCACCCAGAAGCAGAGAGAATGAAGAAGGGGTGAGGAGCAAGACACACCCTTCTGGGGTATGCTTCCAGTGGCTTGTCTCTTCTGACCGGACCTCACCTCCAACAGCTTCACAGCCTCCTAATAGTCCATTCAATTATGAACCTATCAATGTTTTAAACCATTGATGAATCAGACTTCATGATCCAATTACTTCCCCAAAGCTTCGTCTCTGAAAATTGCTGCACTGGAAACCAAACCTTCAACACTTGAGCTTTTTTTTTGTGGAACTGGGGATCGAACTTAGGACCTTACACTTGCCAGACAGGTGCTGGCACCACTGAGCTAAACCTCCAACCCACTTGAGCTTTTTGGAGGGAAATTTTAGATGCAAATCATAGCACCTAGCACTTATGAAATTACTTGTAAACTTTCCTATGATTCACTATCACAAACACCCAAGAACTTAACTCAGAGTCCAAATTATATCTGAAATAATGTGTGCTCTAGTAGTTATGTATCTGGTCTTCTTTAAAAAATAATATGCTCTGTACCCTTGATCAACATTTCTAAGGTTACTATGTTTAATTTCAGTTAAGTGTCAGGTGATTTCCATAGATCTTGGGAGCCACCCACCCATATAATCATCAGGAATCCATCCAGCCATCCTTGCCCTTCCATTCATCACCTATCCATTCATCTATCTGTCCATCCAGTGCCTCCCTCAGTATCCAGCCCATCATAGGCCCTCAACAAAGATTTGTTGAATGAATAAATAAATGCACCAAACTTTGATTGTGTGACTTCTCATCTTCTGCTACCATAGCCCAAATAAACCTAGAGACCATCTGGAAACACTGGCCTGCTATAAGTTCACTCACTAGTTTTTAGGGTGGGGTGATTGTGTTGTTATAAAGGTGTGAAGAAGAGTTTGAGTATAAATCTTGTAACAAATAGCTTTTCCAACACAAAATCTTTCCAGTAATGTGTAACTTTTAGATCTACATAGGAAGAGCTATTTAGAAAAATTAAAAACTGTATTCTCAGGTTAACTGTTAGAAAAATCTCATGGGCAATACAAAGTCTGGTTTTCCTAAGATTGTGATAACTTAATGTTTAGTCTAGAGTTGTCACTTGTCTGATGAGAGAAACAGTGAATGAGTCTCTTCAAAATCTCCAGATACTTGCTAAGTTCCCCTTAAGGGAATTAAATCCACAATGTCAAACAGTTCTAAGTTCCCCTGGGGCAGTGGAATAGCCTTTTGTGGGAAGAGGTGTTGGAAGAAAGGACATGCAATGTTGGTGATAGGCTCTGCTGAGAATGTAGCAGAATTAATGTGTACTTATTTTAGTCTGCATGTATGTGATGTCTGTCTCTTGATCATACTGAGGAAGCTTAGCAAACACCAGATATATCACTTCAATTACCGTTTTTCTGGATGTGTTTTGGTTTACCAATCATTTTCCCATAGTGTTTCTCAAATTTTTCCTCCAAACTACACTCAGTGCAGGGTGGAGTGAACATAATTCCCTAGGATCTAAGGGGAACTCTAAGCATCCTGACATAACCTGAAATTTCTTTTGTTAATAAAATTCATGCATATTTTCCTTAATGTTTCAATACTTCTAATGTATCTTTGTGCTTGTTTTAATGTGGAAATAATGCTTTAAATCCAAGAAAACCATTCTGTACCTGATCTTCCCTCCTCTATTTCCTCTGGTGTGCACAAGAAATACCCATGGAAACTTCATGGAGGAGAACATTACTGCCATCCTCCTTTGCAAAGGAGGACATCAAGGGCCAGAGAGGCCAATCAAAATTCATAATTGACTCCATTTATTAGTTTTGAGGTGTCAGGCATAGTCTTAAATCATTTCGTATAAATTTATTTGTCACAGCCACTTCATCACTACCATTTTGTGGTTTTTTTTGGTACTGGGGATCGAACTCAGATCCTTCCGCTTGCAAGGCAGGCAGAGGAACCACTGAGCTAAATCCCCGGCCCCAATCACTACCATTTTATAGAAAAGGAAAGCAAGACTTCAAGAGGTTAAATAACTTCCTTTCATTCACAGAGTTGAAAGGAATGAGACTGGATTTAAACTTGTTTATTTCAAAGGATCTTCTCTTCTTCTTCTTATATCATTGCTCTTTTTTAATGTTTCAAATAAATTGGTATCCTTAATAATCTGATTAAATCTACTTTAGGAGCAGTACCAATTATCCATTAATTCTTTGAAAGGTATCTAAAGGATGTACTCCTCAAATCTTTGAAACATCTAAAGACACACTCCCAATCCTAGCAAGCTAAAACATGGGATCCCTGTCACTCAGCCTGCAGTGTTCAATATGTGCTGTGTACTTCTCCAGATGAACTAAAGAAGTACATATGAAGCCATGGTTTCATTTTTGAAGATTTTATGATGTTGTCACATACTTAGGTACAAATCAAAATATCACTATGTAAGCATGAATACATAATTGCCAATAAATAAAGTAGTCCACAATCTATTCCCAGGTCTGGAGGAGTTCATCTATTGAAGAATGTTAGAGTAGGATTTATTTGAGAAAAGCAGGTGGCAATTCCCCCATTCCACTTTGATGCAACAAAGAAATATTTTTCCTTTGTAATATTCTGATAGTATGTTGGTTCTCATCAATACATAAAGATCATTTCTTCCTGTCTTTCAAGTTTTCAGAAGTCTTTTTTTTCTAAAAGACATAGAATTGATTAAAGTGCCTTGAGCTACCTGCCCACCTTTCCTTCTTCTCCCATCAAACCCTGTGCATACATCTCCTTCATCTCTTTTCCTATATATGTGTGTGTGAGAGAGACAGCCTGTACATTCATTGAAGCAACATTCATTTATTTATAAAATGTTTTAATCACCTATCAGGTACTGAATGTGGTAGAGGAATACAGAAATCACTTCTGCCTTCAGAGAAAAATGAGGGGTAGAGAGGAAGGACGTAAGAAAAATGGATAAACATAAAAGTACATACTTTTATATATTCTATATTTCTCTTCTTTTGAAAATCATCCTTCACTTACTGAGGAAACTTGAGCAATGAGAATGAAGTCACAATCCTGTATTTTTAAGATTCATGTGTTCCTGAAATAGTCTTTCCAAGACTCTAACTGAACAACATGATTTTAAGTAACCTTACATTATGCAATGGCTCTTTCTGAACAAAACACTTTACTTTTGGCAAGTTTTACTAACAGCTGATGAGCAGTTGTTGGGTTGCTTGTTAGCCCTAGCAATTAAATAACAATCATTTAAAGTAGTATATGGACCAGTTGGAAGCAGTGTGATGCTACATGTTGGGTATAAAGTTGCCTGGACTTGCTGTGCCTGGTGTTGATAAGGTAGCAGATGGTCTAATAGACTCCATCATTGAGCAGCTAAATTGGTAGGGTCTTAGTTTAATAATCTTGTGTTCTAATGATTTAGGCGAGTGATGAAAGGCAGGGCAATTACTTGTACTTGTAATAATGCCCAGTTGGCCTGGATGGAAGGGACACTCATTCATACATGGTGTGATGTAATTAACTCCCATTCCCCAGAAACATGGCTAGAGAGGCTACCTTGATAATACACATCTCACCTTGATGCTAAAATTTAAAAGCACTTTCCAAGTGGAAAATGGCTCTTGATTATTTGAAGTGCTAGAGGAAAAAATATCTTTTAACCTTATGTTGCTGTAGTATTTCTATTTCAAAAGCATCTTCATGAGTATTCCTTTATTGGATTTAAAAATATGTTGCCAGGAATTAAACAGTATGTATCTGCTATGAACTATTTACAGATGAGGGAGGCATACAAGGGTGGTCTGGGACCCAGAAAAAAATCTAGAGGCCAATTATAATCCAGATATCTCAAGGCCTAGGCTTGGAAACTTTCTCCTCTGATGTACTCTTCAGACTCATTTTACCCAATAATTTCTTCCTATACTTTTGCAAAACATCTCATCAGTGCTTCAAATATGTGATATAATCTGTAAAATACAAGCTTATGTTTTTCACTTCTTAAATCTTTGTAGAAGTAAACTGAATAGTCTGAACATGATTAAAATGTAGTGATTACATT
Source organism: Heterocephalus glaber (assembly GCF_000247695.1). The sequence goes on along the minus strand of NW_004624788.1, from coordinate 5,784,178 downwards.
TTTATATTCCCTAACATATGATGCAATGTACACGAAGTGGAATACCAAAAAATGTGTTAAATAACATTTCTTTTTAAAAGATCAAGTTACAAGATCAACATACAAAAATTAGTTATATTTTACATTCCAACAATAAGCATATGGCAAGCAAAATTTAGATTACAATGAAATTATTACTGCAAAAAAATGAAACATTTAGATATAAATGTAATAAGATGTATCACATCTGAAAGCTAAAAATTATAAAATTCTGATGCAAGAATTGAAGATGATCTAAATAAATGAAGAAATAAATCCTATTCCTGAATTGAAAGACTCAAACTTTTAGGGATGTCCATTCTTCCTGAAGAAATAGGAAGGTATATTACAATTCCTATTAAAATCTAGACAAGATCTTTTTTATAGGTATAGACTAAATTATTCTAAAATTTGTATCGAAAAGAACAATTCATAAAAAATAGCTAAAAATCATGGCTAAGAAAAATAAAAGTATAAGAGATGAGTCTATTCAACATTAAAGTCTGCTTTATGGCTATAGTAATCAGAGCTATGATATATTGCCAAAAGGATAAACATATAGATAAAGGTAACAGAGTATGAAACCTGGACAGAGAATAGAACCCATACAAATATGCCAAATTGGTTTTTGTCAAAGGCAGAAGAGACATTTAGGAGAGGATGTTTACCTTTTCAGCCAGTAGCACTGCAGAAGTCAGACGTCCATTAAATAAATAAATAAATGTCTGACATCTTATAAAAATTAAATCAAAATGTATAATGAACATAAGTATAAAATTACAAAACTTTGAGAAGCAAAACATAAGAGAAAATCTTTAGGACTTGGGAGTAGGCAAAGTTCTAAGACTTGACATCAAAAGCATGATCCAAAAAGGGAAAAGTTTATAAATTAGAACTCATCGAAATTGAAAACTTTTCCTTAGCAAATGAACCTGTTAAGAGAATGAAAATAGTCTATTAAGATCATAGAACCACAAGTTATAGTTTCAAAAATATATTTATAAATCATATATCTGGCAAATACTGGTATCTTGAATACTCAAAATTTAGCAGTAAAAAGTAATTCAACTAGAACATGGGAAGAAGGCATGAAGAGAAAATTAGCCAAAGACCCACAGGGGCAAACAAGCATATGAAAAGATATTCAATAGCACTAGTGATTAGGGAAATGCAAATTAATATTACAATGAAATATCAGTACACACTTATAAGAACAGCTAAAATAAAAAATAATCACAATGCCAAATGCTGGCAGAATTTGGAGATATTAGATGACCCGTGCATTGCTGATGGGGATGCAAAATTATTCAGACAGTTTGGAAAATAATTTGTTGGTTTTGTAAAAAAACAAAACAAAAACATTATACACTACAGTACAACCCAGAAATTCAATTCTTGGACATTTTTCCAGAGAAATGAAGAATTGAGCTCATATAAAAACCTATATAGGAAGTTTTATAGCTGTTTTATTCATAACCCCATTTGGAAACTTCCCAGATGTCCTTCAATGGATGAATGGTTAATCAAACTATAATACATATATTCCATATAAAACTACTTAGCAATAAAGGAATGAGCTACCCATTCAGACACAACTTTCAACTTAGAGGAAAATCCAGAGGATTGTTCTGAGTGTGTGTGTGGGGGGCGGGGGGGATTGTGTGTGTTGGGGGAAGTTAACCTCCCAAGGTTACATACTGTATGTTTTCAATTATGTAACATTTTGAAATGATAAAATTATAGAAATGGCAGATACATTCACAGTGGCTAGAGCTTAAGGAGAAAATGAGATCAGGAGGGCAATGGGTAACATGATTCTATTCTGTACCTTAAATGCATCTGTGTCAACATCTGTCAGCAGTTGATATTGGGGGAAACTGAGTAAAGTGCATAAAATTTTTCTCTATTTCTTCATCTTGAATCTATAATTTTCTTTCAAAAGTGAAGTTAATATAATTTTTCATAACTCATTATTATAGGCTCTATAATACTTCTACTTGACAACATTTTGGTCAAGTTAAAAAAAAAATTGGTCTTAGTATGGTAAGTAAATTAAAGCACAAAATAAAAGATAGTAGAAAACAGGGAAATAGATCTTTTGCAGAAGGGAAGGATTGAAAGATGGAAGAAGATGGTAAGAAGGTGAGGGGAGTGGGATGAAAAAATTATGATGTGTTATATACATGTTATCAGCTCCCCATGATGACTGTAATCATTATATACTGCAAACATGTATTAATAAAAATGTAATAAAAATCCTGGAGTTTTTCTGTATTATTATCCAAAGTTATCAGCAAATGCCCACTAATTTCTCACTTTATAACTCAATTTGTTATAAATTATGTAATTGGCCCAGTAGACTTAAGAAGAGCTATTGATATTATCTCCATTATCTCATCTCTTCCTATTGGCTGTTCTTCACCATTGTTTTACTCGCATGGGCACCACATCCTACTAACCTGCCAACTTTTGAATTTCCTTTAGTTAGCGACCTACTTTGTTCTTTAATTCTGAGTATTTTCTTATAGTGCAATTGCTGAGTGGGAACAATTAGAGTTTACTGAATCCCTATTCTGTGTGTAGGTCTTACTCAAAAGGGGAGGGTGGCTATCAAAATTGATGGCAGAGAATAGAGAGAAAAGAGCATTGAGTAAGGTTGCCTTGATGAGATACCATCTCAGAACGTGAATGCTAGTTTAGTGTAGTTTTGGTTTGTTTTTGAGGAGTAGAAGGCAACAAAGACCTGGCATAATTTGCTGATACTGGAGGATGCTAGACGAAATATTATTAGTTAGGCCTACATCAAGATATTTTACATACTTATGCTCACCAAATTGCTGGATGTGTCCTAATATTATCCTCATCTTACACATAGGGAAATTGAGCTTCATGTTGACATGTTATACAGGGTTCTGTAAGTCAGGAACTAGTAAGTCAACTCATATCTGCAATATTATTAAATTTGTGTAGAATACCCGATTTGCTACAGTGCATGGGAATCATAAAGAAACTAGAGTTTTCTGTCTGTAGTCGTCTTTAGTCAGAGTCTTATAAAGAGATGATAATCATAGTCTGTAATACCTATTTCTGATACACTTCACAGTTTTTAGTTTTTAAAAGGAAGAGGGAAATTCAACTGGTATAAAATTATTCTGTAAAAGTATTCTCTTAAAGACCAAATCTTCACTCTTTGCCCCTTTCCCAAAGTGGTCTCCTCTTCCCCTTCCCTACTCTATCAAAAAGCTGTTTTCATAAATGTTTTGTGGCTTTCTGTTAATGCAGCAGCACTGTGGCCACAATTAACTGTCACAACATCAAATAGGAGTCCAGCTACCTTTGCGCAGCAATGTCCATCACCAGTGGGTAACTGAAGACTGACAGCCTACTTTACGACCTGAAAGAAAGTATGAATTTCACATGAGGGATACTTAGTTCCCTAAAGAAATGTATTCACCCTGGGAAACCACTTTCTTTATTTTCACACACAACTAGGGACATTCCAGAAGTCTGTAATAAGAAGATGAAGGTTGATACAATGAACATTAATTGAACACTTGAGTGTTCCAGGCTCTCCTTTTATTTGTTAAACTCTATGTAGGTACCAATCTCTATGCTAAGTGCTTTATATGCATTATCTCACATCATTTTCAAACATTTCCATTACCACATACAAATCTTACACATACCACAGCTTTCATTGCTAGGTGTAAGTTTAAGATGTATGGTCCAGTATGTTAGCTCAAGAGTCTTTGGGTAGACAGAAATCCAGAGAGACTGCACTTGTCCTCAAGCTTCATTACCTTACTTTTGCAAAAAGTGTGTAGTGGGAAGAAAACAAATATACTTTCTCAGTCACAAGACCTAAGTTTCTGGCCTAAGTTCTGCCACTGCCTAGTGGTTGGATATGACCCAAATCAATTAGCTTTTTTGTGTCTCCATTTCCTCACTTGTAATACAATTTCATTGACTAAAGATTTTTCTTAAGATTCTTTGTATTTTAAAATGGTGTACACCACCATCTAATTTGTGTAGTAATACACATTTGAGAGTATGTTTTAAAACTTAAAGCCAAACTTCTGAAAATCCCAGGCATCATTGGCTCCAAGTTCAATGGTGGCTCTTGCTTGGTCCTGCTTTCCAGTTGAACTATCAAATCATGCTACATTTTAGGGATCTAGACAGCCCTAACAGATGTAGGTTTAATTTTTTCCACCAAGTACTGACGTATACTTAAGCAGGTGTTAGGGTTGAGTTTCTTTTGTTTTTCTGCTTTTAGCCATTTGGCTACCAGTTCTTGTGACAAGTTTGTTTGTTCGGAGTCGTACTACATTAATTTTCAAAGTGGGAAAAACCCTTCAGGAAAAAACTATTTTTCAAGTGTAAGAACATTTTCAGCTCTAGCCTCTTTTACCCCAACTGAAAAATACAAACATGTGGTTTGAAGTAAAAGGGAAAAATGTAACTGAAAGTCTCATTGCAGGTCCACAAATTATTTCATTCTGTCTTTTCCCTTACATAGCAAAAGAATAAAAGCTATGTGATCTGAAAAAGTAATACTTCAGAACTGTTGGCGAGAAATCAAAAAGCACTGAGTAGGACAGGAAAGCGAATGGATAGTGTCACTTGGATTGCTAAAGAAATTATGTGGATTTAATTTCAATACCTTCTTGAAAATTTCATATCAGGGAATTTTGGCTTGCTGAGTGTGGCAGCTGGCATTTAAGGGCAAATATTATTTATATTCTGTATTTTCTTGCCAAGGTATGGCATAAATTTATAATATGTATCTAACCTAGAACCTAGGTAGCAAGTTTCTTTAGCACTTGGGAGTATTGGAGCATGTAAGTTTGAATTAGGTAGGGGTAGAAAAAGTTTATTGAGGAAAAGTTGCTCAAAATTCAGCAATACTGGCAGAAGTAAGCATCCCTAAGGATGCAGAAATTTTCTGAATACATATAGGAGGTATTTTCATTCATCTTCAGTAAATTATCCTTTATACTCAACTGATTTTCAAGTCTCTAATTAGCATTCTAATACACAGAGCCTGAAACATGGTGGGAACTAATAATCAATAACATACATGTGGAATAACAGCAAGAAGTGGGTGAATGATAAATGAAAGAATTAGAGCTGTACTCCTATTCCTATGCTTATTACTAGAATAAAATATTTACAATCAGTATATGGTTACAGGATTCAGAATCCAGAATAAGAAATATATAGTTGTGAAGCCATACTTTACTATTTACTTGGTATGTGCTCTTGGGCAAGGCACTTACTTCTCTAAATCTCAGTTACTTCATCTAAAAATGAAGAGGATAATAGTATTAATTTCATAATGTTGCTATAATGACTGATTTCAAAGTTCATATAAATATCACAATGCCTGACACATAATATGGAATAAAACTGATTAACTGTAGTCATCTGTTTCATCAGCAATTAAATAAATTATATTTGTAGTTAACAAACCCCCTGCAAAGAAAACTCAGGACGAATGGTTTTGTTAATGAATTCCACCAAACATTTAAAGATGAAATTACATCAGTTCTTCACAAGTTTTTCCAGAGACTACAGAGGAAAAAAAATATTTCCCAATTCATCTTATAGGGTTAGCATCACTCTGACACCAAAATGAAAGAATCCATAAAAAAAGGAAAACTAATGTCTCATATCCCACTTGCAAATATAGGGGAACATTCTTTTAAAAATTTTAGCAAACTGAATCGATCAATATATAAAAACTATAATGCATTATGACCATTCATTGGGTTAATCTCAGGATTCCAATGTTGATTTAACATTTAAAAATCAATAACTCACCATATAAACATATTTAAAAAATAAAAATCATATGATCATCATAGTAGTTACCAAAAAACGTATTATGACAAAATGAACCAAATGTATAGTAAAAATTTTTAGCAAACTAAGAATTGTAGGAAGAAAGTACAAAATAAGTTTTAAAAAATAGAATTCATATAAAACTAAAATTAATAAGAAAAATTAAAATGTAGGAAAAGTTGATAAATGAAACTAAAATAATTTTTTTCAGATACTTAAATATAATGGACAAATATCTGGTATACTAAGTAAAACCATAAAATGAAGAGCAACACATAAATGCTTTATTAGGCACAAAATAGAAAAGAACTTATGAAATGCATTCCAATAAATTTAAGTACTTTTGACAAATATTTTAAAATCAAGATTAAATGAATGATATATGATAACAATATAAATGAGAAGAAAAGATAGAAAAGCCAAGTAGACTAAAGTCCAAGGAGGAAATTGAAAACTTTGTCAAAGATCTACCATTTGAAAGAGTACCAGGCTCAGAATATACCTGCTATTTCCATGTCATTCAAACTGCAAAGTTCACATGATGCTTATAACAAAATTGAAAATAATAGCATTAATAGAAAAAATGCTAGCAAATTATTAATGTACATAGAAAAATTCCTAACCCAAACCTTAGTGAATCTTACTTAAAAAAAAAAAAAATAGACGTTTAAATAGTACACCATTTTCAAGGATGGTTCAATATTTTTAAAATTACTTAATACATTTTTAGTTCTGTGGTATATTAAATGTGAAATAATTCTTGCATAAAAATGATGCCAAAATGGACAATAAAAATATTACAATACTTAGGAAACTCTAAAATTATATTCTAAGCCATAAAAAATCTGAATAAAGAATAAGTTATATTTCAAAATATAAATACTAAATATGTAAAATTTTTACAAAATTGTTACTATGTGTTTGCAGTACATAGTGATTACATATTAATCATGGGGAATTGGTAAATGTACATAAATATTTCAATTCTTTTCACTTCCCCTTCCCTTTTTTCTCCCTTCCCTCCATCTCTAGATACATTTTTCATTTGCAAGAGCTCTATTTCTTTGATTCCTATTATCCATCCTCCATTTTGCTCTTTGAATTCTTTATACAGTGTACTTTGGGTTTCTCATATAATAGAAACTATCTAATACTCAGGCTTGTGTGTCTGATTTATTTCACTTAACATTATAGCCTTAACATTCACCCATTTTCATACAAATCACTCAAACTTATCCATCTTTATGGCAAAGTAGTACTCCATTATGCATAAATGCCATCTTTTCTTTGTCCAGTCCTCTGTGGATGAGAATTGCAAGATTTTGCTATTATGAATTGTTCTCCTATAAGCATGGGTATGCTCATATCACTGATATGATGTCTTTAACTCTTTCAGGAATATATTAGGAAGAGGAGTAGCTGAGTTGAATGTAATTTCTGTTTTTTAAATATGTAAATTCAAGATAATTCAATACAAATATCAACTGTTTCACATGTGTATAATTTTATCTTAATAAATTGACTTAAGCCTACCTGACAGAAGCCAAGATAATTTGGGAAGCAAATCATGCCAAAGAGATTAGCACTAGCAAATACACCAATTACAGGAGTAGAATCCAGAGAAACTCAAGAATAAGTACAAAGTCAGCTGGGCATAGTGGCACACAGCTGTAATCCCAGCACTCTGGGAGACTTAGGAAGAAAGATGATAGGTTCAAGCTCAACCTGGATAACTCAGCCACTTGGTGAGACCCTGTCTCAAAATAAAAACTAGGTAGAGATGCAGCTCTGTGAGAAGGCCCTGGGTTTAATCCCCGAGACTGCAAAAAATATAAATAAATAAATAAATAAATAAATAAATAAATAGTGGAAATTTAGTATGTACTATCATAATATTTTCTATCTCAGGAAAAATAAATGGAGGCAAGTTGTGTTAAAGCAATTGGATGCCCATATGTAATAGACAGATATACAAAAAATAAAATTCATATGACTTAGAGATATAAATATAAAAACAAAGTAATGACAGTATTAGAACCACATGTACGGAAAGTACTTTTTCAACTTGGGGTTGAGACAGCTTAAAATTCAAAATCCCAATACAAACATTTAATAATTATAACTGCATAAATGTTTTTAAAATTTAAAGCAAATAATACATAAGCAAAAAATAAAAGGTGTGAACTAAGAGAAAACACAAGGCATAACAAATTGCTAATATTTGAAATACAAAATAAGTTAATAAGAATTAATATGAAAAAATCAATCTAATAGAAAATTAAGCAATGGATCTCCACAGACAGTTCACATAAAAATAAACACAACTGGCCAATAAACATACAAGATAGGAATGTTTGACAGTAACTAAGGAAATGTAAATTTTAAAATATTAAGACTCCATTTTGCTTATTAAATAGCAAAAACTGTGAAAGATTGCTAAGAGTCAAAGCTAGAAAAAAATTGTGGAAAATAGGAATCCTCTGTTTGGGCTTGTTTTGAAGAAAAAGTTGGCAGCCACAGATCTAATTTCAGGAATCTATGCTAAAGTAGTCAGATCACAAATAAGTAAAAATGTGCAGTGTGTACAAACATGCTCGCTGCAGCAGTTGGTAGTAAAAGAAACCATTTAAAATGCCCATCAGCAACAGAATGTCTAAATAAATTAGAGCACACTCACATGATGGAATCAAACCAATAAAAAATGAGGTAGATCCACCGATACAGACCAGACACATGGCCAAGGACACAAAAAAGTTGTTAGACAACGTGTAGTATGACTCCCTTATTGTTTAAAAGTCACATTGAATGGGGTTATTGGTGGTCTTTACATTGATTTTTGCTACTTTTTAGGGCTTCATTTTGAGTGGGAGCTGCTTCTAAGCTTTTCCTCTTTCATTAGCTTCTCCAAATCTGTAAGCACTTGAGCTTTTGAGCAAAACTAAAATTCAGGAGTCACAAACCATCCTCACCCAAGCCACATAGAGCTACGGAGGAGAACCTAGAATACTCACTCACTTCAAGAAGGGAGCGCCTGAATGCTTTAAGAAAATACATAAAATACACAAAATATCCATGTTGTGCACCTAGCTGAACTTGCAATCAGAGAAAAACGCTTTTAGATTAAATTGCAAAGCTAAAAGGGATTGTTGGTATATAGATATACATGCCAGAACCCTTGCTCATAGATTCATTCAACATCCAGTCAACAAGAACTCATTGACTGCTTACTGAATACCTTGCACCATTCTCAGTGCTGAGAGTCAGATTTTTTTCCAAAAAAAATCAAAGTTCTGAGGTTCATGGAACTTTTCCAGTTTCATCACTGCTGAAAAGGCAACTGGACAGGAAATGTGCATCATCTGGAGGGCACATTCTCACCTTCAGGCTTCCTGCAGACTGCCTGAGCTTGCTGTCCTTTTTGGCTGTGGTCCTTTCAGCTGCCTGTGACTTTAGCAATTTAGAAAATGCTTCCCAGGTGAAAAGGTTTGAGGAGAAACAGAAGCAAACAACGAGAGCATGGGATTTTTATAGTTCTCACTCTGTGCCTGCATTTCCCTGATCCCTTAAAGATAATTCTGAACTGATGAAGATTATTTTTTTTCTTTTTTTTTTTTGGTACCGGAGATCGAACTGGGGTCCTTGCACTTGCGCAGCAGGCGGTGAAACCACTGAGCTAAATCCCTGGCCCAGGAAGATTAATTTTATTGCTGGCTTTTGAACTAGATTTCCTGTTCCAATCTGAAGTTATTTTTCTTATTTTTATATACATACATTTAGCAGCAGCACCTGTAATTACTTAGTAACTACAACATTAAAAGGTTTGCTAAAACACCCTCCCCAACAGCCACAGAAAAACTCCCCTCTCTTATTGATCGGATTCTATGTCTTTTGACTTCACTTCTAAGCAGATGTTCTCCTTTTATCCAATGAATAAATTGATCCCCTTCCAAAGAAGAGCCCTCTTCTTCCACCACCGAACACCGTTAACATTCTCTGTAACTTGTACATGTAACTCTCCCAAGATGACTGTAAACTGCATGAATTGCAAACATGTACTAATAAAAAGATAGATAAATTTTTTAAATTCTCTGTAACCTCAAGGGAAAAAAGTTCATTTTTTAATTGTCTGCATTAATCTCCTTCAACATCAGTCTCTACTGATTTCTTCACTTTGACCTTAAAACACAAAGAACATCTTCTCTTTTAACAACACAAAACAAGCTGAGCTCGGTAGTCCATGCCTGTAATCCCAGTACGATGAGAAGGTGTGGCAAGAAGAGGATCACAAGTCTAAATCCAGCCTGGGGAACTTAATTGCTTAGGGAGAGGCCTTGTTTCAAAGTGAAAATAAACAAGAAACAAAACAACAACAAAAACAGCTAAAGATGTAGCTGAGTGCAAAAGCCTTGAATTCAATCCCCAATACTGCAAAATACAAACAAACAAAACAGAAAAAAAAACCCCACAAAGTTTTCCTTGACCTAGTTGCCAGCAATCTATGGTCTCCTTCTTACCGCTGAACTCTTCCAGGTACAGCTGGCCCTTGGCTGCCTGTCTGCTCTGTAAATGGCCCTTCCTCCGCCAGTCTAGTTTCTCACAACTGAAGTTGCACTCACAAAACTTTCCAGTCAACTAACTACCAAATGTACTTGTCTTTTTTAAGTCCTGATGTGCTTTGGCTCTTAGAGTTGCTGTTTACCATTGTTTGCTTTTAGCAGGATGTTCCCCCGCCATTCTTGAAACCACTTTTTGTTCCCCCATGGACCTTCAGTTTCCTCACCAACTTGCTGTCTATTTTTATCCAATCTTCTTGTAACCACACCTGCTGCTGTTTTGCAGATGTGAACATAGCTTCCTGCATCTTGTCTGTGGGACTGTTCTCCACCTAGTTCTGCCAACTCCAGCCTAGTTCCAAGCCCCACCTCTACATTTCTCACTGCCTAGTGGAGTCCAATCTGGTATCTGAAACCATACTCTTCACCTTCTCTTAGAAATACATTTTGACCTTGCTGGACATTTGCTTGTTTGTTTGTTTATTTGTTTTATGGCATGGAACCGAACCCAAGGCTACATCCTCAGCCCTTTTAAAATCTTTCCATTTTAAGACAGGGTCTCACTAAGTCACTAAGATGCCCAGGCTGAGTTCAGTCTTTCCATCTTCCTGGCTCATCCTCTCAAAGTGCTGGGATTACAGGCTTGCGCCTCCACACCTGGCTCTGACCTGCCTGATTTTGTGACTGGCTTCAATTTCTCTTAGAACACTCTGCTTGTCTGATCAATTTGTATTTTCCACAACCAGATTCTTCGTTGCTTTTCTAATTTGCATGTTTTCTCGTCCCTTTTTTCTACCATTAATCAAGCCCTCTGTGACTCAAGTCAATATTTTTAAAAAACACAATCATAACAATTTCCTAAATATAAGTATGTTCAGTCAACCTAGACAAGGTAGCCCTGCTATATTCCAAGTATCTTCTGTGTCCAAACCTGTGGTCAGCTCCTTCCTTTACAACCAGCTTCTTTTTTATTATTATTATTCATATATTTATTGGTACATTTTAGGTATACAATATGTTTACATTTATCATTGGGTGCTTGTACCTGAACATGATGTATCTTAGTTCTTATTTTTTCCCCCAATACCTGTGCGCCCTTCACCCCCTCCACCCTTCCCTATTTACATAGACTTTGTTTCCATTTTTTTTTTTTCTCATAATTTTTCCTTTCCCTTCTTCCCTTTCCCTTTCCCCTCCTGCCACCCCTACACCTTTGGACCTTTTCCTATTTCAAATTATCAGTTTCAACCAGCTTCTTAGCAAGTCTCTCAATGTTTGCCTTTCCTGAAATAAATTGTTTATCAAACTATTCCTGTGGCAATGTGTTATATCTACTTCCCATACTACTTCGGTGTCCTCTATTTTCTTGGAACTAGTACTTAGTGGTTCGGGACTTGCCTAACATGAGCAAGGCCCTAAATTCAGTCCCCAGCACTGCAAAATAAGTAAGTAAGTAAGTATATTTTCTTCTATTTATTCTTCTCTTAAATGAATATAAAATTGTGAGGCAAAATGGTCATTATGTCAGTTAGAAATTATATTTGTACATTAGTAACAGAGATCTGCAATAACAGTGACTTAAGATGACATTTTGTTTTCTCTTGGTATAAAACCTAAAAGGTAAGCAACCTAGAGTAGGTATCCATAAAAGGGACACAGGCTCTTTTTTCACTTCGTGTTCTTTAGCAAATGGACACAAAGTGCTAGTGTTTCAGACACCTAGCCCACACTCTAGGTAGGGATGAAGAAAAAAATAGAGAAGCACAAAATAATATGTATCCCAGATGAGTCACAGACTTTTTCTTTTGCTTAATAGTGACAAACAGTTCTGGAAACTTGGGGAAGTTAAAATATTGAAAAGGAAATTAGTTGGTGTGATTATTAACAGAACATTAGAGAAGAAATCACATTAAAAAATTTCCCATACAACCATGATGGCATTTACCTGCTGTTTAAGTGGCTATTCAAACCAACTCATTCTCACATTGGAGTAACATGACAATATATCTGGTAAGAAAAAAGTAATATGGTAATTGTGTGTAAAAGATGCAAAAAGGAAGGAAAGCAAGATTTTAAAAGGATATTCCAAAACAAATTATATGAAATGAGAAACATCACTACCATCATGAAATCTCATGCGTAATGCTCAGTGGCATCTGCCAGTATATGCGCTGTGAGTTGTAATGTGCAACTACTGTTTCCAGCCATGTTTATTTTCCTCTACAATAACCCTATATCATCATTCTCTCATTGTGGCCTCAAGGATTAGTGTGACATAGAATCAAAAGCCTAGAAAGGAACTCAATGGTATTTTAGGGTATTCAAATGATTGTGTTAAATGAAACCACTTAGCTAGTGGCAAGTTGGCTCTAAAACTCAGTTCTCCTGACACTAAAGATGGAGCCTTATATTCATCACAGCTTCTCCTCAAACACTAATGCTTATTTCTCTACTGCCACCCCCCACCCATGTGGATGGAACTAATGATCTCTCTAATATAGAAAATATCCAATGTACCTACCTAGGTGGCAGCTTGGTATCTTTCTTGGTACACCTCCGTATCAGAAACTTAGAAGCAAATGAAGTTACCCGACAATTGTTATTTGGCCAAACTCAGTGCAACTTGGGCCTTCTTGAGATTATTATGTCCCAGCACTCTGAGGCGCCAATGGAACAAGTTCCCAGAAGGAAGGGCTCCATTTAAGCAAATGGACATCTTTTCCTTCCCAAAGGCTGAGGAAAGATATGTAGAACAGACTGGTCTGTGCTGAGCTACCATTTCCAATTCATTTCCTTCCTGTGGCTGAAGGAAGGGGGACTGGTTCATTAACAAAATCCAAGCCAGATCAAACTCTGTCCCCATTACTGATTCTTCTTCCAGGAAGCCCACTGTTTTCCCTGCAGCCTCCCTGGTTTCTGTCAGTATTCTCCTTCCAAGTCCAAGACAGTATTCTGGCTTTTGTTTCATGGTCTTTGTATCTTTCCATTGATCTCTCTTCCTTTGGAAATAGTTGGAGAAAAAGAGGATAAAAACACCAGGATAAGGAAAAATTAAAAACAAAAATGACTACAATGACAATGAAGGGTAAGCATTGTAGACCGGGGAGGGAGAAAGGGAAAGGACTAGTATTTTTTTAAATGTCATATACATTATGACATATATTGTATATTATATTATGTATATTATATATATTATATATTAATATGTTGGGGTTTTTAAACTCTAACTCCTTCTTAAAAGTTTGAGAAATAGCCACCAAAACATCAGTTCACAATGATAGATCAAGGCCTATCTTGCCGACCTCATGGGCCTCTTTAGTCACTATACCATCTGTATTAATTCGAGGAATGTTGGGCTTTATTTTGACATTATAATTTTCTTTTGTTGGCATTTCCCTATGTTTCGAATGTGAGATAGAGCAAAGAGGATTTCTCTTTGCAGCCAACATGCCTAACTCTCAGAAATGTGCAAAGGTCAGAAAAAGTTGGGCAGATTTACTTGCTTCTTTGAGAATAACCTTGGTTTTTCTATATGCTTTTCATTGTATGTTGCCTACTTCCTCTGCTTTTTGGCTTTCTACCATTCAGATTGACTATATCTTCTAACAGCCCAAGCTGAAATACCCCTTTTCCCTCCGAAATTGCAAAGTTTGATTGAATCCACTTCCAGCTTTAGTTAAAAATTAATCGGAGCTTATTCTGCATCTTGTGCCATCCTCAATCTAAATACGTTTTATTTTATTTTATTTTTTTTTTAAACAATTTTTTCAAACCACCTTGACAGAGGAGAAGGCATGTAACAGAAGGAGGGTATTGTCAGAGCCAGAAGAAACATGATTACCAGAAGCACAGACAGCTCATTTAAGAGCCTCCCAAGGTAATTCTGAAAATAGCCAAAGTCTTCATTCAGTGAGCATTTCTAATTTTTAAAAAACACTGAGCAGTTGCCATGGGCCGTGATAGCACAGATGCCAACAGCATTAGCATAAAGATATCAGGCATCACTTCTCTCTAAGTTTTTTTCCCTCCTGTAGATAGAGGCAAGCTAGAGATTTTGCACTGGATGCTGCCAATTCCTGGCCTTTCGGTCCTACCTTCCTACAGAGAGAACTGGATGGGGTGGGAGTTGTAAATTAGAAAGAAATGTCCCAAAGGTGCTCAATCTCTCTGGACTAGGATGTACATATGTTAAAGGGAGCTTGGAGGAGAAGGTGGGGACAGAACTCTATAAATTGTTTCATTCAAATGCAGGATTGAAAAACATCTAGCTATAACACTCTTTTCTTAGCTTTTCTACTTGGCCAAGCTAGTGAGTTATAAAGAACCACAGCTGGAAAAAAAAATATGTTTTTCTCTCAGGAATTCAGAGAAGTGCTGTTCTCTCAGCCTCTGGGGTGTGATCCTGTTTGCATTTTGTAAATCTTTTAGTAAACGGAAAAATGATACCCATCTTAGTCTGCTGTGGTCTGTAAGCAGAATGGGTCCCACAAACTGATTCTAGGCCAACCTGCACAGGATGGCCAAGGACCACCTAAGGCTCTTAAAAAACAGGAGCTCAATGGCGCCACGCCTGCCTGGCAAGCACAAGTTGCTGAGTTCAATCCCCAGTACCAGAAAAAAACAAAACAAACAAACAAGCAAACAGGAGCTCTGAGTAGTGATTTAATATGCAAGTGCAACCCATAGCATAATGACAACAAGGCATGGTCCAGGAGGACTGGATAGTTTGCTTCACGGATAGAAAGAGAAGTGACATATCACAAACGACTGGAGGACAAGTAGATTTGGAGGAAAAATCTGTCATAGAAGGTCAGTCATGGTGTCTACTTCATGTGTAATCCCTTTCAGATGAAGCAGCAGACCAGCAGCCTTTCCTCTGCATGCAGAAGCCACTCTGAACCATGACTCCTACCACAGGGAGAACAGGGTCAAGCAACTCAACAGAGTCTCATAGAAACAGAGTAAGGAAACATTGGAAAACCAAATAAACAAAAATTTTGTCAGAAATTGACATATGAGGTATAGGAATTAAGACTAAAAAGAGATTTGGGAATTCCAAGTCATTAGCAAGACATAAATGGAAAAAGCATAAGTTCAAGAAAAAAATATGCAACATCCAGGGTGAGAATGCCTGATGATGGTGAGAGGAAGAGGTGCTGTCTCTTTGATTATTTAAAAAAAATTACCTGTACAAAGGTGGGAAACCTCCTTCCATTCCAAATTCTTCTGACACTTCTCTGTCAGAAGCTATGCTGAGATTTCTTTGTTGTATTTTTCCAAGGGAATTTATGCATGTTCTAGCATATGAATATACTTATATGTATAACCCTTTCATGGGAAGTATACAGCAAGTTTTTGTACAAATGTGGATGTAACTATAGAGTTCCTTTACAGATGTAAAAATATTGGGTTCAAAAGTGAATGTCTTTTCAATTTTAATAGGTAAAGCCAAATTCCCATCATCTAAGTTGTACTATTAACATCCCAACCACCAAAACATAAGAGTTCTATCCTGTCTCCTAAGAGGTATCCCAAATCTTCAGAGCTTTGCTGAATGGATAGGCAAATCACACTATTCGGTTATTTTAATTTGTGTGTCTTTAATTTCAAAATGAAGCTGGGTGGCTCTGAACTTTTTTGATGTCTTTATGATTTGCCTTCCTTCTTCTTTTATTCAAATATTTTAAGTTCTATTCAAAATGTTGTCCCAAACCAGTAGCATTGGCATTTTCTCAGAGCTTGCCAGAAACACAGAATTTTCATGCCCTTTCTCATACCTGCCTGATTCACAATCTGCACTTTCAAAAGACTACCAAATAATTCAGAGAACATTAAATTTAAGGAACAGTTACAGACATTCTTCCCTGGCCCATGATCTAGAACTCATTTCAATGATTCAAACATCCAAGAAGTTCAGCTAGGTTCATGTGAAAGGATTCGTGTTGCTTGGTTATGAAGCACTATCTTCACCACCCTTTGACATATCAAAACCTCTGTTTTATTCCTTCTCTACCTCCAGGGTGTAGATAGCCTATTTCTTACTTGTATCACTGTCAGCTCTCCACATGTCACTTATTTATTAATGAGGCATAAGTAGCTGATGATATACAAAAATATTCCATATCTATAAGTGTGCTTAATCAGGACATAAAAAATATTACTATCAACATAAAAAATTACTGTCAACCAAATAATACATACTCTATTCTTTAGCCACAGTTAATCCTCAGCTTAGAAAGTCCATTTGAAGGTTTGAATTTGATTCTCAATAAAGAAAAAAATGATTTTTCTAATTTTATACTCAAACAGATATTGTTGCTCCATTTATACAAGTTTTACTTTAGTAAAAACATCCCTTAAAATCAAGCTATCAACAATGAAATCTTTCTGTATTATTTTTCTGCTATAACAAAATACCACCAACTAAGTGGCTTAAACTTATGATACCATTAAACTTATGAAATACTGAAAGCCCCAAGTTCCAAGATCAAGGTGTCAGCAAAGTTGGTTTCATTCTGAGGCTTTTTTCTTGGTTTGTGGGCACTTGTTTTCTCCCTGTGTCTCTACTTGGTCTTCCTCTGATTCTGTCTGTTCATAATCTTCTCTTCACATAGAACCTGCAGTGTGCTGGATTTAGTCCCACCACAAGAAGCTCATTTAAATTAATTACCTCTTGGGGCTGGGATTTAGCTCAGTGGTTCTGCCGCCTGCCTCGCAAGTTCAAGGACCCGAGTTCGATCCCCCGGTACCATAAAAAATAAATAAATAAATAAATAAAATTAATTACCTCCTTACCGACAGTCTTTATATACAGACACATTCTGAGGGACTGGGTTAGGATGTCAACATATGCATTGGTAGGACACAGTTTAGCCAATAAAAATTTCTTAATTAATATGATTTTAAAAGTAAAACTATGACTAGCTTCATTTTATGGTTTTAATATTCTAGATAAAATATGCAAATACAAAGGACTCACTGAATATAGGTAAGTTGCCTCAGTTTTTTACCTCCCAGGTTTTTCTGTGCATAAAGGAAAGACAAACGTATTCTCCAACCTTTTTCAAAAGATCACAAAATATCAGTGTTTTAAAGAATGACTTCCATCATCTTCAAAAACTTGTGTTTATTCTCTTCCCTATGGATATCATTATACAATAGCTATTTCCAAAACATTGTTGTACAAGTCATTCAACTTCCACAATAGTCCAAGGATGTATGGGACAGAGCAAGTATTCTTTCACCATTCTGTAAATGAATCAGTGTCCAAGGATATTAAAGAAGTTAATAATATTCCAAAACTACCATGTAATAAATTCTGTTGCTTTAACAACAGAACCAACTAGGCAGGGTGGTACATGTCTGTAATCCAAGTAATCTGTGAGGCAGGAGGACTGCAAGTTCTAGCCCAGCCTGGGCACCTTGGAAAGAACCCCATCTCAAAAAACAAAAAGAAAACCTGGAGGTATAGCTCAGTGTGAAGGCCCTGGGTTCAATCTCCAGCACTCTCAAAACAAAACAACCCAGAATCAATCATAGGCAATGTAGCTGCCATTCTGGAAAAGACAAAACTGTGAACACAATTAAAAGACAAGTGGTTGCCAGGGATTAATGGAGAGAGAGAGAGAGAGAGACAAAGAGACAGAGCACAGATTTTTAGACAGTGAAACTGCTCAATATGTGGCTATGGATAGAGATTTTTTATTATAAATTTGTCCAAAGTCATAGAATGTTCAACATCAAGAGTGAATACTTACATATTCATTGCTGTCCAGTGTTAAGAATTAGAATGTTGAGAGCAAGTGTAGAAATGTACTGAATATCTTCATTCTACCTTGTTGCTTTTGTGCACCATAGTTTTTTATGGGAAATATGAAAGCTTGAGTTGTGAAATCCTTTTATATTTAAAGAAAGAAGGCAAAACAGGTGCATGTATGTGATGTTGGGAAATTGAATCCAAGGTCATGAGCATGTTAAGCATGTGCTATTTACTTGATTACTTTAGCTATACAGTAAATGTTAAGATTGAATAAAGTAACTCCTTTTTATTTGTATTTAAAATTGATTAACACTCATATGTTTTTATTTTCCAACACTAAGGTTTTCCAACACTTTAGATTTTCTTTTATAATGAAATCTGGCTCAGATGTTGATATCAGTTTGCATTGTTGAGAATTGGTTTCCTTTCTGTGGTTAGTCTTCCAATTCGTAAACATGGTACATCTTTACATTTAAGTATTCCTTGATTTATTCCATTACTATTCTATAATGTGCAGTATAAGAACTTGTGCATTTTAAATATGGTTTCTCTTCTATTGATTTTAAAAGGCATTGTTCTTAAACTTTAATTCCCCACATGGTGCTTGAAATACTACTTTTTGGATATTGTTTTGGTATCCTCCAACTTTAATGAAGCCACTATTTCTAGCCATTTTTTTCTTGTTATTAGAGAATCCTTAGGATTTTAAACATAGACACATCATCTGAAAATAGTTTTATTTCTTCTTTGCGTCTGTATATATTTTACAGACACTCCCTATTTAAAGACTGAGTTCTACTCCTGTGACTAGGTCAATAAATGAATTGGTCTCCAAAACTACAGTATTGTATTGTACAGTACAATTAATAAAAGTTACAGTAATATATAAACAAGGTATACTGTTACAAAGAAGACATTTAGGCTCTGTAAACAAGATGTACAGAACAGTACAAAAACATAGAAGGGAGGGTCATACAGCCAAGCGGCAGATCACAAATCTGAATAGTCATTAAACAGGTATGTCATTAAACAATGAAAAAGAGTGAATATTAATGTATACTATAGACTTCAGGTGAAATGAGATATCTGTGTAGATTCATCAATCATGATCACCAGTTGTAACAACAGATGCACCATTTTGGTGGGGAATGTAGCTAATGAGAGAGGCTTTGCCTGTATAAGTGAGGGGTATTCAAGAACATTCTGTACTTTTCACTCAATTTTTGTATGAACCTAAAACTGTTCCAAAAAATAAAGTCTATGAAGTTAAGAAAAAAGTCGGGGGGGATGCTCCCAGCACAGAGGAAGCTTCTGGGTTGATGTGCCACAGCTCCCAGCACAGAGGAGGAGGCTTCCAGGTCAATGTGCCACAGCTCCCAGTGCAGAGTGGGAGGCTTCCAGGCCAACCTACCACTGCTCCCAGCACAGAGGAGGTGAGCAGCATGGGCACCAGGAGCACCTCACCACCACCTGTCAAAATGAGAAGGCACATAAACAAGTCTCAAAACCAGACTTACAAATCATCTGCTGCAACCCAAAAGGGAAATGAGATGGAATATTCTGATGCACAACCACCTGGACTCCCTGAACTAGAGACAAAAGAAGATCTGGAAAAAAAGGAAATCAGAAATAATTACTCAGATAACAGTAAAGATTGTGCCCATTGTACAAGACATGATTAATAAATCTATAGAGGACACAGATAAAAAAAATAGAGGATCTGAGGGACATGATGGAATCCCAACATAGGAAAAAAATGGATTCCCTAAAACAGATGCAAACAGATTTCCAGGAGATTAAAAACTCCACTGAAAGTCTATGCAGAAGAATGAGCCAATGTGAAGACAGAATTTCAGATATAGAA
>NW_004624788.1:5706509-5755251 GCF_000247695.1 Heterocephalus glaber | reverse complement strand
GGGTCCTTAGCCTGCGGGGCAGGTGGTGGAACCACTGAGCTAAACCCCCAGCCCCAGCTTCCAGATTTTTGTTAGTATGAGAAACTGCTGCTTGGGAAACCTTGGTCATTGAGATTGCTACATATGTATTTTCAATTTCTTCTCCAAGGGTCTGCAGTGTAGTGGATTTTCTACAATATATGACATCCTCTAGGGTCTCCCATATGAAAGTAACACCATCTGTTGAAAAAATGTCATACTATTTTTCTTTTCCTGAAGCATGTATACATTTTTTTGGTGGAATCTGTGTGTGTGTGTGTGTGTGTGTGTTTCACCAATATAAATATCATGTACATTTTAAACCTATACAATAAGCAAGCAAAAGAAAAGGGAAAAAGAAACAATGAAAATAGAGCATTTGTGGTCGAAAAGGGGCAACAATGTTGCCCCTACTCGACAGACTTGAAGCAACTCACAAATCCCCCCCACCCCCATCAAGATTCCAAGAAATACAATATTAAATTAGTATTTTTCCCCAATGAAGTTTAGAATAAAATCTAGTAGGCAAAGTAACAGGACAATAAGTCTTCTCTTAAGGGACAGAAAAAAAGAAGAAAAGGATGTCCTAACACAGGCTCATTTCTCAGCTCCCCGACAGCTCATTGCCTGCCCCAGATTCATAGTCCTTTCCCATCGTGGCCCATCTATGCGACGCTTCATCTGACCCCACACAGTTGGCCTGTCCCAGTGCATGCTTCAGGGAAGAGACATTTCGCAGCACCTGTGTGTATGGGTGCCTCCAGCCAAGCCCTGCAGCTGAACCACTGGAGACATGGCTGACCTTCTGGTGGCAGCCCACACCCTTTACTCACAGGACTCACTGGGCAATCAGACAGCATCCCGGTGACATTCTTCACAGCTGCTGGCAATGGCCTTTAGTTCATCTGGTATTTAACCGGGGTGACGGCTCCTCTGGCTATGACATGTTTGTTGGTGTGAGCTGAGCCCAGCTCATCTTCTGCTCCCTCATGTTCAGGATTTCACACCAATTTGTAGTTGGCTGGCAATTCAGCTATTGCACAAAATATCTGCCTTCCATCTTCTGTTTGTGCTTTTGCATATTTATTTGTCTTAGACCATCTCTTGGTCTACAGAGATTCCCAGGGTAGAGCTGGAGCATATTATTATACAGATAAGGAAATAAGGCCTAGGTACAGTGATGGTGAATGCTTCAGAGACAAGTGCCCAAACTGCAGCCCCAAACCCACTTATTTATCGCAAAGTGCCGACACTGCAATTAAACCTGAATACTGAGGTTATAATTTTAAAAAACAACTCATACATTAACATCTTTTGTCATAAAAGCAAAACAAATAACACCTGTGCCATAGGTTCACCACCACTGGGCCTAGGAGATTGTGCAGCTGAGTAGTAAAGCCTAGAATCATTCTTTCTGATTCCAGGTGCATTTCTCCTGGACACACATTGTTCCAGAACTAGAGTCTTCAGCTCAGAAAAACAAAGGAATAGTCAGCTGACAGCTATGCCTAGAAGTCACTAGAAATTTTCTGCACCTATAAAAACCCACAAATATTTTTAAATACCCTAAAATATGTAACCATGTTTATATGCCTCTCTAAAACTTTCATAGTGTCAATTCTTGCAGAGGAGAATGATGATAAATATCTCATTGGAATTAAAGCAGGACCATTCAGGAAAAGTCATAGGTATGCAGGAGAACTGTAACTATCTTTCAGATTCTACATGTTTCTGATTTGAGCCTTTTTTTTCTTTTTTTTTTTTTTTTGGTACTGGGGATCGAACTCAGGTCCTTGTGCTTATGCAGCAGGCAGCGAAACCACTGAGCTAAATCCCCGGCCTAAGCCTTTTGAATCTTGCAATGTTTGTCATTTGGAGGAGGACCACTCACTTATGCCCACAGATTAAAAGCTACTAATGGTGGAGTAAATAGGAATCCTCCTTTGACTTGCCTAAAGTCATAACTTTGACTCTCCAAGTCTGCTGTTAGGCTTTCCATCATTGCATCCCAGAAATTTTTGACCTTGGCATTTGATCATACTAATAAAATGGTGCTCTGCCAGAAAAGAAGACAGAAGTATCACTGATACTTGAGAGATTTCCCCAACCAAAAATGGGTGAATGACTCTTCTGGCTAACCATCTATTCTAGTGGTCCCACTAAGGATTCATCCTTAGGATGAGTTGCTCAGTGTCTTTTTTTTCTTCTCAACTGTCAACTCCATGAAGGTGAAGCATAGTCCTCGATTCTTTTGCACAACATGCCCAATAAATATTTGTTGTAAAGAATCTCTTTGTCCATTTTCTGATATTGCAAAGATATCAGCTAGACTTATTGTGATTTTATTTATAAGTAGCCAAAACACATTAAACTCAAGCAAAATGAGAAATGTGCTCCCAAGCCTCAGGAACAAACTGAAACCAGGTAATCTTTCTCATTCTCTACTCTTTCTTGTCTCTGTTTTTCTGTATTACTTTGGTTACTGTTCTTTCCTATCCACAGGCAAAAGATTTACATATCTCCATTCCAACTATGTGGAAAAATACCAAAAGATTTCATTTCCAATGTCAAGCTTCTGAAAGAGTGATTTTTTTTTCCATTAAGTTTATTGGTACAGTTCAGGTATACAATACAGTTACATTCATCATTGAGAGCGCGTACCTTACATGATACATCTTGGTTCTTATTTTTTCCCCATTCCCTTGCCCTCCCCTCACCCCCTCCACCCTTCTCTATTTACAGAGACTTTGTTTCCATTTTTTACTTTTCCTGAAGGAGTGATTTAAAGGGCAAGTAATCACTTGTAAGCAAAAGTATAGGATGATACTTTGTGTGTGGCTACTTTTGTGATAGTCACTTGGTGGAGCTTGCCATAGGGAAACTTCTGAAAGAAAATCTACTTTAGATGCTTTCTACTTATCTGCACTTCTATTTGTATGAAGTAATTATTCATTTGTTTTTTTCTTCATGTTTTGGGGGGGCTTTTCCTAGTAGTACTTCATAATTCAATACAAAAAAAGACCGGAAATCACTGTAGATATTTTAAACAAAAGTGATTTAACACTGAAAATTAGATGTTTATAGCACTGATTATTGTGTAGGAACACGCTCTCATTTGGACCCTTACGGATGCCTCCCAAAGCATCACAGAACTGATCCTTAAAAGTTGCTGCTACATCTGCCACCAACAGGAAGAAAACGCCACTGCAGCTGAGACCCAAGATTAGGAAGCCACTGCTGTGCTGCAGCACCGATGTCTCCTGACACCAGGAAGGTGGGAAGCAGACATGGGATCACTGCTTCAGATTCACATCTCCACAGACACACTCCAGAACAAAACTGGATAGCCAACAGCAGTATGGGTCTCACTTCTGCCTCTAAATCCTCACAGGCCTGCGTTAATGGGCGAAGCTCATCTGAATTTTTCACCCTATATGGAAAAGAGCCTTGGAATGTCCATTTTTACCTTTTGAGTTTTGAAGCACAATAATGCACATGAGAAGGAGGTGGGGCAAGATTCTGAGTGCCAACTAGCCGTGTGTAACACAAACCCACACACACACAAAATTGAGAGATTTAAATTTATATACACAAGTTCCTTGACTTACAATAGCTCTGTGTCCAGATAAACTCATCATAAGTTGAAAATGTCACAAATCAAAAGTGCATTTGATACACTTAACCAACCTAGTGGCGTCGATCAGCAGGCCAGCACCCTGTAGAGTATCGCTGTGTGCCCCGCGATCATGTGGAGGACTGGGAGCTGTGCTCCTGGCCACTGCCTAGCCTGATATTTTAAGTAGGGACAGCTTATAATAAAATTGGTCAATTTTTTGGTCATTTCTCCTATTGCTTCAAAGCTTATAAAGTCACCCCATTCCAAAGAGGTTTAATAAGTGTTAAGGTATAGTTTCTTACAGTCTTCTTATTGGGACTAGCATTTGAAAATAAGACAAACATGGAAACACAAAAATTAAAATAATCAGGCCAGGGATTTAGCTCAGTGGCACCGTGCCTGCCTTGCAAGCACAAGGTCGTGAGTTCGATCCCCAGTATCAAAAAAAAAAATTGTTGGAGAAAAACGCCTTTTCCCCCAAAATTGTCTTCAATTCTATTGTTTTTCAACCAAAAACCTCACAGTGATCAAAAAATAAAAATATAAAGACATAGAAATTTTACTTTGAGTGGCATTTTCAATCATTGCAATTGTTAAATCCATAGGTGAGAAGTTATTTTCAACTTCTATCTCTTCTCAAAGAGCAACTGATAATGCAGAGAACCAGGATCAGGAAAGACAAGGCATATTGGCTATCATAATCACTACATGATAGTCCCTATTTTGCATGAAGTTTAATTCAAAAATAATTTTTCTTATAAGTCTTCACCTTAAGCTTTCTAAACATCTTCAATTCTTTCTAAAAAGAAAGTCAGATTCCATTAAACCATTCTGAAAGCACTTATTTTATTCAGCAGTGAGAAAAAAACTCCCACCACACAGAGATTTGTTTTTATCACACCATATTGCCTGTGTTCTGCCTCCTCCTTGAGATGAGCCAGAGGGACTGGATGCCAACCTACAGAAGCTGGTTTTGCAGAAGCAGCATCTGCCTCCCCAAACAGGTCCTGGGGCTGTGCTGGCACTGTGGTCCTTGGAGCCCCCCCAACCCAGCACTACAGTTGGTTGGTTGAGTTGATTGAGGGTTTGCACCAGCTGTTGTATCCTTGAGGAGGGAAGGCAACCTTCTTCAATGTGCTTTTCAGTAAGACTTTGTTGAGCCACTTTTCACATTTTTACTGTGGATGATTATATGAACATAACTTTTGGGTGGTCTCCTAAGGGAAGAAGGTCATTGATACTGTATTCTACATCAAAATAACTTTTAAAATGTATAATTATTCTCAGTTATTCAGATTCAGTTGTCTGGGATGTTGTCTGGGCATCTGCATTACCAAGCTATTCAGGTGATTCTATGCTGTAATCACAGTTGAAAAAAATGGTAACCAGCTGTGATAACCAATTTGTCCTTGTTTGCCCAGGTTTTCCTTGTTTTAAAACTGCTAGTCTCATGTTCAAGGATGCTCTCAGTTCCAGGTAAATCAAAATGTTTGATCACCCTTGACCTGAAAGTCTTCCTCTCAACTCCATAAAGAAGGTCCGATTCACATGAATGTGTAAACTGTAATTATGCAAGGAAGCAATGCTCAGATTGCAGCTTTTCTTTTGCTGTTTCCTAACTATGTGACTTGGGGAGAATTAACTTATCTCTTCAGTTAAGAGACTGAGTCCTCTCAGTTCCCAGTTTCTTCAGTTCTGTGTCATCTTGGGGCCCATCAACATGTCAGAAGAGAAAACTGAGGCTTGATGAGGACAAATGACAAAGTTGGAGTCATTGAATTGCTAGGAGAGGTGCCCTTTTCCAAGGCTTGATTGTCTTCCACTGAATCTACCCTAAGAGAAAGGAGGAATTCTCATCATCACCATGAATTTATGAATCATCACCCCAGGCTGATAGCAAAGCAGTGAGCCACCCACTTTCCATACACTTTCCAGTGGATACATCTTACAGATTTGTTTGATGTTTCTTTTGAACTGCAATTGTCTGTGTACACTGTATTTGAAAGAAACAGCTTGATTTGCCTGAAGTTAATAGTCCTGGGTGTGAGTGTAGATTATGTCTGAGCAGGTTCATGAAGAGAAGATTTCAACTCACTCTCCCCACCTCCAATTCTGTGGGACTAGGAATATGGGTGTGTAAGTGGTCTTCAAACCACACGCTGAGTTGTAGTAAATGTTTATTGTTCATTTCTTCATATTTCATATTTCCAAAATCAAGATGAATATTGCAATCAATGTGTATATTTTATGTGGTATTGTTTTCCCTTTCTCAAACTTCCCCTTAATGAGTGGTTTATCATAAACTGAATAAAATTATTTTTATCCAAGAGATCAAAGTATTCCTTACAACTTTACCAGCAACCCTGTGAAGCAGCTTTTGGAGAACATAGAGCCTGTCTAAAGGCAATAGGGGAACACCCAGGACAGGAGCCCATGTCAGCTTCCTAAAGGCAATAGAAAATGCATACCCCTTCTCTACCTCGTCCATTTGGTATGCAAGGGTTTCACATTCTGGGAGAACATGGGTTTTTTCTTAGCTACTTTCTTGTCACTGAAACACAATACCTGACAACCACAACTGTAAGGAGGAAGAGTTTATTTTGGCTCACAGTTTGTGCAGATTTCAGTCCATATTTGGCTGGCTCCATGACAAGGCAGCATCACAAATGAGTGTAGCAAAGGAAGAATAGCTCATGCATGGCAGAAGGAAGCAGAGAGAGAGAGATCAAAGGAGGAATGAGGGAGATAGACCTTTTCAGCTCATGACCATGTCCATCTCCTCAGGCCTGTTTTCACATTCCAAAAGTCCCACCAAGAGCACATGATGCTTTGGGAGGGGACATCTCAATATAAATTATAGCAGGCATATCTCAAATGCATTTTGGAAAAAAGTTCAAAAGTCCTTAGCCAGCTCTTCCCTCAAAATCTTCTAACCCAAACTTTAGATAGGTGTCCCTCAAAGTTGTAATGAATGAGCTTAGAATTTTATGTTCATATCCTGTTGGAAATATCAGTGTTCTACCATTTACCATCCTACCAACAAAACTTTATACCAACAGATACAAATATGAAACAGGAAAATAACTGAGGCCCAACTTCTAACAGGAGTTCCCAGAGGAGTCCAAGTGTTACCTGTTTTACACACCATTATTTGTCTTTCGCTTTTTTTGGCCATAAACTCACAATATATCCCATGAATAAAGTTACTTTAAAAAACATAAAAGGCAACTAGCACCTTGATAGAACCAACTCGACCATCTGGAGTTGAAGGAACTGAAAAGAACAGATTTTTAAAATAATTATTCATAAGATGTCAACTCTCATAACACTGTTACTTGATTATCTGCCGACCTGAGGGGCTCTTGCTCTACTCTTGGAATAATGTGTGATATGCTGACATCTGCCTGGTCAATGGTAATGAGATATTTAGCTGTTTAGAGATAGTCCAGCCTAATTCCCCTTTGCCTACAGTTCTTTGGGAGACTTTACAGAACATTCCAAGACCTGCATGGCAAAACAAACCAAAAGCTGGGAATCTAAGGTGCTAAATATTTATGTAGAAGGCAATAGGAAGTAAAGAATAAATAATGATCCAAGAAACTCATAGATTTTCTTGTAGGAAATATTTAGACATCAAACTGGAAGTGTAGAATAAGAGACAATAGCAGCAATACATTTCAAATTCCATGCTCCCAGTGCTGCAGCCATGTGCAACTCTGAACCTATTTTCCTATTTTAAAAATGAGGTAATACCTTCGGAGACAGTGGTGATGTTATGGAATAACCTATGTAAAGTACCTTGTTCGTAGAAATATATTAAAAATGATACTAAATAATGAGACTTTTAAAATTAAACATTCTTTATTTATTGTTAAATATTATATTTCCACTTTGAACTGGATTTCCAAGTATATTTTTAGTATATCACATTTTATGTGTGTTATTAAAGTGAGTACAAATTCTAATTTGGAGATTCTGTGATTCACAAAAGATAATTATATTCTTTTAAATTACATTTGAAATTGAAACCTACATATGTAGGTTGGTTTCAGAAAGGCTCAGGTCACACCTTTGCTGCAATTTCTGTTACATGTTAGCAGAGTGACACTGAGAAAGGTAATCTCAGTGAAACAGAGAGCTTATCTTATCTTTCCAATGAGATAATCTTACCCTTCCTTCCTCACAGGGCTGCAGAAGGGATCAAGATAAAATACTTGCAAAGTTGTAAAGCACCACAGAAGTGAGAAAGACCATTATTCGGAAGTCTAGTGATCTCCTAGCATGTGTTTTCAGCTCTGGACTTAGAGGAGGTTGTCACTGAGGACACAGTCTCTACAACCCCAGATAAGTGTCATGGAGACACCAGGCTGGAACTAAGCCTGCCACCTGGAATGTAACTGTCTTCTTCCATTGGGTTCTGGAAAAACCACTCCATCTTGGCCAGGATCTTGGGGTGAGCTCCAGGTAGAGCCATTTTCCTCCTGCTCTTTGCTCTAACACTATTTTCACAGGCTGGAAAACAAGCTCCATCCAAACTCCACCCTCAGACTTAGCAACTTTCATAACAAAATATGAACCTCACCTATAGCACAATTATCCCCTTCAAGCACTATCTCAGAACTTCTAAATTCCAGGGCTGCTAGAGAAGGTAGTTGATCCTCCTATCCCATCTCTCAAAAACCACTTTGAAAAATAGATTATTAAGAAAGATATTCAAAGAGAAATGCTCAAAAGTATGTCTAGTATCATGGCTCTTAGTTTCCTAATATGAGAATTCCTCATTATCCTAAAATTTTTTCAAGAAAAAGATTTATCAAGGCCTTCCCTATATGACAGCAATTTCCTATCTAGAAAATATATACTGACTAAAACTACCCACTACCAAAAATTCAAAAGTACAATAGTCAAAAATATCTATGTGCATCTATAAAACAGCCATTAGTGTTTATGGGCACCTCTTGTGAAATCTATTGAGGTACATATTCTGGACATAGGTTAAGAATCACTGCTCCTAGTTCAAAAATTCTATCTCTGTGACCCCAGCAGAAACACATTCACTATGCTAAAGTTGAATATATCAGCCAGTCTCAGATTTATGGAAATTTGAGGATTGATTATTACATGATCTAGTTCCACTCATAAGCAATGCCTTTCTTCCAAAATTTAATGCCAGGCAATACTCTTAAGTGGAATAAATAGAACACACATGTGTAAATACCAAATAGTTTCTCTAGTGTGAGAAACTGAAAAGTGTAAATAAGGACTAAAAGGTATAATAGATACTGTGAAATAGGAAGAAAAGGGGCAAAGGAGAAGGGGAAGTGGGAGGGGAGGGCGAAAGGAAAGAAGGGAATGGAATTAATATGAGAAAATGAAAAAAGCAAACAAAGTCTCTGTAAATAGGGAGGGATGGAGGGG
Organism: Heterocephalus glaber; assembly: GCF_000247695.1. The sequence goes on along the minus strand of NW_004624788.1, from coordinate 5,746,199 downwards.
TTGAAGGGAAGGCAGGGGAAAAGGGAAAATATAAGAACCAAGAGATTATGTAAAGGTGCAAATTTCCAATGATGAATGTCATTATATTGTATACCTAAAAAGTACCAATAAAAGGATATATAAAGAAAAACATTTTAATGCCAGGAAATGATTACAAGTCCTGAGAATTAGTACATGATTTTTATTTCATAATGATACATTTTTGACAAATGACAAATATGTAAAAAGAATCTGTCTGCTCTCCCAGACAGAGCCTTCTGGGGTGGCCGTTCCAAAACCTGATCTTTTAATCAACAGCAACTCCTGCAAGAGTGGACAGGGTTTTGGTTTTTTGGGAGGTTTTTTTGGTACAGGGGATCAAACTTGGGTCCTTGTGCTTGCACAGCAGGTGACAAAACCACTGAGCTAAATCCCTGGCCCTGGACAGGGTTTTTGAAACTGGTTCACACCAACCAAACTTTTACGGTGTATAAGTCAGAATGTTAATGTTTTTTCACAATGAAGGATCTGTCTGTGGAGTGGAAGAACACTAGCACCCACTGTCCAAACTTCTCAGTGTTAGAGCATTTAGGGTCCTATTATTCACCAAATTATACAAATCCAAACAGTAGCTCCTGGTCAGTTCATTTCTTTCCCACCTCGCAATTATTTGCAATTTGCCTAGAACAGTGATGGCAAAACTTTTAGAAACCTAGTGCCCAAACTGTAGGCCAAAACTCATTTATTTATCTCAAAGTGTCAGCACGGCAATTAAACCTGAATACTGAGGTTTTAGTTTAGAAAAAACAATGCAGTGACTTGGCTCAGGTGCTGACAGAGAGGGCCGTGCCTGCACTAGCATGAGTGCCATAGGTTCCCTACCACTGGCCTAGAACATTCTTAAAAACATTCTTTAAGAACAATGCCTATGCTTGTTTCTGTCCTATCTGATAGAGTTTCTGATAAACTTGAAGTGTTCCTACCTCTCTGGTTGGGATAACTCAGAAGTAGAACAAGAGAAATGGAACTGAATTCAAGTCATTCATTTGGGTCCCAACTGCAGTTACCCAAACTCTCTGGGTAGCAGCAGCAGCACCTACCCTCACTCTCCTACCAGCTCAGACCCAGGCAGCCCTTTCCAGATGCCAGCTGATATGCCTCCACCTGCCTACCTGACTCCTGAAGACCCCATGACTTAGGATGGTTCTCAGCCAATGGACACAAATATGATGGGGCCTTCACTGCCTTCTGAAATCAACAGAGGAGATGTTCAGAAAGTTGCTTATGAGAAACCAAAACACTGGTGCTCTACTGTCTACTATGAGCTCAATAACCATGTGGGTGATGCGTTCCATGTTTCCTCCACAGCGTGTTGGTGGATGGCTTCACCGATCCTTCCAACAATAAGAACCGTTTCTGCCTTGGACTGCTCTCCAATGTTAACCGGAATTCCACTATCGAAAACACCAGGTGGCACATTGGAAAAGCAGTTCATCTTTATTATGTTGGAGGGGAGGTATATGCCGAATGCCTCAGTGACAGTAGCATCTTTGTGCAAAGTTGGAACTGCAACCACCATCATGGATTTCATCTTACTACTGTTTGCAAAATCCCTAGTGGATGTAGTTTAAAATTTTTTAACAACCAAGAATTTGCTCGGTTATTGGCACAGTCTGTGAACCATGGTTTCGAAACAGTCCATGAGCTCACAAAAATGTCCACTATACACATGAGTTTTGTGAAGGGCTGGGGAGCAGAATACCATTGCCAGGATGTTAACAGCACCGCCTGCTGGATTGAGATACACCTGCATGGCCCACTCCAATGGCTGGATAAAGATCTCACCCATATGAGTTCACCTCATAATCCTATTTCGTCAGTGTTTTAAACGGCCTCAGGCTTCTGCCTCTTGAAAACTATTGAGCCTTGCATGTACTTGAAGGATGGATGAGTCAGACACAATGGAGAGTTGACAAAGGAGCCTTGATAATACTTGACCTCTGTGACCAACTGTTGGATTCAGAAATTTAAAAACCTTGGTAACATACTGTCGATATCACGAACCTGTTTAGTTTATGTTATAATATTCCGTTGTAAAATCAACTAAAATGCAGACTTTTAGCAGGATATATAAAGAAGAGATGGCCAAACCAAGGACAGATTATCATTAGAAAAATGGTCCTAAGAATGGCTTTTATGTTTGCCACTTTAAGGTCATCATTTGGCAGAAGTTTAGCATTAATAGTCTTTCTGAAGTGTGTTTTTATCAGGTTTAGAGCCCATGGTGAGACTTTTTATGGGTTTTCATAATATTTTAAAACTATTTGTTGAGTAATGGTTTTTGGTTTTTTTAAGTAAAGGTTAATCTTTATGATATACATAGTAATCTTTCTAAAATTGTATGCTGACCATACTGCTGTCAGAATAATGTTAGGCATATGCTCTTTGCTAAATATGTATGTACAGAATATTTGGAAGTTAAGAACTGATTAGACTAGTGAATTTAGGAATATTTGAGGAGGGTGGGGTAGAGGGAAATGATAACTGCAAATGTAGAATGTGCTGTAAAACTTCAATTTGTTGCCTTAAAGAAACAAACTGATGTCTGAATTTTGCTATGTTTCAATTTTTTTTTTAGAGATTTTATCCTACCTTTTTGTTTTGTTTTGTTTTTTGGCATTCTTCTATCCCATCCTCTCCAAAAAGTAGTTATATAGCTGGTTAATTCATATAATGGTGAGAGTAAATGAGTAATTCCTGCCATACTGAAATTGACTGACTGTATATTTCAATACCAATCATATGGAGTACTTGAATTTAATAGGCAGTTTTTATAGAGTTTACAGAAAATGCTTTAATTTTCAAGTGAATTGTTTGCCAAACCAAGTAACTCTGTTAAATATTTAGAGGATTAAAAGAACAACCTGTTTAAACTCATTTCAAACTTTAAAAAATTTTTTTGTACTGTGTTTGGTTTCTTTCCTCTGTTAATCTTTTATATTTGCTTAATGTTCTCATACACGAGTATTTTTATTCCAAAAGTAGTGGGTTTTCTCTACTGGGAATTTTAAATAAACCTGTCATTATTCCTTACTTTTTAAAAAAATCATTCATTTGGGAGGAAATTCTAGGAACCACTGTTGGTAGCTGGGAAGTGAGACAAGGAAGAGAAAACAACCTTGGGTTTGTTAAAAGAGCAGGTTATCCCTGTGGACGTGTGGGTCTCAGTTCCCCTGGGAATCTCTGAAAGAGATCGGAATACTTGTTGAATAGCTTTTTTGCTATTTCTGTTTTCTCAGTGTGCCTGTTTACTTCATCAAATGAGCAAAGAGAATCTCTTCAAGAGTCTTATATATAACAATATAATCATGGAAATTACACCTATCACTATTGCTACATAATGTGTCGTAAGCAAGGGAATGACGTCCCATCACTTTTGACATATCATACTGGTTAGAAGCAAGTCACAAGTCTTGCACACATTCCAGAAAAGGCAATTACACAAAGGAGTGGGCAACAGGAAGAAGGAAATCATTAAAGATAACCTTAAGGTCTATCTGCCACAGATACACGGTGAGTACTCAATAAAAAATCAGTTTCCTTCTCCTGCTTTGGATTCATCTATCACCACATATATTCTTATCATCAAAAAAATTTAGATCAGCATAATAACTCATGATGGACAGCAACATTCTGAGATTGAGAAAACAATTCAGACATGACAGCTCCGTGTGACAACGAACTCTGTCAGATCACATTACCTGTCTGTGTAGAGTTATCACACATTTAATGTGGTGAAATGTTATGGCCACATCACAGTCAGGCTGAGCTGATGGTTTTAATTTTAGTCTAAGTCTAGAACTATGTTGATGCTTTTGACTGCTGGCTAGGCCAGGGGGAGTAACATTTCCAAGAGTTTCTAGTATCAAGAGGAAGGCTCAGTTACTCTTCATTTTGAACTTTTTAATCACAAGAAAGCTAGTATTTCCCAGGTGGAAAAAACTGTCATTAGACATTAGTCCCTTGAGTTTTATTTTGAATGAGATTCTAAGTCAGATGAAAATATAGGGGTTGGCATATTCAAGCTCTGGGAACTCTAAGCAGCAACTGAAATTTGCTTTCCTAAAGACTTGATGAAAAAGAGTGCTCACAAAAGTCCACAGGCAGCAGCTTCCTTGGAGTCACCCAAGGTTAAGCTGCAAAAATTACATACATGCACATGACTACTGTCATTTCCCAACTCCACTTCTAACCCTGAGCAATGGGTCTCCAACATTTTTTCTGTGCTTATAATATTTTTATCTGAATTCAGAATCTGAGAAATTTGTGGTTGTTGTGTTGGAAACAACATTGTGAAGCAAGCAGACACTATCCTAGAAGTCTTGATTAAGTAAGATTTGTCCACATGTATATGTCCTTGGTAATATTGCTATAAAGGATCCAGTAAGTTCTAAGGAGATTTGACCCAAACCCCACTGGGATCATTCCCTGATCTGTGGAGATCATTAAGGTTGTGAATACTTTGGTATTAACTGGTGATGGTCAAGTCAAATTGGTCATTGGTGAAAAAGTCAGAATATCAAATTTTGTTAGCACTGTTATCAGCCAAAAATATTTAATATGGAACTGACAAAAAATAAACATTGCTACTGAATGCAACAAATTAAGTCTATCCCAGCTGATGGTGAGACTTACAGATTTATGTTCTAGATTTACAGATTTAGAGTCACCATTGTGACTTTAGTCATTGTTTCTGATCTTTGCCCTTCCTGACATCTGCTTTCTGGTAAAGAATTCATTGGGAAGTAAGGATATTTGTAGAAAGCATGGCTTTAAATAAGTGACTCTGAACCAGAGGCAATTTTGCCTTGCCAGGCACATTTGGAAATATTGTTGGTTGTCACAAATTGAAAGTGATGCTACTAGCATATCATTGGTAAAGACCAGGGATACCACATATCATTTTAAAGTGTACAGTACAATCACCGCAACAAAGGATGATCTGGCCCCAAATGACAATAATGCTGAAGCTGAGACACCTTGCCTTACTAGATTCAGTACTCTACCTCGCATCCATGGGAATTGTGCTTCACTTTCGCCTGGACTCCAGTAAGAGGATGCAAACAAACTAGTTGGATTGCTCAACCAGGGTCCTCTGAAATTCATAGCACACCTAGTAAGATTTGACTGGCATTTAGAAAAACTCCAAAGAACAAGGTTGCCTGTAACAATTAGTGACAGAGAAACAAGGAAAAGAAGCCCAAGTTAGGGAGTGCCTGTACTGCGATATTTCAGAGGGATAGGGAGCCTTGTTTGCTGTAGAACACAGGGACACAATTTGAATCATCTCCAAAAGGACCACCTCAAACAGGACATCTAAAATAGGGCTGGACTCTGAGGACTGAAGTCTAAGAAGGGAGGATAAAGTAGCAGGCAAAGATGGCATCACCTCATGAGTAAAGAGTAAGAGGGAAGGGGACAAAGGCGAGATCTGTGTGGGAACAGGGAGAAGGTCTTTAAAAACACACTTACATATCCTCTGAAAACAGCACTGGAGCATTTGCTTCATGGAAAGAGATGGTCCTGCTTACCTTCCTGGAATAGCCATGTCAGTGAAGAGCAGAGTGGGACAGTCACACAGAAATCTATCAGTTTCCGAAGCTGGGCCAAGAGGGAAGCTAATGTTAAATACAAGACGGAGGTTTTGGTGTGAGCCTAGATTTTTAAAATGTGTGTAAATGACCAGACCAGCTAATTTATCCATTCCTTCTCAGGGCAGGAATAATGAGTCTCTAGAGCTTATTTGAAAATGCAATTGTGGGAAAGGATAAAGTTTCTTTGTGTTTACAAACTACTAGGTCCAGTTTATTCATTAAATTGGATACATGCATGTATGTAACTGATCTGGTACCTAAATATATCAGACATAGCCTCTGCAGACGTAGAGGCTAATCTGTATGATGGTGTCATATATCACAGATATATATGTGTGAATGTATTTACATATTTAGATCACACTGTATAAAGAATTTTTGCATTGCTTTAGTCACTTAGCATTTTAGATAAACATTTTCTAACATCAATGAATTAGTCTGTTATATAAATATAACACAATTCATGTGACAACCCTAAATCTGTTGTTGGATATTTCAGTCATAAATTACTCATTTATGACTGAAAATAACAGTGTTATAAATATCCTTATAAATATCTTCCTATGATACTAGTTCCTGTGTACTAAGATTATGCATTTTATTTTGGTCTTCACATTTTTTTGCCCAATTTCTTTTGAAAAGGCTTATTAATTTAAAATTTTTAATTGTGGGAAAAATAACAAAATTTATCATTTTAATTTTTTTTAGTGCATGACTCAATAGTGTTGATTATGTTCACATTGTTGTGAAATAGGTCTCCAAAATTTTTTCATCTTGAAAAACTGAAACTTGGGCCAGGGATTTAGCTCAGTGGTTTTGCTGCCTGCTGCACAAGCACAAGGACCCGAGTTCGATCCCCAGTACCAAAAAAAACCAACCAACCAAACAAACAAACAAAAAACCTGAAACTTGCCATTAAGCAACTCTCATTTCCCATTCCTCATAATCCTTGGTAACTACCATTTACTTTCTGTTTCTATGAATTTGCCAATTTTAGATGCCTCATATAAGAGGAATCATAGAGTTTTTAGGTTTTTTTGTGTGTCTGACTTATTTCACTTACCATAATGTTCTGAAAGCTCATCAATGCTGAAGCCTATGATAGAATTCCTCTCATTTTAAGGCTGAATACCTTTCCACTGTGTGTGTGTATACCACATTTGGTTTGTGTATTAATCTGATGATGGATATTTAGGTTGTTCCCACCTCTTGGGTATTGTGAACAGTGTTGCTATAAATACTTGTGTGAAAATTTCTGTGAGACCTTGCTTTCAATTTTTTGGAAAAAGGATTTAAAATAAACATTTTTTTCCAAAGATGATATAAAAATGAACAACAGATGTATGAAAGGCTGCTCAACATCCTTAACATTAGAGAGATCAAATCAAAACTACAATGAGCTGTCACATCACACCCATTAAGAGAACTATGTAAAAGAAGAAAAGGAGCAAGGAAGAAGTGGAAAGGTAAGGAGGAGAAAGAACAAGAGAAGAAGGAAATTGGAAAACAGGAGGAGAAGGAGAAGGGGAGGAAGATGAGGAAGTAGAGGAGGAAGAGGTAATGACAAGTATTGGCGAGGCTGAGGAGAAATCTGAATCCTTGTGTACTGATGGTGAGAATATGAAATTGTGCAGCTGCTTTGGAAAACAGTGTGGTTTCCTCAAAAAATTAAAAGTACTATATGATCAAGCTTTATTAACTTATATTTACACTAGCAATATTTAAAAATGCTTATCTCTCTGCATCTTCAGCAAGATTCAGTATTTTGATTTTGAAGTCTTCAATAATGTATCCTTTATCTACTGATGTCTAGCAAAGTATCCCAAAGTAAAATACATTACTACTAATAACACAAAAATAAATACAAGCCAGGTTGTGAGTTCCTGTAATCTCAGCTACTCTGAAGTCTGTATCAGGATTCCAAGCTTGAGGTCAGCTCTGACAATTAAGCAAGAAAAATAGAACATAAAAATAGAAGGTCTCTCTGTTCATATTCCAGTGCTCCAGAAGGAAGCAATGAAGGAAAGAAGGAAGGAAGGAAGGAAGGAAGGAAGGGAGGGAGGAGCTTCCATCTTCATCTTTATTACACTATTTAGAAATATGTATTTGTGTATGATTTTCATATACAGTCATATATGCTATACCTTACATGTAAATATGTATGACTAGAAATACTGCTGGTCCACAAAAAGGTAAATTTGAAATGGTACCCCTTCTTTGAGTAAAAGATTTTTAAAATTAATATATTATTATTTCTATATCAAGTACAAAATTATTTTATATAAATTACAAAATAAGATTATTGCCATAGGATGACAGAAAATGCAAATTTTAATGAAAATAATTACAAACATCAAACATCAGAATATATTCTTAAAATCTTTGTGATGGTTGCAATATTTACTACTCCAATATTTTATTTTCCATAGAAATCATCTCAGATTTATTTGCTGGTTATCTTAAAACTATAAGTATTCTTAAAATGTTTTCACTTTGAAACTCTATGTTCTCCCCTGGAAACTGAAAATTGACAAAGTTATATTATCTTAGAGCCAGAAGAGTATTTGAAAATGTGTCCAGTAAATTATTCTTGTGAACTTTTCGATATTGAAATTGCAATAGTCATAGGAAATCAATCTAGATTCTAGGAAACACTTAGGAATTTTAGTCTCTCATTCATGACCTATCAGTATCATAATTTCTATACTCGAAACAAATTGTAACATTTTATGTATTCATAATATTTCATAGTCCTCATATTTTTTCAATTGACATGTTACTTAGAATACCAAAACAAGTATGATATCACATCTGATAAAGAAAACAAAATAATTTCAAAATTTTGCTTTTGGATGAGATGAATTTATTGTAGGATTCCCAATCAAAATTAGTTACGTCGTTGCCTGCCTTGTAACCACAAGGTCCTGTGTTCAATCCTCGATACCAAAAAAAAATTAGTTACATCATTTTTAGTTTTTATCTACAACAGAGAAGTTTAAATCAATGTCAAAAATTGTAATTTATTTAGCAAAAATAATATATTTTTCATATAAATCATAATTTCTTTTTTAAAAAGTAATTTCTTAATCTCTGAAATTTCAAGAATATTAATTTCTGAATTTCAGTTTCTGCAACATTTTGCTTATAACATTAATGCCTTTTTAAATGATAAATTAGTTCTAAATATATACTTTTGGTTTTGTTTTGGGTTTTTTTGGTCTGGTACCAGGATGGAACTTATGGGTTTTTCTTCAATCAGTTCACTAGAATGTTTAAAATGTGAGTGATAATTAGCAATGTTCATTTGTTGAATGATTTCATTAATTCTAACTCTTATAATCTTAATTATTTGATTTTTCACTGATCCTCTAGATAATGTGTAGTATTATTACTTATTGTCGATGTTGCATTGTGCATACATCTATTATAAAGTCAAATTTTGTACATTATTCTCTAAATGCAAAATTGTGCCACTGAAAATTTATTAATGGTACACATTCACAAGTAATATTTTAATATTTTCTTTTCTTCAAATAATTTATTTTCTATGTCATCAAAAATTACCTATATTTTTCAAAATAACTTAATTTTAAATATTTAATAAAATGTTTTTTGTGCATTTCATTTTGTTCAACTTTTACTGAAGTTGGATGATAAAATCTGCCAATATTTACACCATTCTCTTTATTCAGTTGTTTCGTTCCCATCTTCAGAATTTGAAAAAAAAAATTGTTTTAGAAAAAAGCATTAAAAAAAAACAGGAGTGAGAAATTTTTTTTCATCCTTTGGCAGAATCTGTGTTCTGTAAAACTTTTAAAAATTTCTATCTGTGCTTTCTTCTAGAAGATAAATTTGTTTTATCTGAGATGAGTAATCTCCACAGGAGGGTTCTGTTACTTAATATTCATATTACATGTGAATAGATCAATAGAAAGCATATTTCATTTAACAGATTCTACATGTTTTTTCAGTTCTTACAAGGAGCTCATTCACCCTCGCATACAAGGAAGTGAAAGATAAATTCATCACTTGCTCCTTTGGGGATGTATTCCCTAGATTCTGCTGAGATTATCAATTTCCTTTTCATCCCACCCTTGGTAGTCCAAATAATTTTCTTTTATTTTACTGTTTAGTGACTTCTCATTTTCAGTTTTTTTGCATAACATACTGTTTTTTATCTCCTAAATATCATGGTAAAACTAATGTGATTTTTAGTATATTTACCTTAGACCATATATTTTCAAGTTATATTGTTTAATGAGATATTAAGCTTTCAGAGTAATTAAATTTTAATAATAAAAATTCACAACAACTAATAAATAATTGCTATGACATAATTAGAAGATTATTTTGTAGTAACAGTAAAAGAACATTACTTATATAGTGATTCACATCATATGAAAATATTCGACAAAGTGGAAATTCCACATCATCAGTTTGGTAAAACGAACACACGGTAATGCTATGACCTGCAAAACAAAACTCAAAGTTTAACTAAATTGTGCCAACAGAAGATTTTTCTTTTTTATTTTATTTTCTGAGGAACATATGAATGAAAAATACTTTCCATTTTGAAATATTACTGTTACATCCACAAAGTCTTTTGTTTGTTGGTCTCCTTGCTTTCTTCCTGAGTCAAAGCAAAATGATGTATGTATACTCTGTTAGGAAATATATTTTACCTGATTGCTCAGAGAATTGTCATAATTGTCACAAACCTATCTCTGAAACCTAAAAAATTTCAAAAAATTATGAAGATGTATCAAATAACAAACATGTTACAGTGTGATGAGCCTTCTCCAGTCATTGTGCCCTTGTATAGAAGACAACCCAGAGATCTGTGAGCAACAGCTCAAGCCTGTGTTGAAGATACACATACAGAACATCTGGAGACTGCTGCACTAGCGTAGTGGAAACACTAGTTAGAGTTGGCACTGTTGTTATTACTACTATTAAAAATAAAATTTAAAGTAATGAATTCGATCAGTTTGTCCTTCCATTGGTTTTGCTTTCCAGTTTTGCATAAAAAGTTATCCTCTTTAACACCACAGCATTAATCACCTATAGTTTTTGCTATTTTTACATTAAAAATTTTTTTCAACTCTTTCAAATATATTTTAATCCATTTTACATAATAAGACTCTAACTTTCCGTAATAGTTTTACCTATTGTATAAGCACCTCTATTTAATAAATTTTCTCTATTCAATTATGATACAATTTTTATTATAATAATTTTTCATATGCTGGAGTCTACTTCTGGAATATCATTCCTCTATTCATTTGTGATGAACACACTATTTTATTCTCTATAACTTCATAACAAATTTGATTATCTGGCAAGATGAATTATTATTCAGTAGGCCTTGTTTCCCATTTTCATAAACTATTTTTGTTCATTTTTCTATGTATAACACAAACTTGAAAATATTGAGATTAAGAAAAATGTTCCACAGAGAGAGACAAAGTGAAGAAGATCTTCCACTGAATAGATGACCCCTAGGCCCAAAGCAATGTTGACTTTTGAGAAGGAATTTCATCTTTTTTGTCAATTCTGCTATCTTGAAGCTAGATTATATCAGCTCTGGTGTTATATCATCTAGTAGAAAATTTTAAAAGGATAAATATATACATATGCTAATGAAAATATGTATCAGTATAGTAGTTTTACCACAGCACTTCTTTAATTTGCTTTTTAGAATACGTTCATGTAAATAGAAAGTTTCTGAAAACATTCTGAGAAAGTAAAATTTTATTACTATAATGGTTTCTCTGAAATCTGATCTTTGCTTCACACCGCTCTCCACAGAAACTTTTTCTCCCACCAACTTTTTTGAAGTCATAGATTCTTTCAATAAACTTGAGTCAAGATTCAAGGAAGCCTTTGATTTTAAAATTGGGAGGTTTTGGCTTAGTTTCATTTTCAGGTTTAGGGGACTGTAGAAACTCAAAACAAAATGAAAGCTCTATAAGTCTTCAAACTTTCATTTTAGAATAAATATTTTGTAAGCCCCTTGTTTTATTCCTAATAAAATTTAAAATAAATTAACCTATCTACATACAGATTTTTAAAAATCAAGGAGATGCTCTAACTTTAATATAAATGAAAAACAGAAGGAAAGAATTTATAATTTCAGTATGTAAATACTTGGCACAATCACACTTAAAGGTAAGCTAAACTTGTTAGACATTTGCAACTGTAGATAGCAATCACCATGAAAAGATAGCTGCAAAGGAAGTATATGGTATTGTTAACTCAAAAACCTAAATGGTATGATTGTCAGTAATATGGTATTCCAAACAGTTTAGAAATGGAAAGAAGAGTTCATCCTAAAACAAATGACAGTCTTCTCTTGACTGTTATGTAGTTGCACACTTGAAAATGTCAGTGTATATAAAAAACAAGTTGGGATCTCTACCCACATAATTGTACACAACACTTTCTCAACATATCTGACAAGTACTACAAATTCTTAATATTCCTAAGGGAGAGGTCTTCCATCCACCACCAAATGTGACACTACCAATACCATAATGAGTAGAAGATCAGATAGCCATGATAATCTCAGATATGTCAGATAGGTATGAACACAGATAGGAGAAAGGGAGTTGGGTGAAATACCACAGAAGATGAGCTCTCAGACAGACTCATAAATTCTAAAACACACAGGGAAAACCAACCCCAAGAAATTCAGACAACAGGATCAACAATCAAGAGATGAAGTCACACACACACACACACACACACACACACACACACACACACCCTGTACAGTGCCCCTCCAATACAAAGGAACAGAAAATTGAAAATAACTTAAAGCCTTCCTCAGTTACATCTATAGATACATCAATAAAATATCTTCACTTACAAAAGTCTGTTCTTTTTCAATGGGATGTAATTATATACATAGAATGAGTGTTACACAACTTAGAATTTTACTACAATATTTTTCTTCAGTAAGTCTCATATGCCACCCTCCAGAGGATGAAAAAGTCTGTTTTAAACTACTTTTTAAAATTTTACCAAATGATGTATCAGTGAATTAATGACCTCCTAGAAGTTAAGAATCAAAGATCTCAGAATCATTCAATTTAATTCACCTTTGTCAGCACCTCAAACCTCTTCATACCATCCATGACACCCGCCAAAGCTACTTCATTGAAATCACTGCTACTAAGACCTTTCTGAATGGTTCTAACTGTAAAAAAGTCTTCGTGACAGTAGTTTAGAACTGGACCCTGGAACAAAACTGAGTCTGAATCCTGGCTTTGCCACTTAGCAGCTATATGAATGGAAGCAAATTACTTGACCTAAGTCACCATTTTTTTTACCTGGAAGTGGTGACAATAATGATATCTATGTCCTGAATTGTGAGAATTGAGCTAATTGACATGAAATGCTTGGGATAATGCCTGGAAGATAACAAGTACTGCATCAAGTTTGGCTGTAATTCTTCCCTAATGTTCAATATCTTCTTTGAATATTCAAAAACTGCTAGTACCTAAGGATCCTCAATCCTTGTACAATTTTTCATACTGAAAAATTGCTATGTTCTTTCCATCTTTATCAGGCTCCAATTTGTTAATACCTTTTTTGAAAACTGGATTTCAGTTTGAACTTATATTACGTGTATGTTTGGACCTGTACAATACAAAGTGTGTTCACGCAAAAGTTTGCAATGTCTATTCTACGTCTATGAATGTATCCAAAAAGCTTATTTGCATAAGGAGTTTGACTCTCAGCAGACAAAATGAGAAGGTTTTTTTGTTATATTTTCTTTATTTTTCTATAACTAAAGTCAATTCATATAGTGAGCTCCCTGCCACTGGGTAGCAGAGGCTTAATCAGAATTAACAGAAATCTATATTCCCCTAGAGTTGCATTAGAAATCTGGAGCATAGTTTACAGAATTCAGAGTATCAAGGTCTCCAGGATGGAGCAGGAGACAGAATGTGGCTGTATCTGTCACCACTTCAGATCCTGGTTCCCTTCCAGATTTTACTCACTAGCTTTTGGCAGGCTGGTACTTCATCCTTCCACTCCACTCTGTCATTCCCTTCATCAAAGCCTATTTAATATTCTGGTTCTCTTCTGAGTCACACCTGGGCCAGGAAAAAATTCAACTGTGGGGTACTCCTCTGAGCTATGAAAAACCGCTCTGCTTAGGCCCTAGGGTCATCTGCTGCAATCCCATGTCACAAGCAACTCCTTGAGACTCACACCACACAGAAGAGTTGGGCTTCTTCACCAGGCTAGTGGCAAGACTCAGGCTAGTGGCAGGACTCCTACTTCTCTCCACTCCCACACTATGCAGGGCCAGAGAACAGTCTCCTCTACTTTCCTTCCTCCAACCTTAATCCAGTTTCCTCAACCTTCAGCCAACTCCTACTGCCCCAGGGAGACACCAGGTCTCACCCTTGTCCCCTCTGAATCTCTTTATTTTACAGGCTAATGACCTGTTGTTCACCTCTGAGAAAGACATATTGACTTCTATTATTCCAAATAGGTGTAGGCTCCTTGAAAAAATCAAAGATTATGAACTTCAACACATTGTAAAAAGTTTGTTTTCTCCAATGGTGCCACTTTCTTGAAAAAATAAAGGCTGTATGCCTAAATCCTCAGTTGGGTTGTCTTTTTTTTCTAAAGGAGAGAGCTAGAGGTAACAGGAAACATGAGGAACAAGTATCAGAACTACAAGTTTAGTGCCATTCAATTAAATTAAATCAATTTATGATCAAATAAATATTTTCTCAGAACTTACTTTATGTGAGGTATTATGCGAGGTGCTAGATACAAGATAGATAGGACACAAGCCTTGCTCTCTTGAAATTCACCCATCTTTCAAGTATGCCTCATTATCTCTATTCTCTCTTTTTCTGCTTCACATCAGACCATGGAATTTTGGGACAGTATTATTATAAAAGTTTTTCTCCCATCTCTCTGCTTCAAATCTCCTGCCTTTCAGTTTTATGTACTTCCAACTCATTCTTCACACTTTCTAAAACATAAGTGTAATTGGATCTTTCTTTTGCTTAAAAACTTACAATGTCATAACTATCTTCAGGATAAAATGCCAAGCATGGGGCTTGGCGCTTGAAAATATCATTTCCTTTAGTTTTGAAAACAATTCTACCCTATAGCTATTATGATCTCTCTTTTTTTTTTTTTTTACTAATAAACAAACTAAAGCTTAAAAGTCTTAAACCCTCTTGATCCACTCCATAGAGCTAGGAGAACTTGGACTCAAAAATCACCTTCTTGTCTTTAGACTTCTTGCTCTTAAAGTTAATGCCCTAGTCCCTTAATGGAGCTTATCTCTTACATGAAGGAGTCTTCTGGAGAAAAACTACCATGTCTGCTACTGGTACTCCCATCATGCAGTAATAACAATCCCTCTAAGGACTGATAACAGTCCTTAGTTATCATTGTCTTAGAGAAGGAAAGAGAAGATGCTTACCGAAGTGGCCAAATCAGGAAGTCAAAGGAGCCTTCACAGTCCATGGATTACAAATTTTGAGCCAATCACTTTCACGTGCAAATATATGATATTAAAAGACTTAAATACAAAATACTGACTGCCCCAGTTCCTACACAACATTATTGTGAGAGTAGAATGGAAATTCTAGTCTCCTGAATACTCTGTTCACAAATCATAACGCAGCACACTAACCCACTTAACCAAGTGAACTGGAATCTTTCAGCAACAGCGCAATGTAACAGGAGGCTTAACATCTTTGTAAGTTTTAAAATGTGGCAATTAATCACATCTCTAGAAGACTATGGTACAGCTCAACGGTGGTTCACAGGCAAACCTCAGAAAAACCAAAGTTGCTTATGACCATAAACTTCACTCAAATTTTTTCCCAAGTGGTTTCAATATTTAGTTGGAGTGGCAGTTGGACTTAATGGTTTTCTTTTCTCACTTTTCTTCAGAAACCAATCCATCTCACTACTTCAGTGCTTTCCAATCTTTTTCAGCCCATCCAACCTTTGTATAAAGTTGAAAATCTCATGACAGTATTTTCTCTACCCCCAACTCCCACCCCGACCAGCAAGCTATGTGTATGCAGAAAATTAATTCTATTTCTTTGTATTGTGTAAGAAAAACATATTTCATTTCACTTTTGAAAGTATCATAAGTAAAAGGGTGTTCTATTCCCATATAAAAATATATTTAAATTATTTTTCAAATTTCATGTCATCCTCTACACACATGCAATCTTGGACCTCCCAGGTACTAAACCAATGGTTTTTACTTTTTAATCTGTGACTTGTTCTTATGCAACATTAAAGTTTATGTTAAGGCTTGACATGGGTCTACAGTTGTCGAAATATTTAGAATATTTGTAATGCACAAAAGAATTCTCAGCTATAAAAAAAAAATCAAGCAATAGCAATGAAATTCTCAGACTCATGGAATATTCAGGTGGTGCCCAGGGCATCCAGAGATTATTTGGCCTCATACTTTCCACTCCAGAACTATGGAATCTGAATCTGAGTCTATGGATGTAGATTATAAACAAGCTCCCACGCTGATTCTATTAACCTCCTGGATCAAGAACCAGTTACTCAATTTTATTCCATCATTTGACAGGAGAAGGGATTAAAATGCAAAGAGATTAAATATGGCTACCCCAATTCACTGACCTCATTTAAGAAACTTTTCAAAATGGCCTTCAGAATTTTATCTTCATTATCTCTATTCCTATTAAATTTAATTTATTATTCACTCTAATTTTATTAACTCTAATTGGTACCTCACTTATTATTAGTGACAAAATATATTTTTATAATCACTCATAAGAATGTAATACATCTCTGCAAATGTTCTCTCTCTAGTACTGAGCTAGGATTCCACCCTAAGTGCCAGCTACCTTCCTACATTGGTGAGCAGAGTCCAGTGCTATCAAATAAGACTCTACAGCCTTAGCATATCTCTCTGACACCCTAAGATGTGGAATCAGCTGGGAATCACAGGCTTTCCCAGCCCTTCTGAGTCCTCAGAGCTTGCCAAAATAAGACTTCAGCCCTAAGGAGCATCTCCCCAATTCCAAAATGGAAAAAAAAAGGATTTAGAAGACTAAGAAGACTTTTCACTAAAGAAACTATAGTTAGGCTTTTGCACTAACGGGGGAAGGAGGAGACAGGGAATGGGGGGCTCTCCCACAAGAGCTTGTGCCTCATTTTCTCCAGCATATTCTAGAACCTTAGAAGATGGCCGCTGCAAAAGCCTAGCTGAAAGAGGAGAATAAAGTGTAGGGAATGGCAACCTGGAAGCCACGCCCATTGTCACATGATGATCAGGACATGTGCTGTTGAGGTGAAGAGCAGAGACCAGAGGTCCGTGAGATGATCAGAATGCTCAGAACCTCAGTCATTTGCATGCTAACTTAATTAATCTTGCCATCCCTTATTCAACATTTTCACAGCTTTCGCTGCACTGGTTGAAACCTGTGCTATCAAATTTATTATACCATTTATTGTACATTTTTCTACAAATGAATACAATTTTTTAAATTATTAGTTAAAAAAGAAATTTCATATCAAAACCACAAATGAAAAATGAGTATCGTGAGATACATAAATAGGTCCTTGCTGTTAAGATTAGTTACAAACACTAACACACATACTCACTGTAAACAGAATGTTATTAGATCCTAAATAGATACTGTTGACTGCCACAGTTCTTTGCCAGAAGTCTGTTCTTGTGCTGAACTAAGGATGGCTTAGATAGTCTGGTTATTTTTTAATCTAACTAGAAGGGTAACAAGAGAAATGAAAAAGAAAAATTCCATGTGATACTATGACAATCAATGACATGACCCTAAATTCATAGCCCATAATGCTCACATGGAAATGCAATATTCAGTCTTAGGGACAGGCTGACACCACAAGCCACCTGCAGGTAAAGATGGGGCACTCTGACACCAGGCAAGTATTGAGTTTGGAACTTATAGTTGAATGTTCTTAGGAGTTGCTGGTAAATTGGGTGAGAGTAGACAGAAACTACCAATGTGGAGAGAAAACCCAGGAAGTTATCTTGATTTTTTTCTCTCTGAACTTGCTCGTCTGTGGCTCCTACCTCTAGTGGCTTAGTGCCTCATTCTCCCCCATGTACCCTTTTATTCTCCAGGGAGCTCATCTGGGCTTTTTGGGTAGCTTCCTGATCCCAAGGTCCCAAGAAGTCAAGAGCAAAAGCTGTTAAGATCTTTTAAGACCTTGGCTTCTTCACTTAAACAAATTACACCTGCTACTTTTATTGGTTAAAGCAATGACCCAGCTCAGGTTTAATGAATTCTACCTCGTCATGCATAGTGGCAGCACCACATGGCAAAAAAGTATAGACACAAACAGTATGACTCCTGGGAAGCCATCATTTTAGCTACTTATCTTCTTTTGTGTATCTTCTTCTGTGGACTTCAAAAACTCTCAGATTCCACTGAGATCACCCTCTGCCTTTTTGAAAAATTAGTGTGCATGGTCTTACCTGATACACTGGATTGGGAACTCCTAAAAGAGCTCAGTGATAATTAAACTGATGAGCATTCTGAATCCTCAGGTTGTTGTCAAAAGAGTGAGTGTATTGATTAGCTTTCCCAGTGCTAAATAAAATACCTGATGCCAGCAAATTTTAGGAAGAGCAGTTTATTTTGGTTCACAGTTTTAAAGGGTTCAGTCCTTGGTCGTCTGGCTCCAAGGCATAAACATTATGACCAAGGGGCATGAAGGAAGAAAAGTGTTCATTACATGGCATTCCAGGAAGCAGACAGAAAAGGAAGAAGTGGAGGACAGTAATACAGCTTTCCATGTCACACTCCAGTGATCCACTTCTTCAAGCCAAGCCCCACCTTCTAACAGCACATACAGCAATGATATCATCAATGGAATAATCCACTGATGACTGTAGCACCTCCATGATCCAACCTTCAAAAGCCCCACTTCTGAACATATGAAACTTTAGGGTAACATTTTTTATCTAAGCCATGACTTTTTTTTCTTTTTTCTTTTCTTTTCATGACTTTTTATTAAGGACAACAATTTTTTTTTGGTCTTGTCATCTGAAAAGTTAGTCTTCTCTAGCTTAACACAGTATAATGTAGTTGTTCTCAAAATGTGGCATCCAGATCAGCAGCAGCACCAGGGAACCTGTTAGACATAGAAATTACCAAGACCCATCCCAGACCTGATGAATCAAAAATCTCTGAAGGTGGGCCACTACAATTTGGTATTCACAAGCTTTTCAAGTAACTCTAATATACACTGGAGTCTGGAAACCAATGATATGGAGGCAAAATATACAAAATAAATTAAATATAGATTGAAAATCTCTTATCTACTGCTTTCCAAACTGCATGACTTTGAGCAGCTAGTCTTTCTGTCCCACAGTTTCCTCATCTGGAAAATGGTAATAATTTAGAAAGCCAACTTACGGAGTTGTTGAGAGGATAAGATGAAACAATACATACCCAGCACTTAGAACCATGCCAGGCACATTACATGTATTGTGTACATGTTAACAGCTGTCATAGTTGAGTTCTAATTACTAACTGCACCTCTAGGCCATGGCCTTTTAGAGCAGCAAACTGGGTTTGATACAACTGAGGACATTTTTGAAAAGAAAGAATCTTGAACAAATATAGATATGGGCTTTGAAAATCAGGACCTTTGAAGATGTAACTGAGTAAAAATGGACTTTTCTGCTAACGCCATTGTCAGGACCAGGTATTAACCTAACTTGCTTGAAATGTGTTTTTAATCCCATCTGCAAAATTAGAAGTTTTCCTGAAGGTTAATGTTTCTGGGTAAAACCTAATAACTCTAAATTTGATAAAAACATCCTGTTACATAGATTATGTATTATATAATAGGATTATAGTATTGGAAGTCACCTCTTTCCAGGTACCTTGCTCTCAATTCTGTATTTAAAGTCAAAGTTTCAGTTAAGCCTTGTCAATGGGGGAGATGAGAGCTCGAAAGGTGAACTTGGAAGGTTGACTGAAAATGGAAAACAGGTTCCACCTTCTTCAGTTTTTCCAGACCTATCCTAGTAATGAAGATAAAAATAATAACTTTCATTATCCTAGCTAATATTTACCCAATGCCTAGTATGTGAAGATACTTTACATGCATTTTTAATTCTCAAAATGGCCCCTATAACACATGCCCTTTTATTATCTTATTTTACAACAAAGGTGATTATTGGAATTTAAAGATCAAAGGACTCACATCTGTGTAAACTAAAGTCACCCAAATACTAGTGTAGAATCAGGATCCTTTGTTAGATGTTTGAAATTGTAACATTTTAAAAAATCAAAAGCTGGGGCCAGGGATTTAGCTCAGTGGTTCCGCCGTGCTCCTCAAGCACAAGGACCGGAGTTTGATCCCTGGTACCAAGATAACAAAAAATCAAAAGCTGTAGAGATTCATACAAGGAATATGACCAGGGATCAACAGGGATCTTTACATAACAATTCTGAAAAACTTATTTTATCCCCACCCCATCTTCAACATATAACTCAAAATAAAGACAATGTGAACAACATAAATGCCAGAAAACACAAAAATATTAAACATTTTGATTGTTCTCTTGAAAGCTACTTTAATATTTTTTTGAATTAACATCAAAATATTTTGAAAAAAAATCTTTGGATGGCCATCTTTTGCTAATACCCAAATCATAAGCTTGAACTACAGGCAACTGTCATTTTCATCAGTCAAAAAATGGTCCGATTAGTGACTTCTCATGGTTACACCTAATTTAATCTGTCTGTTGGTAAAGTCAGCCCTGAGTACAGCAATATTTGTGAGTCTCTGTGCTTTCCTGATTTCCTATCTTATTGACTGATACTTCCCTTAAAAGGAAGAAAATGAATTATCCAGTGATAAAGAAGAAGAACATTTCCATGGCCACCACCTTTCTTTGTAGACACCACATTCTGTTTTCCCTAAAATAGGAGGCAGATTCAAATCAGACTTGGCATTGGATTTCCAATATTCTCTGCCGTATCTTTAAGAATTTCCCTAAGCATGAGGGTAGGAGAAGAAGCTTCCCATAATTCCTTGCCCACTTGACCTCTTGCCCTAGTCCCCACTTGCCAAATCCTTTACTGTGGTTTTGTGATGTGAGCTATTATCCTTGAGAGTCCCAGAGCTGCAACATGAACTCCGCTTCTTAAAGGGCTCAACCAGAATTCCCTAAAGTAAAAGCTTAATCTTTTACCCACCAAGAACCCTCTTTTTGTAGTTAATCAACTGGTTAAATCCTCTGAAGTGAAAAAAATGCACATTTTGTTATCTGTGACTTACTGAGGCTGAATGCTTCTCACAATGGCACAGTCCATGAAACGGCCACGAATTAGGGATGAGTGATTTCTCACACCTAATCTGTTTCTATCCAAGGCTGCCAAGTTGGTCCACCGGGCCTCAGAACTGAGATATCACATTTCCCACATTTCTTGCCTTTTCTTCTGCTGCTGCTCCATTATTTATTAGGAACTTGAGTGCACCTGGGGTTCCTCCCCATTTGGGGTCAGACTTTCCTGGCCTTCCATCATTCTCAGGAGCTGGAGTTTTTCAAGGGTGTGAAGGACTTCTACCCCTGCAATCCTACAGTTGGGCTGTTATTAATAATAGAAGTAGACACACAAAAGCTCAGCGGAGAGAAATGATTTCCAAGACTTGAGGTCCAAAGGCCTACGTGTGCCTCTTAAAATTTGTTTTCTTCATATTCTGTTATAGCAAAGGCTGATCGATTGTGCGCCTCTGCCGGTTAAAACATTTGCTTGAAAGAAATAAAAAGTTAACCAAAGGGATTTCCCCCATGTAAATACAAAATCCAAGAGTAAATTAGGGTTTCAGGAATAGCTAAACCCAGAGGTTCAAAATTTTCCCAAGACCTCATCTTCTCCCTATCTCTTCCCTTTGCTTCATTCTTTGTCCACTTCTCTCTCTAGCAGTGTGGCAGAAAACTTAGTTTTCTTACCATGATGCCCATACACCTTTGCCTGTTGTGCCTTTCCTTCTAATAAACAACACCTATGCTGCTTTGCTTTCAAACTCTAAGGCCAACATTGCCTGCCCTAAAAGCTTGAATTTCCTGGGAATTTGTTTTCCCAGGGACAGACCTGACAAGTGGGTATAAATACCCCAACTCCTTTGCCCCTGATGAGAACAACTTTGCTGTAGAGGTTGTTCCCACAGCTCCACCACTGCCTGAGAACCTGACCAGATCTATCCTCCATGTAACTATTTGATACTGCATCCTTCCTTGGTCTTCCGCCTTCCCACTCTGAATTCCATACCTTGAGTTTTCCTGGAAAAAAAAAAAAACCCTCCTATTAGGAAAACTCCACTGAATATAGACAGATTCTTTTAAATGCTGGTCCAAACATTGTAACCTTATGTTTCACTAGTTGTACTCTAGAGCTGTTAGAGCAAAAGTCTCCTCATTTGGCTTTGACTGTCTTGGCTCACATACCCAACTGTAAGTCAATGGTATGAGGCACAGTGTTCAGATATGAGTCATATGTGCAACTCTGGATCGTGACCACTGGATCTGGAACACCCTGCATCATATGAGCTGGTGTAAAGCTGGTAGGGATGGGGTAGTTCTGAAAGAAAGATAAGGCCTCTTACTGGAAAAAGAGGGAAAGGGAATGGCTGTTTCACAGTACAGCATGGATTGGCAAAATATAGTCCACGGGAGACTGCCTATCTTTGAAAATAAACTTTTAGTATCACCACCCTATTTGTTTATGCATCATCTATGGGTGCTTTAAAGTACAACAGCAGAGCTGAGTAGTTGACACTGTATGTATACTGTATGGCTTGAAAAACCTAAAGCATTTGCTACTTGGACCTTCCAAGCAACTGAAGACCAGTAGAACAGATTAGAAGATGCAGAAACAACTCCAGACATACTCAGCCACCTCATCTTTGACAAAGGAGCTAAACACCCTCGCTGGAGGAAAGATAGCGTCTTTAATAAATGGTGCTGGAAAAACTGGGTTTCAACCTGCCAAAGATTAAAATTAGACCTATCTCTCTCACCATGCACTAAACTAAAATTGAAATGGATTAAAGATCTAAATATTAAAACAGAAATCCTGAACAGGCTGGAACAGAGGTTATGTAGAACTCTTGAAGACATTGGTGTAGGAAAAGATTTTATGAATAAAACCTCAGTTGCCCATGAACTAGCACAAACAATCAACAAGTGGGATCTCTTCTTACTAAAAAGCTTCTGCACAGCAAGAGAAACCACCAGCAGTGTGAAGAGACAACCTACAATGTGGGAAAAAATTTTCACCTGCTGATCCTCAGCCAAAGGTCTACTATCTAGAATCCATAAAGAACTTAAAACAATCAGACCTTCCAAATTTAAAGATGCAATCCAAAAATGGGCATCTGAAATGAACAGACATTTCTCAGACAAAGAAGTAGAAATAGCAAATAAACATATGAAAAAATGTTCAGCACCACTGGTCGTTCAAGAGATGCAAATGAAAACAACGCTGAGATTTCACTTTACTCCAGAAAGAATGGCTGCTATCAAGAAATCAACCAATAACAAATGCTTGTGTGGTTGTGAGGAAAAAGGAATTCTTCTTCACTGTTGGTGGGAGTGTAGCCTGGTGCATCCACTGTGGAAATCAGTATGGAGATACCTCAAAAAACTAGGACTAGAGGTCCCATTTGACCCAGCTATTTCCCAGCTGGGTATCTTCCCAAAAGAATTAAAAGAATCACCACAGTGATACCTCTGCACCCATGTTTATAGCAGCACAGTTTGTAATAGCTAAAGCTTGGAAACAGCCTAATTGCCCATCAACTGGAGACTGGATAAAGAAAATGTGGAGTTGTTTTATAAAATGGAGTACTACTCAGCCATAAAGAAAGAGAACAAGAGATATTTATAGCTAAATGGATGCCCATTGAGGACATACTCTTAAGTGAGATAAATAGAACACACTCATGTAAAACCTGAATAGTTTCTCTGGCGTGATAAACTGAAATTGTAAATAAGAATCAAAACATATAATAGATAATGTGAAAGACGAAGAAAAGATCCAAAGTGGAAGGGTAAGTGGGAGGTGTAGGTTAAAGGAAAGAAGGGAAAGGAATAAATATGAGAAAAGAAAAAAACAGAAACAAAGTCTTTGCAAATAGGGAAGGGTAGAGGGGGAAAAGGGAGGGCAGGGGAATGGGGAAAAAATAGGAACCAGGATACATCATGTAAAGGTACAAATTCCCAATGATGAATGTCATCATATTGTACACCCAAAATGTACCAATAAACTTAATGAATAATAAAAAAAAGAAGCTATGCACAGATTTGGTCCTGTGGGACACTGGCTTCAAACACAACCCTTGGAGAGCTTTGGAATATGAATTGCCTCAAGAAGTGCGTCCTACTGTGAGGCAGTGTTTGCCTTTGGCTCCCCGTATCAGTCAATCATGGGCTGTGGGCTGCTTCCCAAATGGGGAGGTTCCCATCGGTTGAGTTGAAAGCAATTCTCCAGATCAGAAGGTATCTATGAGCCACTGGGAATCAATACAGCAGTTAAGAGAAGGATACATTAGCCCAGAAAAAAGGTTGGTCACCATTTCAGATCTCTGCATGATTTGTGACTAATTTGAGAATTCCATTGGATAGTCTGATATCATCTTTACCCTTCTACTTGACTCCAAAATTTCCAATTTAATACTCTGTTACAGCTTTTTTCATACTAGGTATTTTCATTTAAATACAATGTCTGTAGGAAAGACTGGGGAGAGTCTAGGTTAGCAGTGGCAAACCTATGGCACATGTGCAGCAGCAGGTTGATTTTATTATTAAAAGCTCTAACAGGATTGCCATCACTGATCTAGATGATAGGTAACTTATGTGCAGATTTTGCCTATGCTGTTTACTTGGTATGATCGTGGACAACTAGATTAACTTCTCAGTAATATTTTACTCATCAGTAAAATGGAATTTTTTTGAAATCTCTCTTACACAAGATGTATTATATTTCATTTTGGATTCTTGCTCACAACTAAATACCTGGTGTTCTCTTTTCCTTTACATAAAAAGGTCCAGTCACTGTCTTTCTCTCTGTCCACAGGTGTAGGCATTCTTTGGTACCTGCTTAGGTCATCACTGGCAAGGGCAGATACTAGGTCTCAAGTCGCCCTTGTATAGCAGCTCACTCAATGTGATCTGATTGACCCCATTTATTGTCAGAGAAGACAAAGTGCTTTTTCTTATAATTGAGTTACTTTTCTCATTGCTGAGACAAAACACCTGACAACCAAAGTTAAAGGAGGAAAGGTTTATTTAGCTCATAGTTTATAGAAGTCTCAGTCCATAATTGGCTGGTTCCAAGCCAGGGTGGCTTGGTAGAGGGGAACCACAAAGAAGAACAAGTTTGTGACAAGCAGAAGACAGCAAAAACAAAGGGCAAGAGAAGCCTCTTTCTGTTCCTTATTATTTAATCCAGGCTACAGGGATTAGGGTGGTGCCAAACTGTTTAGCAAACATCCACCCATAGTCCTAGCACCCTTAATCCTAGCATTGCACCATGAATCAATCACACACTGTAGATTCAGCCACCTCCCCACCTATGACTGCATGAGGCTTTAGGGGCACATCTAGACACAGCCATAATATCATTCAACTCAGTGTGACTAGGTATTTGATGTTACTTTTTAAAGAAAAAAAAAGTGAGCTTCTGTGAAAGACCTGGAGGTAGTTTTTACCTAGAGAACCAAAATTATCCACATATCATATATATGGTGAAGGTCCTCTGCAGTATACCTACATTTGCAGTCTCAGGGAGCAATGACCAGATATTTTAATCTCTAACCCCAGGCTTGAATGAGTCATTTTCCCTTTCTACACCTTGGTTTCTTCCCATATTGTGTTGGACTACTGTGTCCTTAGGATTCCCCTCTGTTAAAATCCAATGATTTTCAGCATGGAATTTTGAAAAGGGCTAGAGTTTCATTTAATATAGTTTTTCACTAATACTTCCTTTTATAATTTCTTCTGGTTACCAAGTAATACATGTTCATTAGATAATTTATATAACAAATATAGCATATAGAAGCTGATTAAACCATGTCCTGCTTCTACCACCTATGGTCAGCACTGGTATCATGTTAATGCATTTCTTTCAACATATGTATATTTGCATGCTTACATATTTTTTCCAAAGTTGAGGTTTTATAGTATTAGATTTCCTCTTTGTATTAAGCAGTATTGAAATAGTACTGAATTATTATTTGGTCTTGAATTGTTTTACTTACAATCTCCCCTTTTTCCTAGCATGTGAACTTTTATAGTGGAAGTAGTTTATTGGACAAATTCCTTCCAAGCTAATGATAGTATGAAGAATAAGGTTATATATTAGGATATGCCATAAATTATTTGACAGCTTTTGTGTCAAAGTATGAAGGCAGTAGAGCAAGTCTTTCAGAAATCTTGCCATCCCAGAGGTAAGCAGTGTTTCCTGTTTCTTTGCTGACATGAAGATGGTGGTTTCCTGTAAGCTGTGAGTATAGAATGGTTAGAATTTCTTTGATAGCACTTTGAGAAAATATTTAATCAGATCAATGAACTCCTATATAACTCTAGGATTGAGGTGGAAATATTTTACCTTCAATAGGACCAGAAATAGGGAAGAAATAGGACACACTATGAACATTAAATTTTCTTATGTATCAAATAATCTGATAAGAGTTTGCAACTATAAAGTCCTTTAAAGAATGAAACAGGAAATAGTTATAGCTGAATTTCCAAGCTCCTTTAAAAAACTTCAGAAATTCATTGTTAAGAATGTACTTATGAGAAAATTGGAATACATCTCATGATATCTATGAAATCAGATGTATGTACAATCTAAGTATAATTTTAAATTTATATTTTCAAATTTGTGTGCCATAGTTATGATTTTTCCCACCTTTGACATAATTTCCTTAAAAATATGACTTCAAATAGATACACTTCAAACAGATGTTCTTGCCCTATTATGGACAAGAAGAAAAATATTTAAAGCAGTTAAGCATGTCATTAAGGTTTTTGGCAAACCAGAGCCTTTGGATTCTCAATCCATTCTTTTTCACTCTTCACACTTTATCCAGGGATATATAGTCGGCACTGCCAGATAGTCTAATTTTTACAACATGGCTCCGTACTATGAACTTCCCTACTTTATTCTTTCAACAGAAAAAAAAATGGATTTGATTGTTGAGCACACATAACAGTTATATGACTCAGAGTGAACAAGTCTAGAGTAGCTCCTTCAAAATTAGGCAAGAGTGGTGGGTCATTCATAAGACCTGGCCCTTCTTATCCAAGAACTGAAAAATTAACTGGTCTCTGAAAATCAACCTAGTCAAATAGTAAATAATCACTGGATGTTACAGCCTTAACAACTTAATATTTTAAGCTCCAGAGAGACATGCAAATTCATGTTGCTCACTGAGCATCCACTAGTGCCAGATTCTATACTGTAGTCTGGGGATACTGTAGAGAGCAAGATATAGAGATCATTCCCTGCCTTGCTCACTTACTTGTTCATTTATTAATCAGATACTTATGTAGTCATGACTATGCAAAAACTAGGAATTCAATGGTGGACAAAAATGAATATGATCCTCCACACAGTTTATAATTCAGTGGGGGATTTTTTTAAAAAGAGGTATAAATTGTGAAATTTAATGTGAAGCCAATTTTTTTTTTCATGTTTCTAATTCCAGGCACCAAAAAGCTCCACTGCTTTCTAAATGAACATGCCCCTCCAGTCCTTTAGCCTGGAAAGCTCTTAACAGAGTGGCTGCTTGGCCTCTGTATTACTAATACATGACCTTCAGTTATTGCATAACCTTCAGTTATTACTGTAAACATCTCAAAATGTGGGGTAAGACTGAAAATTATATAAGGGGGGAAATTCAAATTTTTTTGTAAATCTTTGAAGCATAAAATTATCAAAAGAACCAAAGGGCTGGCTGGTGAGGCAGAGTAACTGTAAGTTCATATCTACCACCAACATATTCTGCTAGAACTCCATGGCAAAATACTCCTATTTCCATCCCTTCTATCATGTCTGTAGATTGCTGGCCCTGGCAAAATCCCAAACAGAATATAATAAATGTTAAAAAATTAACAAAAAGGCCGGAGATTTAGCTCAGTGGTTCCGGCGCCTGCCTTGCAAGCACAAGGTCCCGAGTTTGATCCTTGGTACCAAACAAACAAACAAACAAAAAAAAAAACCAAAAAGAAATTAACAAAAGTCATGAGAAATCTGTAAATTCTCTCAGGTAGAGAAGTAGTAGACTGAAGTCACCAAACTCACTTTATTCTTTGGTCAGTGACAGCTGGCACCTACATATAGTGGGATATTCCCCATTTCTCTCCCTTTATTATCCCTTGATAATTGTAATCTTTCCTGAAAAAAAAATCAATAAGTAATTTTCAAACTAAAGAAGTATTGAGTTTTAGATATGTTTGTACAACTACATTTGTCTTTTCTTTGCAGGTTCCTGAGGCTTGGATTTGCAAAAATTTATATTACATCTTTCAGATCTTCATAATTGGCCTGTTCCAAACCTACCCAAGAAATGCCACAATGACCCTGCTTTTCAAGAAAGTGTCCTGAAATCAAATCTGATCAAGACCATAATCCCAGAGCAAGACTCAAGCCTCATTTACTGAGAATTATCACTTTGTTTGTTTTTAGTATGAAGCCAAAAAGTGCTTAGAAGGTAACTCAGTCCTTATATCCAATTAAGAATCTAATATATTCTGTGGCCTGGAGCCATTGCAAAGGTTCGGAGTTTTCACCAGTGTTCATTTTTAAGTGGTCTAATTTTGCCTCTGATTGCCAGGTGCTAAAATATGAACCTTCACACTTGTGAGTCACCCAATTTAACCAAGTTGTGGCTTTACCCTCAGAGAGTTTCCTAGGTGTGAACTTAACGATGCCCTAGCCCCACAAAAACATTTTAGTCAAGATTTCCAGAGTAAAGTCTAGCCCACCCTTGTCAAAACCACGCAGACTCCCGCCCTCACCTCCCTGAGGAGAGATACTCCTATAATCCTGGGTTTATCAGTAAGTCTGATTCTGCAAGTGACTTCACTTTCCAGAGCCTTAATATTTAAAATAAATCCAAACAAAATATTGTGTGTAAAATGCCTAATACATATCAGACACTTTGTCTGTCTCAAATAATTTAACATTTCAATTAGAAAAATAAAATGTGGACCTGAGAAGCAATAGAAAATATGAAACACACATGAAAAAGACACCTAGCAATGAGGTATGGCTTTAGTTCTAGGATACAGGATTAGAATATTTCATTTATCTAAGATCCCTTATGGAAGTATTCTCAGTTTAAAAGATGTATAATGTGGAGAAAATATGGATACTGAAAAATGAAAATACATAAGCAGCAAATAATGAGAATAATATTCTTGCAGATAGGATCAAGGAAAATAGGAAACCAGACTCACAAAGACATCCTCTCACATTCTCCTTCTGTTTTATTTTTTAATCTGTTATTTTTTCTTTTTTGAGACAAGGTCTCACTACGTAACCCAGGCTGGCCTTGAACTCATGGCGATCCTCCTGCCTCAGCCTCCCAAGTGCTGGGATTATAGAGTATGTACCACTATGCTCAGTTCTTTTTCAGTCTTACCACACTCTAGATTTTCGTAAAAATTCTTAAAACTATCTTGGAGCAAGGGAGGAGGTATATTTTTGGATGGAGAGATGGACTATCACATCAAACTGGTTTCAGCCTTGCTCTTGCCTTAACAACTCATTAGACTATGAAAGACAGTTTCCTGAGCTCAGTTGGGCAATGATTTGTGAATTTATAGACTCTCCAGCAAAAGAACACAAAATCAAATATACTACAATATCAATTTCCCCCTAATAGATCTGTTGCTGAAAAGAAGCATAAAACTCTGGAGCTCTTTTAGATCCATCTTCTCTCCTTTATTCCCTTGTGTTGTTAGCAGAGTGATACAGCCAGAAGTAGAATTTCCTCTGAAGCAGCCCTACTCTTTGCATGCAGTAGGCACAGTGTCTATTGTGTTACGTC
This sequence comes from Heterocephalus glaber, assembly GCF_000247695.1. Next base: position 5,716,479 of record NW_004624788.1, on the reverse strand, counting down.
TTCCATGTGCTTCAGTCATGTCCCACTGTCCCATGCACTGAACTTTATTGAATGAACTAGAAATATTTCCCTACCTCCGCCCAGAGATGATAAATGTATTTGGACTTTCAGAGATACTAGTACAAAGAGGGCAGTACCTGTTGTTTTAGATGGGAGAATAGACTGTAAGGTCCAAATGGAAAAGGACCAGGGTCTAGCCCACTGTCAGACAAAGCAAGGGCCAAAAAGATATTTACTGAATGTCTGGATGCAACCAAGGACAGCTGGAGAAAGAAGAAAGATGTGAGCAGTGTTTTAAAGAAAGATTTGGATTTCAAGTAACCCTATCAGAGAAACATGTTCAAAATTTGTCTCAAAACTAAGAACAGAGTTGAATTAGTTAACTGCAGAGAAATTTCTGAAGTGTGTTTTCATAAATTTTTGACATCTGATGAACAGTCTGAAACAGGGTCTATCAAGATTTACCATTAGAGAAACAAGGCTACTTTTCCTCTATGCGCTAATGACCAAAGTATTTCCACTTCCAGTGATTCCACCCACCCCTCTTTGGTCTTCTCAAAGGAATGAAGTTTTGAATACAGATTCCACACAGGGCAATGATGGAGTAAATGATGGACCATTGGATGCTTGGATAATGAATGTCTTTTTAGTATTGCAGAACTATACACTGTGATGCTCCATTCACAATAGCTAGGATGTTAATTCCAATGCCCAGGGCTCTCCACTGCATACAGCCTATACAACCGTACATGGTGGCCATGGAATAGAAGGTAACTATATAATCTTATATTGTTCAGGTGTCCAGAAAAATGTCTAGCAATGGAGCTTGAGACCAGATAAAGTATATTGCCACATCCCATAGAGAGCAAACCAGTCTGCACAGAGGGCTGAGGATGTGGCTCAGTAGTAGTACACTTGACTATCAAATGAGTGCGAGGCCCTGATTTCAATATCCAGCACCACAGAAAAAAATAAACAAATAAAAGTTAATATCTCCTGAAGAGATTAAGGGACATGGGCCAGAAATAATTGCAATAAGGGGATGGCAGCAGAAGCATACACAAGGCAGCATTCTAGCCTTCAAGGTACTAATCAGACAAGAAGGGCTGATGCTTAATTTTATTTATCAACTTGACTAGACTATAACACATAGCTAATCTAGCAGTTGTTATAAAGGTATTTTTGTGGATGCGGTTAACATTCACAGTCAGCAGACTTTAAGTGAAGGGGATCAATTCTTAATAATGTGGGTTGGGTCCACCCAATCAGTTGACAGTCATAAGATCAAACACTGAGGTTGCTTCAAAAAGAAGAAAGTTTGCCTCAAGACTAAAGGATTAGTTCTTGAGTTTCAAGGCTGTGGACCTTCCCTTCAAACATCCCATGAGCCAGCTCCCTAAGAGAAATCTTCAAGTGGCCGGGGATTTAGCTCAGTGGTGCCAAAGCCTGCCTCCCAAGTGCAAGGTCCTGAGTTCAATCCCCAAGACCAAAAAAAGAAAAAAGAAAGAAAGAAATCCTCAAGTGAAATAAACATATGTGTACATGTGTGTATATGTATGTTCACAAACATCTGTCTATCATTTGATAGAGAGACATGTATGCAGATCTACTGATTCTATTTTTCTGGAAAAATTGCCTGGTACATGAATATAAGAGACTACACAGAATTAAAGGCAGTGTGAATAACCTTCATTCACCATTCAGCACATCTCTATCAAGTGTTCACATTCTGCTGACACAGCTGACTGTGAGTGGTGTAGAGTAGAAGAAAAGTCAGTATAGAAGATGGCATTTCCAGAAGGGCTGCCAGGAACTGGAGTCTGCTCTGCTCTTGAAGGACTAAAGAGGAATGAGACAAACAGCAGAGGGAGAGCTATTCCATGCCAATGTAGGAGCTGCTTTTGTTTCTGCAGAGGACGCAGCATGCCATGGTTGCAGAAATCTAACTTGTAGCTGGAAAGATTCTACACTAAGGAATCTTTGCTGAATCATAATCAATCATAATGGTACCACATGCAAACTCATTTCCTTTTCATGTTGTCACTCATTATGTTAAACATAAGTGTGAAGAAAATAATTTCTTTCACGGGTGCTGAAATCTGGAGTTTGATTGGGTTTATTCCAGCAAGTTACTAACCACTTTCTTTTCAGATTTGAACTATGACAGCAACTGAGAGATTACTGTTTCTTTTGATGCTTGCAAGAGAGAAATAATTTGAAACTCATAGGGTCCCATGACCCACTTCACTCTGATACATTCAAAAAACAGAGTAGAAGATTGGGTTTGAAGGAGGCTATAAGAAAATTTGAAGACTCCGGGACCAGATAACATATTTCTTTCCCTTCAGATCTGGAGAAAATACTAAAAAGGGAATGGTTATTCTTTATACTCTGCAGATTTGAGCCTTGAAGCATTATCAGCCACCCTAAGTGTTTCCTGTGATGAACGATGAGAAGGCCGAAAGCAGTACATAAATGAGAGAGATCACTAGGACCTTCGTCTTACATTTAGATCCTAATAGGCAATTGTATTTTGGCAGTCATTTGGAACTTTTAGGCTTTTGGTAAAAAGCAAAAGTGGTTTATGCGATTAGATGTAAAGGGAGAAAAAGTGATGAACCTTTCAAAAAGGTTGTAATTATTTTTCAGAGTGTTGATTTGCAGTGGCTCTCCAAACAAACAGGTGTTTTCACCGTAGAGGACCTGCAGTTGTACGAGAGAAGAAGGGTCCTTTCTCCGTGTTAATGTGGGGAGCTTTCCAGAGCATGCTGTTAATTGAAAAAGTAAAGTGTAGATTAGCAGATATAGCAAACTAGATTTTATGGAAGAGATAGTTATACAAATATACTTCTGTACTTCCTTTAATTTCATAAATATATAACAAAAATAGACAAAGTACTCCTAAAGTATTTACTTCTAAGAGTCGGGCGAAAGAGCTGTGGTGAATAATTCTGGCATAGGACCAAAGTACTTCTCTTAATGGTCCTTTATATATTTGACTGTTTGGGGCGGTAAAAGATACATAATACAAAATTTAACATTTTAACCAACTATAAGTGTACACATGTATGATCATCACAACTACCTAGATCCAGAATTTTTTCATCACACCAACAGGAAGCCCCATACCCATGAAGCAATCACCCCTTGCTCTCTGCTCCTCTCTGCTTCTGTCAACCACAAAGCTACTTGCTGTCTCTATCAATTTATTCTAGGTATTTCACATTATATAATACGTGCCTGGCTTCCACAATGTTTTCAGTGTTCACCTATGTTGTAGTATGAATCCTACTACATTTCTTTCTATGGCTCAATGATATTCCATTGTGCAGATATAACACATTTTGTTTATCCATTCATCTAAGGAAGGGCATTTTCATTATTTCCACATTTGACCTATAATGAATAAGGTCATTATGAAAAATTGAGGACAAGATTTCCTATTTTCAATTCTTTGGAGTATATACTAGGATTGGAATTTCTGGGTCATATATTAATTCTACTACCTTCTAACCACCAAACTGTTTCTCACAGAGGCTAGACTACTTCACATTCTCACCAGTGATGTGTAAGAGTTTGAATTCTTTCATATTCTTGTCAATATTAATTTATATTTTTAAAATTATAGCCATCCTATTGAATATAAAACATTATGTTACTGTAGTGTTTATTTTCATTTCCATAATGACTAATAATGTAGACCACCTTTTTATGTGCTTTTTGATTACATATGACTTTTGAGGGGGAATAGTTATTCAAATCCTTTGCCCATTTTTAATCTTGTCATGCCTCTAACTATTGAGTTATAGAAGTTCTTTATGTATTCTGGATACTAGAACCTTATCAGATACATGATTTGCAAGTATTTTCTCCCATTATGTAGGTTGACTTTTCATTCTCTGGATTATATCCCTGTAATCCACAAAAATGTTTAATTTTAATGAAGTTCAATGTATCTATTTTTCTTTTGTTACTTTTGCCTTTGAAGCCAAGTCTAAGAATGTATTGTCAAATACAAGGTAATGAAGATTCATTCCTATATTTTCTTCTCAGAGTTTTATAATACCTTCTCTTACATGTAGTTCTTTGATCCATTTTGAGTTAATATTCCCACATGGTGTTATATAAGGATCCAAGTTTATTTGTTTGCATGTGGATATCCAGTTCTCAATACTGCTTGTTGAACAGACTGTTCATTTGCCATCAAATTATCTCATTACCTTTGTTAGACATCAGCTGAGCACAGAAGTTTGGGTTTATTTATAGACTTGTGATTCTAGACCCTAGATTAGTATGCTATCTTCCTGCTGGTATTACACAGACCACTATAAATTTCCATAACTTTTGAGATCCGAAATTGTTAGTCCTCCAATTTTGTTCTTTTCCAAGACTGTTTTGGCTATTTGTCAGGGTTTATTCATCTTTTTAAAAAATCAACTTTTGAATTCATGGTTTTCTTTATTGTTTTTCTATGTTCCGTTTCATTTATTTCCCCTCTTATTTTTAATATTTCCTTCTTTCTACTAGAATTCAACTTAGTTTCATCTTCTTTTTCTAGTTATTTGGGGTGTAAAACTAGGATACTGACTCGAGATCAATCTTCTTTTTTAATGTAAGCATTTACAATTATAAATCCCCTCAGCATTGCTTTAGCTGCATAAGTACTGGTATGTTGTATTTTATTTTTACTCATCTCAAAATATTTCCTAGTTTTCTTCTTTGAGCTATTTTCAAAATAAAAGATAGATAATTGGAAGTAGGGAGATAGATCTTCCTCAAAGGGGAAGGGAATAGAGAGATGGTGGGAGAAGAGAAAGAGGGGAGGGACAGGAGCTGAAATAAGGGACTAAGATGTGTTATGTGCATGTTCCAACTCCACACAAGGAATGTGTATGTACTGCCATCGTGTACAAATGAAAAGAATGTGTTTATTCCACAAATTAGTGAATTTTTCAATTTCCTTTGTTATTGATTTCCAGCATTATTCCGTTATGATCATAGAAAGTACTTTGATTATTTCAATGTTTTTAAATGTATTGAGATTTCTTTGTGTCTATCTGGACTGTGGACTATGGATGTGGACTATGTTGGAGAATGTTTCTTGTGTACTTGTTTGGGGTTTTTGTTTCATTTTGTTTTGTTTTGTTTTGGTACTGGGGATTGAATTCGGGATCTTGCACTTGCGAGGCAGTCACTAGAAGCACTAAATCCCCAGAGCTCATGTGCACATGTATATTCTGCTATTGTTGTGTTTAATGTTCTATATATGTCTCTTAGAACTATTTGGTTTATAGTATTGTTGAAATCCTCTATTTGATTATTGAGTTTGTCTAATTGCTCTTTTATTGAAGGTAAGGTATAAAAATCTATATATGTAACTATTTTCTCCATTCATTTTTGTTGAGTTTTACTTCATATATTTTTAGGGTCTCTTGATGGATCTGTATATGTTTATAATTATTATATTTCTGGATAAATTGACCCTTTTATCAATATATCATGTCCTTCATAGACTGTGATAATTTTTAGCTTTAAAGTCTATTTTATATGATATTAATATAGATACCATAGCTGTCTTATTTGCTGTTTATCAAAAATATCTTTTTCTATGCTTTTATTTTCAACTTCTTTGTGTTTTCAGATCTAAAATGAATATCTTATAGACAACAATGAGAGACAGCATTTAAAAAAAATACATTCTACCAATCTCTACAATTTGATTGGAAAACTTATTCTGTTTATGTTTTTTAAAATTATTAACAAAGAAAGACTTCTGCCATTTTGCTATTTGATTCTATATGTCATACCTATTTTTCTTCCTTGATTCCTCCATTATTGTTTTCTTACGTTTCATTGATTTTTTTTCCTACTGAATTCTGATTCCTTTCTCATCTCCTTTTTCATATATATTTTTGTTATTTTCTTAGTAGTCATCTTGAGTATTAAAATTAAAATACCATATTTATGGGCAGGGGATTTAGCTCAGTGGTTCCAGCACTTGCCTCGCAAGCGCAAGTTCTGGAGTTCGATCCCCAGTACCAAAAATAAATAAATAAATAAGATAAAATAAAATACCATATTTGTAATAATCTAGTGTAAATTAATGAAGTTTGCTTCAATTATATATAAAATTCTATTTCCATAGCTTTCCACCCCTCCTCATTTATGCAATTATTATGACAAATTACATCTATATACACGTATGCTCAGTGATATAGATTTATAATTACTTTACGCATTTGTCCTTTAAGTCATCTAGTTAAAAGGAGAAATTATCAATTAAAAATACTGTAACACTGGTCCTTATATTTGCCTATGTAGTTAATTTTACTGATATTTTTAATTTCTTTATATGACTTCAAGGTACAGTACTACCTAGTGTCCTTTCATTTCATCTTGAAGGACTCTCTTTTATACTTTTTGTATGAACATAAATCTACTAGAAAATCATTCCTTCATCTTTTGTTTGCCCAGAAATATCTTAATTTTTCTTCATTTTTAAAGGACAGTTTTGATAGATACAAAATTCTTGGTTGATGGTTTTGTTTTTTTCATTTCAATACCTTAAATATATCATTGCACTGCTTGCCTGTCTGAATAGTTTATGATGAGAAATCATCTGTAATTTTATTACAGGTAATTTCACTACATCTGTAATTACATCTATGATTTTATTGAGGATCCTTTGTAAGTGATAAATTGTTTTTCTCTTTTTTACTTGTAAGATTTACTATTTTGTTTTTGCAACAGTTTGATTGTCAGGTATCTCAGTATGGCTCTCTTTGTATTTATTCAACTTGGAATTTGTTGAGTTTCTTGGATGTGTAGAAAATTTGGAAAGTTTTTGAACATAATTTCTTAAAATATTTTTTTACTCCCCCCCCCCTTATTATCCTTCTGTCTCTTTGGAATTCTCATTATTCATACATGGTAAATTTGAGTTGTCTTACAGATTTCTTTGGCTCTTTTATCTTCTATATGCTCTGAAGACAGGATAATTTCATTTTGCCAACTTTTAAAGTAACTTGCTCTTTTCTCCGCTTAAAAATTTCTGGGCCAGGCTCAGTGGCACATGCCTGTAATCCCAGCACTTGTGAGGCTGAAGCAGGAGGATCACCACAAGTTTGAGGCCAGCCAGCCTGGACTATATAGTGAGATATTATCTCAAAAAACAAACAAACAAATAAATCTGTTGTTGAAACCCCTCTATTTTTCCTTTCCATTGTTATAATTTTAGGCTTCAAAATTTCGATTTGAGTCCTCTATAATTTCTTTCTTCCTACTGATACTCTCAATTTGAGACTTCATTGTTTTAGTCTGGTTCCTTTGCCTTGGTTTTCTCCAGCTCTTTGATCATTTTTTATTGTTGCTATTGCTTCCTGTGGGTTGTAGTTGTTTGTATAGTGATTTTTTTTCTTTTTTTTTTTTTCTTTTTTTTGGTACCGGGGATTGAACTCGGGTCCTTGTACTTGTGCAGCAGGCGGTGAAACCACTGAGCTAAATCCCCGGCCCAATTTTCCTAAACTATTTTTACCTCATGAGTAGTCTCTGAAGTGACTGTTCCTTTAGCTTCCTGGTATTACAAATATTTCACCTAGTGGTTTGGCATAAAATTCCCTCAATGCCTAGAGCAAAGGAGGAAGACAAGGAAGAAGAGGATGTAAATAAGAAGGAGAAACAGGAAGAAAATGTGAAAGGGAAGAAGTAAAAGAAGAAAAATAATATGTGCCTTGTACATTAGCTCTGTGTTGGATCACTCTTTCTGCTCTTACCAGGACATTGAAAACTGCAACTTAGGCCAGGAATTTAGCTCAGTGGTTCCGCTCCCTGCTCCACAAGTGCAAGGACCCAAGTTTGATCCCTGGTACCAAAAACAACAACAACAACAACAACAACAAAAACTGTGTGTTAGCCTCCACTTCTTGTTTATACTGAGCCTAAAGATGAGCCAAAGGTGAAAGCTTATGGTTTCTCGGTCTTTTCTGAACATGTGTCCTACCCTGGGTGTACACGTCTTTCTAGATTTTCCAGTATACGTGGAAAATTTCCAAGGTTTGCTTTGAAAAACCATCTTTAAAACCACTACCACATCAGGAAGAAAGGGGGGCTAGGGTATGTTAAGATGCCACAATGTTTTTGTATCATGTTTCAGTGGCTTTTAGTTTCCTTAAGCATTGATTTTATTGAGATAAACTTTATTATCTTCAAGGGTTCTAGGAAGACTAATTCTGATAGTTCTGGCCAGGTTTTTTTAAGCATTTCTGATGAAGTACAAACCCCCAAAATTCCATATTCCTGATTTCCCATATCTGCTTTTTGTATCATGTGCCTGTGTTACTTATCTGAAAGAATAATTTATTTTTAAAATTTTGATAAAGAAGAAGGGTAGTAGTTAGAGTCTCATCATCTCACAGCCCAGCATAGTGAAACTTGGGTTCCATCAGACATTTTGCCACTAAATTTTCTCATTTAGTTTTGCTTTAGAAAAATATAAAAAGAATACATGTTTGAAGGGCCAGGATTTACTTCAGTGGCAACATGCAAGGTCCTGAGTTCAATCCCCGGTATTTCCACAGAAAAAAAAGAATACACATTTGAGAGTTAGGATTAGTATATTGATAAAGGATTTACAGTAGTAAAAACTTTGAAGTCCTACCTCCACCTCCTGTAGACATCTGACACCAACCCCATTCCTTCCTACTTTTGTCCTTTTTTATTTCCAAGCATTAGCCTAATATTTCACCTTGCCTCCTCCCAATCATGATAAAAATTTTCTTGCTGGTTCAAATCTGACTGCTTTAAGAAGACAAATAAGATTTTTCCAAAATTTCTCTTAGAAGTTCAATATTCCAAGATGAAATAGTACACAAGTGTCAACTTAGTCACAAATATGAATGAAGAAACCCAAATGTGGTGGCACATGTCTGTGATCACGACACCCTGAAAGGCTGAGACAGGAGGACTGCAAGTTCAAGTGCTGCCTGGGGAACTTATCAAGGCCCTGCCTCAAAATAAAAATAAAAAAGGATAGGTTATAGCTCAGTGCAGATTCTAGGTTCACTCCTCAGCACTGGGGAAAAGTAAAAGAATGAATGATATTTTTTTGTTGTTGTTTTCTGAGGATCACAGAAGATAAAAACTAAAGGAACTAAAATTACTTGGGGGGAAGAAAATGGCTATGAAATATATTGCTGTTGTTGAAACATGAGTTCATAATTTTATCACAATTTTATCTTAATATATCTAAAATCTCAATTTTATCTGAATTGGCAGCATCAGCATTGCCTTTGAATTCCTACCCTAGACTCAAGATTTCAGAAGTCAGGATGCAGAAGAGGTTAAGAATCTACACTTTTGTCCACCTGTCCTAGCCCAGAGGAAGGGGCTTCTTGCCACCATTCCACCACACCCAGCCCAGAGGTAGGGACTTCCAGGCCTCTGTTTCATGGCTCCCAGCACAGAGGAGGTGAGCCACGCAAGCGCCAACAGCACCAGCCCACCTTTGAAATGAGAAGACATGTAAACAAGTCTGGAAGTCTTTTACAGACTTCCAGATCACCTACAGCAACCCCAAAGGGAAAGGAGAGGGAACACTCTGTTACTCAACCATCTGGATTCACTGAACTGGCAACAAAAGAGGATCTGGAAAAAATGAAATCAGAAATAATTTCTCAGATAACAGCAGACATTCTGCCTATTGTGCAAGACATGATTAATAAATTTACAGAGGACACAGATTAAAAAATATAGGAGCTGAGGAACATGATGGAATCCCAACACAGGAAACAGATGGAATCCATAAAACAAATGCAAACAGATTTCCAGGAGATTAAATACTCCACTGAAAGTCAACACAGCAGAATGAGCCAATGTGAGGACAGAATTTCAGATATAGAACATAAGATTGCAATTAGTGACCAGGAAAAGAAAAATTGCTTCAAAATTGTAAGAGACCATGAGAAATCAATCC
>NW_004624788.1:5613773-5701678 GCF_000247695.1 Heterocephalus glaber | reverse complement strand
AATTCCCAATGAGAAATGTAATTGTGTTGTATACCTAAAGTGTACCAATAAAAGAATTTAACAACAACAAAAAAAGAAAATGATGTTTCAGAGAACTTTATTTTTTCTCCAGTGCATGTTCCAGCTTGACTTCAAATCCAAGTTTCTAATTTTGCCTATATGGAAAAAATTTTAATAATTAAGACTATACAAGATTCCATCCTTTCTACTGTTTTGCTCAGCTTTGTCATTTATTTTGTTCTTTCATTTATTTATCCACCATTTAATCACTTTACAAATTCAGCAATTATTTATTAAACACTATGTTAAGCCATGTTATGTGTATATCCAGAGCACATATAGCAATCAAAAATAGTACTCATGGGCCAGGAATGTAGCTCAGTGGTTTTGCTGCCTGCTGCACAAGCACATGGACCTCAGTTCAATCCCCAGGACCAAAAAAAAAAAATAGTACTCAAAGGGCCAGAGATGTGGCTCAGCGGTACCATGCCTGCCTGGCAAGCACAAGGTCCTGAGTTCAATTCTGGATACTACAAAAAAAAAAAAAAAAAAGCAGTACTCAAAAATGATGACAATTTCTATTTATTGGTTTGGGTAGGGTAATGTACTTTTAGTCATGTATAATTTCATCACGTATATTCTATATACATTTTCCTTAGTAATTAAACCACTAAACTTCAGTCTTTTTCTGATCAGATAACCTAGGAGTTCTCTAGCACTGTTGCCTATTAGAATGATTAGGGTCCTCCTAAAACTCCCCAGATTCAGGCTTCCCTATAGGTTAATTATATCAGAATCTAGGGGAGCAGAGCCCCCCACGTCAGTATTTTTAAAGCTATCCAGGTGATTCTAACATGTAGCCAAGGTGGAGGACCAATAAATTTCAGAATATAAGCCTATATCTAGTACGTCTTAAGTTTTCTATCCTGTAAATCTCCTTTGGAATTGAGAGGGAGAGAGAGAAAGATGAGAGACAGAGACAGACAGACACAGATACAGAAAGAGGAAGTACAAAGAGTTGATGGGACAGATTGGATGTTCCTCTAAGGATCTTGTTTTCTCAACTGTGACAGCACAGACAAGAGTATGCTCAATTTAGGACAAGCCCCTCTACAGTATGTTTCAGAAACATATGCCTAGACAGTTAATCATAGTTTGCAAAATAAGTGTTCAATGTAAAGAATTGGTGAATATCTAATAATTCCTTCAAGTTATTCTAACTTAAATTAGTAATCAGATAGAAGAGTTTAAAGAAAGTGAACTTAGCAAACCCTACAATATGTTACACATGCCTTTCACTGGGGGTTGCTTAGGGAGATGACTTTAGTATTGGGAACTTCTAGGTTTGAAAACTAGCTTTCTCAAATCTTGGCAGGGCGGCCTTGAGCTTGTTTCTGCATCTTTCTGAGCCTCCATCTCCCATTTATAAAAGAATGATGGTAATTCTTTGCAAGATATACTATGAGCATCAAATGCCTAACTCACTGATCCTCAACAAATGGAGCTATGTTGATGATGCTTCCTCCATCCTACTGGTCATAAGCCCCTTTATCCTTTTCAAAGGTTCTTCAACCCCATTATCTCATGTAATCTTCACAAGGGAGATAGGCTAGAAGTTATCTACAGAAGAGCAAGCCGAAGTGCCAGACAGTTAAAAGACGTGGATTCAAGAGACAATTATTCATTCTAGTCATAAAATATGCTTATGAATGGAAAAATACTTACTAGCAATCTAATTGGAGAAAATAAAACAAACACAGTGTCAAGCACAGTCATGCAGCCTGGTAGATCTGAAAATTAATACTAGTGAGAGCAAAGTCAACAGGGTGAAATTATGCATATAGTACTTAAAATTTGTGATACTAAATGAAGAGTGCTGTTGTGCTTGTGTGACAGCATAATAGGTGATAGATCTTTTTTCTCAATTTTTAAATTTAACCTTGTCTTATACCTTCCCTTATTAAATAAAACTTGTAAGGCTAGAAATAAGATAACATTCATGTTTATGTATAAATATTAGTGCTTTTCTATAAATATAAAAGGTAGATTTTTTTTAAATGATAATTGAAGATCATCCCTGATTTGGATATTTCCTATGGACAAAAATCAGAAGCTCCAGCCTGGAGCTAGCTTGATGGCGCGATCTTCCCCAATTGAGAGCACCTGGAAAGCAGTGTGTATCAGCGGGGACTGACAGAAGGTTATCACATTTCGCTGCATTTTTAATTTTTAAATCACCCAGAGAGCTTTCGTAAAATCTTAATGTTCAGTTCCCATGCTAGACCACATGAATCAGCATCTCTAGAAATGAGAATGAGTTATCAGCCCAGTTTAAAGCTTCCTAAGTAATTCCACAGTGTATCTCGTCTGAGAACCAGACGTTGAGAACAGTGCTCCTGGACAGTGCTCTGGGATGGAGGACTGCGATTCTTCACTTCTAATAAGATTGCTTCCCAGCGATAGTCATTCTCATGGCCCATGGGCCACTAGTAACAAGACTTGGGTGAAAAGAGTACAGAGGAATTTCTACTCCTTGTTTCAGAAGTATCGTCACATAGGTTACAAAATCACTTTAGGGTCCTGCTGTTATGAAAATGAAGGTTTCGGTGAGATCTCTCTGAGCTTACTCTGCCACTCCCAAACTTGTATGCATTATTACTAGCAAGGTCAACAGTCTCTGGTGCTCCTCAATGTGTCAGGTCACCGATATTTCCACGCAGTGTTTATTGTGAGGCTATTAACTGACTTCTGCTCTCCACAGAGAAGGCAGGGCGGTCTAGACCCCCGTGTGCATCAGAATTACACGGAAAATACTTGTTTTACTCTAGAGCCCTATCTACAGAGACTCTGACCCCATACGTGTGGGAAGTGAGCTTAGAATGAGCTCCTGGGCCGGGGATTTAGCTCAGTGCTTCCGCTGCCTGCCTCACAAGTGCAAGGTCCCGATACCAAAAAAGAAAAAGAAACGAGCTGTTGCTCAACAGCTGCCACCATGACGGTGGAGCTGTGGTAGAGGGTACAAGATTGACCCAGGGGGGCGCCATGCTAGAACCCACAGGAAGGGTTTCCAGTTTCTTAGTGCAAAATAAGAGTCTGCCTTCCTTTCCAAGAGGAATCCTCAGCAGATAAATTGGATTATATTTTATAGGAAAGAACATGATGAACTGTCAAATTCCAGAGGGTCGTCCCTGGTGCCTCTCTAGCTGATACAATGGCCAAGAAGAATGCGAAAGCAGACGTTAGAAAGGCCCACAGAGAGACAGTTATCAGGGCTGCCAAGGAAGCAAAAGATGCCGAGAGACATCTAAGAAGACCGATGGCGGCTGCTAAGGCTCCCACAAATGCAGCACCTGAACAGAAGATTGTGAGTCCTGCTTCCGAGTTGGTGGAAAATGCTAAATTGGCAGATCCAATTTTTAAATAAATATCTGTAATTCTTAAAAAAAAAAAAAAAGTGATTTGACCAAGGTCATACAGTTAGTAAATTATAGACATGAAATTCTACTCAGAACATTTAGCACAGTTGATGCCCTATCTTCAAAGAGTTTCTGAATAGAAAAAGGAAAGAAAAGAAAAAGATAAGCAAGAATTAAATAGAGCTGGTGGGCAGCAGAGTCAGGACACACAACCTCAGAGGCAGCTCCAATTCCAGGCTGAATCTGCTGGTTCTGATGTTAGTGGCTCCAGGATCACCCAAAAAGGTCCTCATCCTAGGTCTGCAGAGCCATCGTATGTCCTGCTGCACAGGACTTGCTGGAGAGTCTTTAAATGCACAATCTCCTGAATTCCTGCTTTGCCCATATTTTGAGCACTTATTTCCAGCATGAAATTGAAGAATCTGCATTTTAACAAATATATCCTCCTCTTCCAAGAGATATGAATGTGCAGCTAAATTTGGGGACCGCTGGAAGAAAAGGACTTTGAGGTTAGTTGTCTGGATTTGTATCCAGTGCTGACACTTAACACCTCTATGTCCTCACTCAATCATTCACTCATTCTGTTAACAACTAACAAATATTTGAGCACCTACTCTATGCATCTACTGGATGCTGGAGATTTAACAGCAAATAAAGCAGACAGAAAAATCCCTTCATGGAGTTTGCATTTTGGTTTAACAGAGGTGATAAAGCAATAAGGGAAAAACTAAGCAACAAGAAGGATCCAGAGGGATGGAGTCACTGGGAAGATAACATTTGAATAAAGACTCGAATAAGGGGGAAGATTATGCAGAAACCTATGAGAAAGTTGTTCCTGGCAAAGGGAACAGCTAGTACAAAGGTTCTGAAGTATGAATGTGCTTGGCATATTCAAAGAACAATAAGAAGACCGGTGCAGAGGGACCTGAGTGAGGAGGGGAATAGAAGAAATGAATTCAGAGTGGTAATAGAAGAATCATGTAGAAATTTGTAACCAACTGAAAGAACTATGGCTTTTCTCAGAGAGAGATGTGAAACCATACCATACCGTACCGTACCAAAGGCATTTAGCAATCTCTGGGGATATTTTTGACATTTATGACAATAAATGGATGCAAGAGGGAAGGGTATGCTATTGGCATCTAGAGGGTAGAAACCCAGGAAGCTGCTAACTGTCGTATAATAAATAGAACAATCGCATCTTCCTCTCCCCTCACCACTGAAGAATTATCCAATCAAAAATATCATTAGTGCCTGAGATTGAGAAACCATGAAATGAAAAAAAGATAGGCACATTTACAACTGAAAGCTATAATCAAGCAAACTTGACGTTAGAGGAAAAGTGTCCATACTCCCATAAATATTATGGAGTCGGGAAGGATATCGTCATGTCACTAATAAAAGTGTGTTACCATAGCCTTTTTTTAAATCCAGAAATGGCCTTCCTTGGAAGTACCTATCCATCTTCCTTCAGTCATCAACAGAGGTTGAGGCAGGAACTTTTCTTTTTGTTTAAAAGTCTTGTTTGCCTAGACTGGGATATAGGACATTCTAGAAGCAAGGAAAATCTGTTTGAAGATGTTTTATTCTGGGAAAATTAATGGGCAGACAATGCATAAGAAAAGAGACAAATTGTTCTTTTGGTTCCAAATAAATGCTTGTTTTCTGACACTGCCTGAATTTAAATGGTCCTCAGTTTGACTGTGAAATTAACACCTCTTTGAGGTTAATTGTGGGGGTGGGGTGTAATTCACACCACTTTGGGAGCTATTGTCTGTCTGGAATGCAGAAGGAGCAGCAGAGGCACATGGTAGACCCCCTTAAGCAAAGATCTCTTATGCCTTGACCAATGGCTGATCTCTAGAGTCGAGCTGCCTCTTTATTGAATGCATGGATTTTGCATGAAAGATGCATAACTCATAATTACAGAGCCATCAACTGCAAGACCGGCATCTTTAGTTGTTAGCTGGTGAAGCTATTGATCCAATTACTTTTAAGCGTCCTTTCTTCTCTAAAATTCTGTGAATTTTATGGAACCTACAACTGGGGACTCAGAATTTGGAGGGGTTGTAAATTCTGTTTTGTGGAACAGTTTCTCTAACATTCCATCATGGAAGAATAGTAAATAAATGAAATGGTCTTTATGAGAAAGTTACTTGAGCAAATAACTTTCTTTTGGAGGGGGTAAAAAAAAAAGCTCTTTTTAATAATTCCTAATTATGGGGATTCTTTTCATTAATACTGAATCAGTTTTAAGTGTTATCATCAATGAATACATATTCTAGTGTTTAAATATCCTATATACTGGACTGCATACAATTTTATCACGTTTAACAGTTTTGGTTAGTTTACTATAATACTAATTTTAGATTACTTGCATTTCTGTATCTTAAGTCATTTAGGACCCCCTCTACATCCAACTATTTCCTCTTTTTATAGATTGTAACTGCCACATTTTGAAGCTGATAGCTCAGCGTAAAAAGCTTCTTGCTTTAATCAAATGATGTTTATTTACTTATTTATTGCAAGAGTAAAATTTCAGGGACAAGATGTTGAACCTACAAAGAGTGTTATTCTAGGGGGGATTTTACTCTCCTCACAACTAAATTTGAAATTAATAAAGGAAGCTGTTAAATAAATTTCTTAAATTTATTATCAAAGAAGGCTGCCAA
Source organism: Heterocephalus glaber (assembly GCF_000247695.1). The sequence goes on along the minus strand of NW_004624788.1, from coordinate 5,695,590 downwards.
ATCCATTTTTTTGCAAGTCTTTACCAGGAACATATATTCTATTTTTATATGGAAGAAAAAGTACAGAAGTATTTTAGAAACAAAAGGAAAACTGGCTTATTTATTACAAGACACCAGTAACCTCTGGATTTTTGTACTTAGAATCCCTTTTAAAAGCTGGAGAGTAAGAAAAATACACAAAAGAAATCCACAATTGTCCCCAGATAATATATTTTCTCAAGTTTATTTTCCATCTAAATTTTCTTACCAGCCTATCCATCTCTCAGTGTTCATTCTCAACATGTAACTGATGTAAACTCTTCATATATGTTTTAAAGAGTTATTTTTGTTGCAAAAGCATTATGTGCTTACAAGTATAAAAACTAGAAAGATACATGATAAGAATAAAATTGAGCACATATGTAAATTCCATACCCCCTTGTTAATACCTTGGCTACAGTCTTTCAGCTATTTTTCCATGAATATTTTGTTTGTTTGTTTGTTTGTTTGATACAGGGTCTCGCTGTGTAGTTCAGGCTGACTTTGAACTCACTATGGAGCCCAGGCTGGCCTTGAACTCTGTGATCCTCCTGCCTTGGCCTCTTGAGTGCTAGGATTACAGGTGAGCACCACCATGCCCAGCTTCCATGAACATTTTTTTTAAAAGAAGTTTCATTCATCAAACTATCTTTTACCCCATTTTCTTCACTTAACATCACATTATAAACACTTTCTAGGGCAATTTTTCATAGAAACCCACAATGATTTATTTACATAACTTTCTCTTCTGGAGTCTTGAGTTTACTAATTTTCTACTACTATTAAATTGTCTGTAATTGTTGCCATGGGTGATGGGGTCTGGATGGGTTTCTAAGTTCTTGTGCACAACAAAGAACTGAATGTGGCACACAATGGTAAGGAAAAAAGCAACAAAGATTTATGAAGTCAATTAGGTGATGGCATGCTCAGAGTGGACTTTCCTGGCAGAAAGGAAAGTGGCTGGAGCACTGAAAGTGTTGAGTTTAAGAATTTAAAATGTTGTATCAGTTCTTGGGCACCTCCTATAGGGTTTTCCAGATTGAGATTGACAATATGATTGACAAGATGCTGAGTCATGCCCTACACATGTCCTTTCCCATAATTCACTCTGTTATAATTGGATGTATGAGATGCAGTCCATGTGCATGAACCTTTAAGGAGCTTCAAGTGAAGAAAGGTTACTATAGGTCATGGTAGAGTATCTAGAGCTTTGGATTTAGGACTTCAGAAGGAATCTTCCAAGGTGGGCCCAGGAGTCTTTGACTGTTTTATCTCTGCCTCAGAATAGAAGGCCTTAAGGCAAAGGTCAAGGAGTTGACCTGGGGGCATTGCCCAGTTTCAAGTGAGTGGAAGGGAGTGAGTGGCCTTCTAGCCCCAATTGTACTATCTGTATAATGCAGTGAAACCTTGGTTTTCTAGAATAGTTTGTTGCAGAAACATGTTTGTAATCCAGAGCACTTATACATCAAAGTGAATTTCCCCATAAGAAACATTGAAAGCTCAGATGATTTGTTCCAAACCAAAAAATATCCACATAAAAATGATGGCAATACTGTAATATAATACAAAACAATAAAGAAAATACAAAATATATAGAAAATTAGTATTTACCTTTGAAAACCTTTGTGGCTGGTTGGAGGGAGTCAAGAGAGATGAGGGTTATTTTGTAGGATGACATTCACTATCACTAACAGAATTGGTGCTATCTACTGGCTCAATGGAGTCTTTTTTTTCATGCACAAGAAACCTAGTCAATGTACTTGCTTTTGCTCCCTTTTTTTTTCTTTTCTTTTCTTTTCTTTTTTTCTTTTTTTTCTTTTTTTTTTTTTTGTATAGCTGGGATGGAATCCAGAACCTCGGACTTGCTAGGCAGGCACTGTGCTGCTGAGCTACATCCCCTGGCGCTTTTGCCTCCTTTTGAAGATTTTGCAGAAATGTGACACCGCATTGTCATTAAACAGGTTCATTGGTCACACTGTTACAGCCTTATTTGGATGGTACTTTTCAACAAAATTTTGCACTGTTTCCCACAATTTACACATCTCTCTAATCTCCACTTGAAGTGAGGGATTCCCCCACATTTTTCTCCTCCTCTTCTGCAGATAAGATCTCCTCCATAACCTCTTGTTCGTAGGAAATGATCACCCACAATCCCACAGTGAGTGAGAAAGAGAGAGAGAGAGAGAGAGAACTATTAGCTCAGGTATGATCATGTGATGTTCAGTATGACGTACTACTTGTACTGCAAGACATCACTCCTTTATCAAGTTAAAATTTATTAGAAATATTTACTCATCTTGTGGAGCACTTGCAGAACAAGTTACTCACAATCCAAGGTTTTACTGTAGTTATTAGCTTGTCACTTCTTTTTGGACACATCTTTAATTTATTTACAATAAGTTCCTAAATGCAGTACTATTAGACCAAAAGGAGATTCCTCTTTTAGCCCTTAACGCCTATTACTGGCAATTGTTTAAAATTCACACTGATGTTATTTTATGTCTTCAACCCCAGGTGACTGATAGATGAACCTGAGAAAGCCTACTAAAGCTTTTCAAGCACAGGCAGTCTTTGGAAATACAAAGATGATTTAAGAAATGTAGGTGGTTCAGTTGACACCAAGACCATGACAGAAATTTCAGAGGTGACATTTACAGAGGGTGACTTTATCGCTATATTATTATGATTTCTGGTAAAGAAGTGGGTGAAGGCAAAACAAAAAGGGCTTTCCTTTGAGAAGGAAAAAAAACCAAAGCAGATCTCCTACAATTTCATTCAATAAAGATAAAACCACTAATAAATGTAAGCTTCAGTTAAAAGAAAATTGAAAATATAAACATCCTTCAACTTGGAAATTCCATTTCTAACTATGCTTTGAAAATTCTAGCTTATAACAGCATGAAAATGAAAAGAATTGGAAACAACCTAAGTGTCCATCAATAGGAGAATGAATAAATTAATTATAGTATATGTACAGAATAGAAAACAATTCAGCAAATAAAAACTATGTAAATCAACATGAGTTCTTAAAAAATATAACTGAAAATAAGATAGCTGCAAAATAATGTATATAGAACAGTAAAACAGATATTATGTAAATATAATATAATTTGTAATATATATGTGATATATATATAAAAGCATCCAAAAGATACATAACTAATTTATGATAGTCATTACCTCCCACGAGTGAAGAAAAATTAGACTACTAAGACTGAGAATGAAAGAGAAGAAAAAAACCCTTCAATTTTCTTTGAGATGCTATCTTACTTTAATATTAAAAATCATTCATAGCTTTGTCAAATCTAAGCTATCAATTATGAAATCAATTATCTTATGCATCGCTCAAAAAAAAAGTTGCCACAAAACACCATTAATATTTAAATCCACCCAACTGCATAGATGCTAAGATGTGAAAATAAATGTGTGAAATTCTCTCTATATAAAGCAAAAATGAAAATGGTTAAGGTTTGCTTACTTACAGAACAGTTGAAGAACATGGGTTTTAGTTGAGAACTTTCTAAAACTTTCCCAAAGGATAATAAATAGGTCAAATATTAAAGGGAATGCATTTTCTCTATAATATGTACAATTTTTAACACTACTTGTGTAAAAAATTTATTATTATAAAGCACCAGCTCCTTTAGTGTTTTCCAAATGAATTAGAATATGCTGAAGGTGGGAGACATAGTCTTGAAGCTTTGTAACTCTAAAGCCATCTGTCTCATCGTGTCATCATGTATGCACTTAACATTTACTCATGATACTTGTTTCTTGAACTCAGGTTCTCCCAGCTTAAGAGAACAATCTCAAAAATTAATGCTCTGCTCAACAACCCATTTACAAGGAATATGATGCTGCAGATTTAGGTATCTAGCTTCACAGTTTGTACATCTTTGTAGAAAGTGATGAATGTTCATTATAAGGTTAATGCGGCTGGCTACTTATTTCCTAGGAGGAGAAGAAATTTAAAAAAATAAAAAAGCAGAACTTTACTCACTGTGTTACTAACTAGTAAACACATGTCATCTCAGCTCCCTGGTTCATTATGGTTTTGTGGGTTTTTTTGGCACCGGGGATCAAACTCGGGACCTTGTGCTTGCAAGGCAGGCGCCGGAACCACTGAGCTAAATCCCTGGCCTCCCTGGTTCAATATGAATTCACTACAGTAGGTCAGAGTATGAAAACTAACGTGCCTTCAATCCTTTCTTTCTCCCTTTGACTTACAGACAGCCTTTCTCTAGGAAGTGTTGGAAAAATAAGTGAAAAAAAAGCCAGATAAAGACCCTCAATTAAACCTGAATTGCAGATGAACAACGAATAATATTTCAATATTAGTCTGTCTCATTGAATTTCAGAAAAGTGACAAATGACTTTTTGCTATCAATGTATACAACTATTGCAGGAGATGTATTTATACAAACAAAAATTCATTGTATAACTGACATTCAAATTTAACTGTGTTTTTATTTTCTAAATGTGGAAAATTTACCTGACATATAACTAATTTGGTGAAAAGAAAATGTCAGACTGGTATATGGTTTAGACATAATGCACATTTTTTCTATTTCCTATTTGCAGAGAGGGTTCCATTCTAAATTGTATACACTTGCAAACCACTGAGTGACAAATGTGGTCCCAGCAGCCTTAGTCCTCAATCTGGCCCTTCCCGATCAATGTGTCCCCATGGATTTTGCCAGTCCATGCAGGAAAAATGTAGCCAGGGTACACAGACTGAACCGGCAGGTTGGCTCAGGGGCTACCTTCTCAGACCAAACTCTGCTAGTGTCTTCTCTTTTACTGATTAAACAAATGAATCTCAGAGTCGTTGTTAACTTTGGATGTGACTATTATGCACGGTCGGCACCAGATCTCCTTGCACCAGCTTGAGGGCGGGTGGTTAGGCTCAGCTGATCCTTTGACAAGTTGGAGATCCTGAAGCCCTTGCCCCACAGTCATTTTCTGTGGCAAGTTCACAGCCTCACCAGCTTTTTGAACAGAGGCAAACCCTAACTGCCTAAAAACATTTTTAAAAAAACATGTTCCTTCCGGTTCCTCTGTAGGTTACAAAAATAGAAGGAAGTGGGGTGCAGGGAGGCAGAATGTCAAGCAGACATTCCTTTGGGTCTGAAGACAGGAGCAGACTCTACAGTGTCTCACACCTTACCTGGGTTTGTGCAAAGTCCTTGCTGCTTACTTACCCAGCTTCGTGCTGAAGGTCTAGGGAGTTAGTATCTTCTCTTCCCTCTTTGGGTTGACTTAGACTGGTTGCTTAGGTGAGAATTTAGTTACTTCGTTTTTTTCACCTTGTGTTTTGATCTCCTGAGGTTTAAAGTTACTTTCACTTTTGCCAACACTGTAGCCTGAAGGGGAAAAGTGTAAACCATTACCAAGGGCCCCTGGAGTGAAGGAAGCCTTGAGAGAAGATGGCTCCAAGGTGCGCTCACACTTCTCAGAGCTGTCCAACCACAAAGAACTCCTGAAGTTGCGGGCTCAGGCCACAGTCTTTCCAGTTTACCTTGTTTGCTTCCCCCTCACAGGGTGCTGTAGTGAGGCCGCATCATCCCCATTTTTTAAAGAAGGAAACAGGCTGGGCTTGGTGGGAGAGGCAGAAAAAAGAGACTATTATTTAACATTTTAGAGACTCTAATACCACTGGAAAGGAAATGAGATGGAGAGTATTATTTCCCAAAATAGCTTCTGAGAAAGACATAGATGAAAAGGTTGCTTTGCCCAGCTGCTTCAGAAAGTGATTGGGGAAGGTCAGAAGAGATATCCTCAGGGCTTGCTGTAGATAGGGCTCCCCCTAGCTTCTGTGAGACCTGGGGAGCTTGGACACTGAGCTTACTTTGTTCTGAGTGGGGTTTGTAAGTGCAGAGTGAAAGGTGTGAAGCCTTTGTTCACTTATCCTAAGAGGCACAGCCAACACTTGCATAACAAAGAATAGAATAACAAAAGAAAGGCATAGCGAATGTATTTCATCAAAGTTGAATATGATATAAAAGTCTTCAGAAATGAAGACCCAGGGCTGGGAATTTAGCTCAGTGGTTCTGCCACCTGCCTCACAGCACAAGGTCCTGAGTTCGATCCCCAGCACCAAAAAAAAAAAAAAAAAAAAAAATGAAGACCTAAAGATTCAGGTAAAATTCTACTTTCATGTTTCACTTTGATGAAGAATTGCCTAGAAGTAGAAATGTAATTGGACAACAGAGAATGGTTGCATGGTAATAGAAGGAGGGCAGAACCCAGCAAGGCCTGTCTGTTAAGATTCCTCTTGGACTCTGCATAGCATTCCTTCCCCCTAGTTATGGGGCAGGTCCCTGTGGAATGAGGGTTTTCAAGAGAGAGGATGACTGTTCCACATTTTATGACTGGCTCTGAGGGAGAAAAGTTCTAGTGTCTTTGACTTGGCCTTGGGGAAGAGGAATTCTGGTTTCTGTGACTCACTTCAGGGAAGAAAGAGGGTTGTGGAAAAAGGAGGATGGAGGAAGGCCCGAAAGATCCTTGCCTTCATTTCCATCTCCTTTTTCAAGGTACTTGGCATACCAAGACACCACATTTTGTGGTATTGTGTTCTGAGGCCCAATATAAGTTTGGGGTTACAACCAAATTGCTCTGGATACTTGAGCAAGACTAGTCCTCCTTCTCTGTCTTACCATGGTGCCACTCAGCTTCTGCTCCACATGGCATGTCCAACAGGGAGAAGGGAAGTGGATAGATATCTTTTTTCATTGATAGGCTCCTCTTTTTGAGGGACTAACTACTTTTATGAAGGTAATAAAATTTTGCAGCCAAAAAGCAGAAAGACACATGTTGATTGACTTAAAGATCAAGGAAAGCTGACTTATAAAAATGAATACCAGCCAAGGAGAGTCAGATGTATAAGAGGAAGGATACTGCATGCATGAAATAAAAATAGGATTCTACAACAAACAAACTTCCCAATAACAAGAGTCAGTTTAGGAAACTAAAAATGTGGAACCAGAAATGACCATATCAATAAAAATTCTGGTACATAATTTGGGGGAAATTTCTCAGAGGGCAGAACAAAAATATGATAAATTGGAAAATAAGAAAATAAAGATTTGCAAATTAGAGATTTGCCAATATCCAGAAAGCTTAAACAGCCAAATAAAAGAAACTCTACAAAGAGGAAAACGGCCAGATAATCAATGAAACAGCTCTTAAAAATTTCTCAGAATTAAATGTCTCACTGAGGTTCATCAAATACAGTGTATGAAGGTAGATGCTTACCAAGCCCCATCAGTATATTATTTCACATCACTGAACTAGAAGAGAAAATCTCAAAGCTTCTAGAAAGAAAAAATAGTTTACTTAAAAGAATGAATATTCATAATGGATTCAGATTTCTCAATAAAATAGTGAAAACTAAAGTCAGTGGAGCAATTCTGAAGGAAAGTGGTTTCCAGTTTACAATTCTAGGTGAAGACAAATAATTGAATTTGAGCGGAAAGGTCGTTTTTTATGCACAGGGTCTTAAATTTTTTACATCTTATGAACTTTCTCAGTAACTAACTGTAGGGGATGATATGAAAACTACAGGTTAAATCAGGAAAAGAACAGATATGGGAGACTCAAATCAGGAAAGAAAAAATTTGACCTATGCAACTAAGCTAGGCCAGAACGCAAGACCACTGGCTCAAATTTAGGCTCTTTTATTTTATTTTCATTTTTATTAAGTATATAATAATTGAGCAATAATTGAACAATACAATTCAATAAGAATTATGAACATTATCAGCTCCTTAGGCATATTATTTTTCCCACTTCATTCTACTCTTCAAAGGCAACATCTTTTGCTTTCTTTTCTGGCATTTGCCTTCAAATAATTGAATAACATACTTAGAATCTTACTTCAGCTTTCCATTTTAGCCATTTTCTACTTACTCCCTACTCTAGAAGTCAAAGATACATTACTAAATCAATTGTTCAATCAATCAATAAGAAAATAAAAACATAAAGATACATTGCTGTTGTCACTACGTGGAACAAGCACATAACCCACACTTTTTAGATGGGTCTAGATATCCTGAAAGTTGTTTTTTTTGCCTTGATTTCTGTATCATGCTACAGCTTTGGGTTTTGGTTGTCACTCAAGAATTTTTTGTATGCTGTGTGGTGAGGGGCTGAGGGGGTGTGTGTGATCTGATGATTGAATTGATGGTTTGAAGTGAAGCAAAGATAGGGAAGCAGTAAAAATAAAATTTGCTATAATCAAGACAAGCACACAAATGTGTGAATAAGATTTTTAACAGAAACATAACAAAGATCATGCAGGATACAGGGCAAAAGAGAGAAAGTGATAATAAGTAGATTTATCAGGGCAGAACATGTGAGAAATAAAAGTAAGTTCAAGATCAAAGAAAACACTCAGCCTTCTTACTTTAGATACAATTTGGTAATTAGCTTAGACCACCTTGCTCAGGGACCACAGAAGGGCTATGCCATCCAAACAGGAAATAGCTGCTTCACAATCTTAAAAGCCCCTTAGTGAACTTGTCCTCTTTTATCTGCCGGGCCTCTGTCTCTGTTTATAAGCACAGAGCCTATTTTGGAGACCTGCTTTCCCTGGGCTAACCATGTGGTTCTTTGGGGGACTGCTTGACCTAAACATCTTATCCCCCAACAATGCTGATTGATCCAGAGAAAAATATGTGATGGAGGCCAAATGAATTAGAATCCTTCCCTAAGATTTTACAGAGGGATGAAGGACTTCAGGAGATGATACTCTGAAATATCCTGCTTTGGTATACTGATTCCTCCTAGCAGCAAATGCAGAGATGGGCTTTCCCTGAAATCCTTTTATCTGCCCAAACACAGATGCTCCAAAAGGGAACTTAATTGTCATCAATCCCCTCTCCAAGAGTCTCATCAAGAAAAAGTTAAATCACAGGAAAGGGAGACTGGCAATCTGCCCCATATTAAACAAACTTCGTCCCAGGCTAGCACCTGTTTTTCTGAGGGCCCCTTCATCCCCTTCAATTGCTCCCCAAAATCACTTACAGTCCTGCAAGTTGCCTGCATCCTTCCTCTTCTCTCCCCCTTGAAGAGGCCACACAAGCTCCTAAACTTCACTGGCTTCTTGGGTATGTGCTTCAGTCCTGTGATGGCCCTGCGCCTATGGTAAATCTGTGTACTCCGTTTCTCCTGTTAATCTGTCTGTTGTCCACTTATCCCACAGCCTAGGTTATCAATCCCTCAGAGGCGAGAGGGGAAATCTTCACAGGGGAAGATCTTCCTTCACAATGTCTCGTGCCATTTAAAAAACAGAACTGTTGAAATATATATGAAAAGGAAAGTGGATATTGGGAAACAACTATTTGCCCCTGCAGCAATTTCTTACTGAAACATCTCAGGATTTTGGATGGAAACTTTTCTTGCCTCATTTTTTACCTAGATGCTGTTGAAGAATAGCTCAGAGACTTTTCTTGGTTGTGTTCTATGGTGTTTGCTGCTGTTTGTCATTATGTATGCAAATTGTTAATTTACATGTGAGAAGTAGGATAAAAGAGTCAAAGAACAAAGGCAAAAACAAGGTTTTTAGCTAGAGGAGAGAGAAGGAAGGAAAGCCTGTAGAGGTAGAAACAGTGCATTTCTTTTTTGCATGTGTAGTATATGGGTAAACAGATGAGCTGACAGATGGACACTTTTTTTTTACAAGATAAGCCCTGGAAAGGTATCAAAGAGCACAATGTTAGTCATTCATGGAGTCTCAAGGAAAACCTGAGAGTTTAATTGTGGTGCATCAACACAGGTTATCTCTGGGCAATATCTGCCCATTTTTCCCTTATGCCCCTTTCTTATTTAGGAAAGCTCTGCATCCTCTTTCATTTTAGAATTCATCAGCACCAACAAGAGAGATTTCATTATGCAGATCTACAAGAGAAAAGCATTTTAAAGGTCATTCCCTGACATTTGCATCCCTGACTTGGTTGAAGGATGTGAAGAAAGGATTGGAAATTGGAGAAGAGGCAGGAACTGGGGAAGGGCTACCACTGGAGAGGGACGCTGGGGCTGCGTGTGCACCTGCCCACCAGGCACATGGAAAAGCTGTGGTGAAGGAGGCTGCAGGCAACAGTGTGAACAGAATACCAACTGGAAGATTTGCTTGAACTGAACTGTTGTCGTCATTCTGAGCTCTCTGCCCCACCATCCTACCTTGGGGGAGAGTTAGAGAACAGTTGTCCCTGATGATCCCCAAGCAGACTGATGGAGTCTTCAAAGGGACTCCTTGGAAAGCCTTGAATTCTGAAACACAGATAACTGCTGTTTGACTTATACTTTAAAATGTCAGAATGGATGTGAACTGGAGTCTGCTCCCCTCTTCGGAAACTCAGAGAGGAAGGCTGACCAAATGCTCCTGAGTAGCATTCACAAGCAGCTGCTACATTGAGGTGCATCAACATTATGAATGCAGAGGATGGTGTGCAGTACTCCTCTCTCTTAGGCATTGTGCTGTGTTTTTATGTAATACAGCAAGCGTTCAGTTAGAACCCTGGTGACCGAGTACACCAGATGGCTTGAAGGAAGAGTTTGAGGAGCTCTAGAACAAGCCATATAGATATCCATTACTATTTCCCACTTTCACAGCTCTTTCTATTTCACTGGTCCAATTGCTATACCAGCCAGAGGTGATGATGAAATAACTGGTCCTGAATGAAATAACTCTGTTCAATGGCAGTTTTCCACACTAATAATGTCAACAGATGCTAATAAAAATCTCACTCTTTTAAGAATCCTCATGGCATTCTCAACTCTAGAGAATCTAACTCTGCATGCTAGGTTTGCCTAGGAATTCTAAAAATAAGGATGTTCAGCCCCAAACCCGGAGCAATTAAACCTGTATCTGTGGAACTGGGGCCCATGAATCAGGATGTGAAAAAGTTCTGATGATTCTTGTTCATTTTAGGTGTAAAATCCACTAGAAACAAAGCAATAAGGACATTGCCTGACTTGTGTGATCAACAATGAACACATCTAATGATTACTAAGGAGTCTGCATGTTAAGGAGGCTGCTTTCCCAGACTTTTCAGGAAACATTGGGCCGAAAGAAAATGTAAACAATTCATGGTTCAAGGTTCAGATGATGTTTCAGAACCACACAGGGTCAGAGTGGCTGCAGTTTTCATGGGGGTAATATTGGTAACATCTCCCTTCCGCATCCCTGGGGCAGGAGAGGAAAGCTGAATGGTGGTCCTGGAACCTTCAGAGGTGCTCTGTGGAATGCCCTCATTGCTAACATTCATCTTTCTCTCTTTACTTTCCACTGTTCTTAACATTTAGCCACCTTGTGTATCTGTCCAGCTACTCCCGTCGCCTACCTCCTTTGTGCCTAGTAATTAAGTTCGAAAACAGTCAGTCTTTGGTGTCCACTTTGAGTTGGTGGCTTTTCTCATGCACTCTGTTGGCCTGAGACAGGGTTCATAGTGCCTAAAGCCTCTGATCACAGTCTCTGATCAGAGTGCCTAAAGACACTGTAGAGGTAGGTTAGAGGACAAGGGTATGGGGAAGGAAGGACGGTCTTCCCCTCTGGCTTATTAAGAAACAATATGCCTGAAACTCAGCCTCACTATGGGAACTGTCACTCAAGTGTCATGATGACACTTGTAACTATACATTTGTTTTTTGGGTTTTTTTTTTGGTACTAGGGATGGAACGTGGGGCCTTGCGCTTATGAGGCAGGCGGCGGCATCACTGAACTAAATGCCTGGCCCTATACATTTGTTTTTGATTGCCTCATATCTAGTTGCTCTTCTTAACAAGGGACAATTTTCCTTTATTTTTAACTACATCTTCTCTGTTAAAGACGATCTGGAGGTACGACTATGATTTACCCACAGAACACTGCTAACCCTGAAGGGGTGGGAATTTTCCACATCAACTGGGTATGCAGTGATTAAATTCAACTCTAGCACCACTTGACCTAGAGTTGCCATAGGTCCAGGGCTCAGCTACAAGATTACCCTCACCACAGACTGCTCCTGCTTTAGATCCCAGCCAAAGGTCCCAGGATACTCCCATACTTCTGACCGACCAGCTGTAATCACTGACAGTGCTCAGAGAAACAGCTTGTTATATAGGACATACAAGTTTATTATAAAGGATGCAATTAAGAAACAGCCAAATGCAAGAGATGTACAGGGCAAGTTATGGGGAAAGGAGATACATAGGACTTCCACTGGACTTTCCAGATGTGTCATGCTGCCAGCATCTCAGTATGCTTACAAACCTGGACGCTTGCAGAACCCCATCATTTAGCATTTTTATTGGGATTCTCTTACACAGCTATGATTGATCAAATCATTGGCCACTGATGATTCATACCATCTCCACCTCTTTCCTCCTAGATCTGGGGGACGGGAGAGTGGAGCTGAAAGATCCAAGCCTCTAATCTGGTGATCTTTGCTCTTTCTGGTGATCACCCTCTATCCTGAAGCTATCACACCAGAAAGCTGACAAAAAGCTGACACTGTGCTTAGCAGTGAAAGCTGAAAGCTCATCCTGTGTATAATAAAGGCCAAGAAGAGTCTGTCTACCCTCGCTGTTTGTATTTAATATATTACTAGGAATCTTATATGGAGTACTTAGGGAAAGAAAGAAAGAAGGAAGGAAGGAAGGAAGGAAGGAAAAGGGAAGGAGGCAGGGAGGGAGAGAGGAATTAAGGAAGGGAGGGAAAAAGAAATAAAGGTAAATCATCCAAATTAGGAAGAAGCAAAATTTCCTGGTAGGTCTTTTTTTCTTTTTTTGGTTTTCTTGAAACAGGCCCACACTGTGTAGTTCAGGCCATTATGTAGTCTAGGTTAGCCTTGAACTCATAGAAATCCCCATGCCTCAGCCTCCCAAGTACTGGGATTATAGGTGTGCGCTACCATGCCAGGGCAAAATCTTCTGTTTGCTGCTAACCTGACTTTATATATATAGAAAACTTCTAAAAACCACCCCCAAAGACCCTCTTAGAACTAAAACACCAATTTAATGAAGTTGCAGGATATAAAATCAACATAAAATCAGTAGTATATCTCTATACTATTAACAACGGACTACTTAGAAAAGAAATAAGGGAAACATTCCACTGATAATAACAATAAATAAATGAATAAATCACTTATTAAATTAAACCAAGAAAGTAAAAGACATGTACACTAAGAGCTATAAAACATTGTTTAAAAAACTGAAAAAGACTCAAATTAATGAAAAGATATACTGTAACTACTGATTAGAATAATTGGGTTAAAATATCTGTATTACTCAAAGCAATCTTCTGATTCTAGGAAATCTTTATGAAAAATTCTGACGTTTCTCAGAGAAAAAGAAAAAATAAACGTAATATTTGTATGATATCACAAAAGACCCAACAGAGTCAAAGCAATCTTAAGCAAAAAGAATAAAGCTAAAGACATCACACTATCTAATGGAGAAATCACACTACCTGATTTCAAAACACATTACATCTATACAAGAGTAAGCTTTAATAATCAAAGCTATGATAATCAAAGCAGCATGATACCAGCATAAAAATAAACAGAACAATGGAATAGTTTAGAAAGCCCAGAAATAAACCCATACATGTACAGTTGATTGATTTTTAACAAAGGTGCCACATAGAATGCAGAAATAATATTTTCTTCAATGAATAGTGCTGGAAAAATTGGATATCCACCTACAGAAGAATGAAATTGTACTTTTATCTCCCACCATATATAAAATTCATTTAAAGGTAAATTAAATATATGACCTAACATTGTAAAACTACTAGAAGAAATTATATGGACAAACTTTCTTGCACTGATCTAGGAAATTATTTTATTTATTTATTTATTTTTTGGTACTGGGGATCGAACTCTGGTCCTTAGCTTGAGAGGCAGGCAGTGGAACCACTGAGCTAAATCTCCGGTGGAAATTATTTTTTTTAATATCACACCAAGAACAAGAAATAAAAAAAACAAGTGAGACTGTATCAAAATAAAAACTTTTGTGTAGCAAAGGAAATATTCAATGAGTAAAGAGACAATTTATGGAATGGGCTAAAATATTTGCAACACATGCATCTAACACGGGATTAATTATTCAAAATATGAAAGAAAGTCAACTCAAAATGAGAACAAAAATAACTCAGCTTAGAAAATTGGCAAAGGATCTGAATAGACATTTCTCAAAGGAAGACATACCAATGTCCAAATGGAATATGAAAATGTTCAACATTATTAATCATCAGGGAAATGCAAGCTGAAACCACAATAAAGCATCATCTCCACTGTTAATGTTTATTACCAAAAAGACAAATGATAGCTAATGGTAAGGAGGATGTGGAACAAAGGGAGCCCTTGCACATTTTGATGGGAATATAAATTAGTACAATGTTAAGGTTTAGCTCCAAAGTGACCCCCTAAATTTTATGTGCTTGGAAAGTGATTGGATAATGGGGGTGCTATTTGGATCAGTGGATTCATTCACATTGAGCTCAGAAACTAAATGTGGACTAGTTGGAGATGGGTTCCTGTGGGTATAACCTAGAAGAATATATTCTTGCCCCCAGCTCTTCCCTTCTCAAGCTATATCTTGGCTTCTATGGGTTGAGTACCTCTTCCTCCACCTTTCCCTCTGTCATGTTTTAATGCTCGGAGCCTGTAGACCATAAGCTGAAACTATGAGTCAAAATAAACCCTTCCTTCTTTACACTGCAGGAGTGGGTATTTTGTCCCAGTGACAGGAATGTGGGCTAAGACATTCAGCTATTGTAGAAAACAGTATGGCAGTTCCTCAAGAAGTAAAAAGATAAAGCTGTCATATGATCCAGCAGTCCTTATACTAGCTACATATTCAAAGGAAAGAAGGTCAGTATGTCAAAGAGATCATCAGCATTCTCATGTTCACTACAGTATCATTCACAATAGGCAAGAGACAGAATCCAATTAAAAGTCCATTAATGGCTGAACTGATAAAAATGTAGCACACATATATATAGTGCATAAAAGTCCACTTTGTATGTGCATATATATATACACACATAAATACATAAAATAGAATCCTATTCGGTCTTTGAAAAGAGAGAAATCCCATCATTCCTGACAACTTGGCATAGTGACTATAATTAGTCATGATGTATTGTATACTTGAATATTACTGAGAGATTAGGTCTTCCCTCACCACAAAGATAAATGGGTAAGTGAATTAGTTTGATTAAATTATTTCATAATATACACATATGTCAAAAAAGTCACATGTACATGTAAAAATGTACAATTTTGTCAATTGTAACGTAATAAAGCTGGAGAAAAAATGAAACTATCAGTAATGCCTATGGTGCTGCACATCTAGTGGCATTTTATTTAATAATTTAATAATTATTTAATAATAAACAGTACTAGGTTTAGCTTGAGTCCAAGGAGTATAACTGTCCTAGCAGAATTTCAGAGGTTCATGAAGAAGCCCCTCTGAAAGGAGGGGAGGGGAATGGGGAAAAAAAGAAGAATCAAAGTATATTAGGTACAAGTACAAACTACCTGCAGTGAATGTAATCATTATGTATATCAAAGGTGTATCAATAAAATTAATTTTTTTTTGGTACCAGGGATAGAACTCAGGACCTTGTGCTTGCAAGGCAGGCGCTGGAACCACTGAGCTAAATACTCAGCCCAATAAAACTCCTTTTTTAAAAAAGGAGCCCCTTGGGGGCCGGGGATTTAGCTCAGTGGTTCCGGCGCCTGCTTTGCAAGCGCAAGGTCCCAAGTTCGATCCCCGGTACCAAAAATAAAAATAAAAATAAATAAATACATAAGGAGCCCCTCATTGTGTTACCTTGATTTTTTTCTGGTCACTTGAGTGTCCATGGCTTCCCCACTACAGGGTCCCCTTATCTTTTGGACCAACCATAAGGTTACACACACCATCCAACTATCCAGTCCATTCCTACTGCGAACAATATGGACTTCCTGCCAGAAACACTGGAACTACTTTTCTGTAGTCTGCGTTCTTTCTTTCCAATAGTTCCTGCCAGCTCAGAATAAACAATGACATGACAATCTCCCTTTCTCTGTACAACCTCCACTAGAATTAAAGCACCACACAATATTTAAGCCAGAGATATGTGAAACATAATCCCATGGAAAACAATCTCTTTCACTGCCCTGTGTAACAACCTTCAGGCAGAGGCCTGAGAAGACAAAACATGTGGATTCAACATGTGGTGAGATAACAGGTGTGAGGGTTACTTTGTGAAGCTCAATGAATCCAAGGTCTCTTTCCAGTGAGTGGAATGCAGACACCTTTGTAATGGTAAAGCCCAGGCTTAGAGGTCTGGAAAACCTATGAATTCGGATGAGTGTATCTCCCTGTCCCTAAGATCCATCTTCCACAGAACAAGGAGAGTAATGTCTACTTCATAAAGTAAGGCACAAAGAAGAGTACCTGGAGCAGTTGATCAGTAGTAGCTTAAACATGGTAGAGCTCTCAGAATTCTTGACCATGGGACATAGAAGCCCAAGATAAAAAGGATAACTTTTGCCCTCAGTCTGCCAGCTCATGACAACAATACAAGCACCTGCTGTTAGAGGAGAGACAAGCTTTGGTTTGGACTTTACCTTCAATTTACCAGGTAGTTCTTTTTCTTCCCTCTCCACCACTCCCTTGCCCCACCCCCACCCCCAGTACCGGGGATTGAACTCAGGACCTTGTTCTTTCAAGACAGGCTCCGTGCCACTGAGCTAAATCCCCGGCCCTTTACCAGGCGGTTCTAAAGTTATGTGCTCTGATTGGCTCCTCCATTGAGTTATTTTTTCTTTCCTAAAATATGTATACTGCACACAACATTTGTTCAAAAAGCAAATTTCCTCTACTATTTCATTTAATGGCTACCTGGAAAATTTTTCTAGATAAGTTGATCTGTCATGTATTGCTTTTTTCCTTTCTTTCTGAGTCCAAAAGGCTATCATGATCTTGTTTTGGTTTTTCATTTAAAGCAATGTTTCTAGATCTGGACAGCTTTGCTCCAGAGAACATTTGGCAATATGTGAGCTATTTTGATCATCACCACTGGGTAAGTGGTAGTATTGGCATTCGTTGAGGAAAGGCCAGGCAGCTGCTGAACAATCTTTATTGCACAGGACAGCTCCCACAGTAAAAAAGTATCCAGCTGCACATGTTAACAGTGCAGAGGTTGAGACAACTTGATTTAGAGTGAGGCTGTTCAGTTTGTCAGAACCGAGAGAAACTTCACTTGATTTGGTAGCTCAGGAGCTGCACTTCTAAGACAAGCGCCTCCCCTTAAACTTCTTTGGTTGCCTCCCTTCTCTAGCTCTGACATACTGCAGCTTCAAAATAGTAACATGCAAAGTCTATCTTAAACACACAGAGTCAAGAAATTCAGAGTTAAGCTTTAAAAATTCGAGGCTGGCACTCTGCTGTTATAAAAAGACAAAGCCTGAAGGTGCCAGGGTGTGAGCTGGAGACAAAGTGTAAAGCCAAGCTTTCAACTCCAACCCTGCCGCTTTTTGACTTTTGTAAGCTAAGGTCAGACTGTGCTACACTGGGGGTGGTGGTTCTGTGGTTTCCTTCTGACTTCTATAGAACTTGAAATAAACATTGGCAATATATAAAAGAGACACAAGAGATGGAGGCTCGAGCTATATAAGGTTTAGAATCTTAATTTTAATTTTGAAATTCTTTCTTTGATAAAACCACTAAGATGGGGTACTTTATGTTCTAGATTCTTAGCACTTTTAACTATTACTTATATCACTTATCTGTTCAATAAATCAATTACAGGTTAATTTTGTGAAATTTTAGCTGCAAAAGTTAAAGTGGCACAGCCAAAAAGTGAAAGAAAAGTGGATTTCAATCTCACCTCTACTGTTTACATTTTGAACAAGTTCCATAACCTCTCTAAGTCTCTCCATCTCCTTATATAACTTGAGTAAATAATCTCTACCTCATGGGTAAATGTTGCATATAAAATACCAGTCAGAATTCCAGAGTGTAGAGGCCTTCAATAAATATTGATCCTTCATCAAAGGCAAGGTCTCTTTATTTATAGAGTCAAACAATGCACACATAAAAAGATAAACTAAGGAATGGGAAACCATGAATAAATAGCCTGCCTTGAAATTCAAGAGGATTACGAAGAGATCATCAATGATTACTTAGCTCAGTGCCAAAAAATACTAGCTATATGTATATTCATAGCAAGACAGAAAGAAGAGTGTAATACTCAGGTAGAAAAGCCAAGGGTATATTCAGGAATCATCAAATTATAATAAACTGAGCTACAGCATATTTATGAGAGTATGAGATAGAAAGGGAATTGGTCCATTGTAGTCAGATATCAGCACAGTTGTGATACATAGTAAGTACTGCAAAACTTAATGGTATACATTAACAAGCACTTGTTGTCATGCTCATATGTCTCCAGTTCAGTTGATCTGGGCTAGATTGGGCTGGGTCATTGTGAATGTATACTGCTTCAGTTGCCATGTATCCAGAAGGTGGATTGAACTCTGGTCTTTTTCATCAGTGCTAATTCTGGGCCACGAGGCAGCAAGAATCCAGGGTTTATTCATCTCATGGCAGACCAGAAAATTACAGTTAAACCAAATTATAAAAAATTGCAAGACCTTTGTTGCTGCAGTGTCTACTCATTGAATTTCTTTCTTTCTTTTTTTCCTTTACCAGGGATTGAACTCAGGACCTTCTGCTTGCCAGACAGGCACTGGCACCACTGACCTAAATCCTCAGCCCTACTCATTGAATTTCTAAAGGAAGTAATAAAGAAATATTACTTTATTCATAAGTAATAAAGAAATAGACTCAGTGAGTGACTATGGAAAAATTACAAGGCAAGGAAATGGATGTATAATCCTATCACAGAGGAGTGGAAAATCAAAACCAAAAATAGAAGGCAAGTCTTAAATATGAAAATAGTGAGCTGTTAAAAAATTATTTCAATAGGAAAACTTTGGAAGGGAGTGATGTGTTCAGAGCTACAAGGATGTATGGAACAGACTGGAGAAGGGCAATTGGAGAACACTGCTGTGGCTGGGAGAAAGGGGGACTGCATTTCAGAAGACGCATTGGAAAAAGAGATAAAAGGTGACCAGAAGAAGAAAGAGCACAGCATTTAAACGATTTGTGAGTTGGTCACTGGGTGGAAATAGTAGCAAAAGAAAGGGAGTCATCTAAGATAAATTCAGAATGTGAAGGTTTGGGTCTTGCAGTCTAAGAGAAGAGTAATACTGTCCATAATAATGGCAAATAAATTTTATGGAACATATGTTACCTACCAAACATTCTACTAAGAATTTTACAGATTTTTAAAATTTTTTCACAATAAAGGTAGGTAAGCGCAAGCGCAAGGTCTTGAGTTCAATCCCCAGTACCGAAAAAAAAAATGGCTTCCAGTTTTAATGTCTATTTTTAAAATAACAGGTTAAGTAACTTACCTGAAGTTACATAACTAGAAAATGGTAGAATCGGGTAGTCCAGTGGTTAGCTTTGAGCTTACACTATGTTGCCATTCATTTATTTCATTTCCAGCCTTGCTGTACAATATAATCATATTTCATACCATATTTCATTTCATATCAAATTCTTTATTAGTGGCTGGTAGGATTCTTTGAAATGTTATAGATTTTTATGATTGAAAAATGTATGGCTACTCTCTGATGTCCAGATTAACCAAAATAATCATGACGGCATAGGAGTCCAATGTACAATTGTTTTGTGGAAAAACTTTTACTTGATCACTCTGATTAAGTAATTCTGTTTCGTACTTAACTCCTCCACAGCCTAATCATATCCCAAGTACAAATAAAAAGTAAAGGTGTCCAGCAGAAATGAATAGGACCCAACTTTACAACGCTCCTGCGTGTATTCCCTGATTTGGCAGGTGCCACATGCCTCACAGCTCTTCTCCTTGGAATTAGAAGGAAGACACCAATTCATTGAGTATCCAAGGAGTTTCCACCTCTCAGTTAGTATCTGCAGATTATTACTGTCTTCCACATACTCCCATTAGACAATTTTGGGAATGAAGCCTCCATTGAAAGGCTTTGTGAGTCTATGTCCCATTTTCATCACAATGGTTTCAAGTTCTCCCTTTTCTCCTCCAGTTTTTAGCTAATCTTTGAGTTACACTGATTTCCAGCATCAAGTAGTAGACATCAAAAAGTAAAAAAAGTTTCTTAAGTATCCCCTTTAATTACAAAGTATTTCCCTTCAATCAAAAATTTGATATTATCTGACTGGGCTCAAAGGAGAATGTTCTGGGTTTTGGTGCTGAAGGAGAAAAGAGCATAGGATCCTGGGAGTGTCCTCAGGTCAAAAATGCTGGAGGTGGTTTCTCTCAGTTTAATTTTAAAAGATAGATAGATAGATAGATAGATAGATAGATAGATAGACAGACAGACAGATAGTAGGGCTCCTTGCCGGCTATACAAAGAAAGAAAAGAAGGCCATAATTCTTTTCCTTTTCAAGAATCTAAAATTCTCATCAGGTCTTCATTGGTGAAGGTGCAGGCCCTTGAGGAGGTTGGCAGATACCAAATGTCATCACCAATGGTCAGCCTGGCAGCTGGCACCTGCCATCTAGCATAGTAGGTGGCACCTTACACATCTCCCACCTCAATTATTTTCAAATAAGTTTTCAATTATATTCGTCTAATTACTGTTCGTTTAAGAGATGCCATTTTGACCTTCATGTTCTTTTTCAAAGAAGGCTAGGATTAGGAAGAAGCTACAGAGGGAGAAAGATTCACTTCTGGTCCTTAGAGATAATCTCATTTTGGTTCCCCAAATGAACTATTCAATTGTACTTGGAAGAAACTTTGGTTTCAGGTTGGAAAGAGAGCCAAGACCACTATATGTAAAGAAGAAATTTAAAAACCTGACAGTAAATGTTGAAGTGTGGTCATAAATATATTTGTAGGGGGTAATTTTATGGTGAATAAGAATTTTAAGAAGCTCTCAGAAGAATAAGTACAAAAGGCAATAAATACATGAAAAACTGTCAAACGACTCTTTGGTCATTGGAGAAATGCAAATAAAAACAAAACTGAGATTTTATTCTATCTTACTCCAGAAAGACTGGCTATGATCAAGAAATCAAATAATAACAAAATGGAGAGAGGGAAGAGGAAGGAAATGAAAAAGGAATTAAGATGTGTTATGTACATGTATCAACTCCCCACATTTAATGTAATCATTATGTACTACAAACATGTACTAATAAAAATAAAAATTAAAAAAGAAAAGAATGTTAAGAAGCAATCCACTCTAGTGAAGAAAGTGCAGGGAGTCAGAACATTTGAAACAAGTCATTTAACTTCTTTGTGCCTTTTCTGCTATGTCAAGAAGAGACAGTAATAATTTTTCTGTTAATTTCTTTAAGGTTATTTAAAATAGTTTAAAATTGCACAATCCATTATTACCAAGTATCAGTACTCTATTCATAGTAAGAAAGTTATTGAAACTTGCTTAACCTAGTGTGATATTTCATATAAATTTATCAGAATTGCACTCTGGAAGGCAGAAGGATTACAAGTTTGAGCCCAGCTTGGGGGACTTAGTGACTTAGGGAGATCTTGTCTGTAAATTTAAAAAGGGGTAGGGTGTCTCTCAGGCCATAGGTCCTGGGTTTAATCTCTAGTAGTACAAAATTAATTAATTAATTACTTTTTTACATAAAAATTAATTCAAGATGGGCCGGGGATTTAGCTCAGTGGTTTCGCCGCCTGCTGTGCAAGTGCAAGGACCTGAGTTTGATCCCCAGTACAAAAAAAAAAAAAAATTAATTCAAGATATTTAGTTATGAAAATCTACTATAGTGGTACCTTGGTTCATGAATTTAATTCTTGCCACGATTTTGGTCACAAACCAAATTGGACAAGAACTGAATCAAATTCAAGGTTAGGTTCAATGTTGACCTCATGGGGAAATCTGATTTGGTTCTCGTCTAATTCGATTTGGACCAAAATCATGGAAAGAATTAAGATAATGAACTAAGGTACCACTGTATAATGAGCATGAATTAGCAGAAACAGTAGTGATATTAGAGTTGAAAAGTTGGGGCTTAATATCAGTTCCTTCAGTTTTTAGTTTTCACTCTTAGAACTACTTCCCCATCTCTGAGATTCCGTTTGCTTCTGTCAAAATGGGAATAACATGGGCTCTCTTAACTTCCTTGGAATGTTCTAAATGAACATTTGTATACAGGAAGTATACAGGCATATACAGGAAGGCTTTGGAAAGTGTACAGTCCCACAGAAGTGCAAGATTCTTTCTTTACTGTCTTTATATAGAAAGCACATGTTATCTGTGATTCTTGTGAAAAAAATGTTTACTGAAAAGATAAACAGACACTCCAAAATTTAATTTTCCTGTATAGCATTACATTTTCACTAATGAGAGGGAGTGTTAAATGTATCTTATAAAACGCTGTCCTCAAAAGACATGGTAGCACATGTTTGTTGATCCTTTCCTCCATTCCTGCTAATGTATATCCCAGGCTCCTGTAATACCCATTCCCTGTGCTACTTTGAACTCAAAGAGATTCCCATATGGGCTCAGATATTATGTATGACATCTGCAGTTTGCCTTTTCCCCAACTCCTTCTGCTTAGCACCCTCACACCCACTGAAAGCTGCTACCTCTTCTGCTAAGTACCACAGGCCACACTTGTGGGCAGCACCCATCCCTGTGAGGGGAGTTTTCTTGTGCCATTCATGTGCTGGCCTCAAGCACCCAATGTTGTGGGACATTTTGTTGTGAATTGAGGGGTGGGAGCCATAGGATTCAGTCTCCCATTTTGATGTCACACAAGGAGTACAATTTGGAGAAAACTCACCCCTACAGAGTTCAAATGACATAGAACTTTCTAACGACTAGGTTCATTCTATGACACAGCTTAAAGGTACAACATTAGGCAAGATAAGGTGGGTTCTTCCCATGGACACAGCACTGGTTACCACCGAGATCCTTGCTCTTACTCATCAAAGAGGCAAAGTCAGCCAAAGGGAAGCTAGCTCTAAACTTCAAAATCCTCAAAGTCTAAGATTTCATTTCATTTCCTTAATTTCTTTAAAGCAAAGCCTTGTATTTATCTCTCTGTTTTACGTGCTTTGGAAAGACAAAACTAACCCTTTATCTGTTCTAATGAACAAAACATGATAAACAGTCAAAAGTGTGAAAGCAAAACCGTGTAAAAAACTGCCTCAAAAGGTAAGTAGCCCATTTGGAGGGAAAATATGTGGGTTGCTGGTAGGAGTTTCTCACTATTCAGCTTTCTATATAGGTTTTTGCAAAAGGGAAAAAGTTAAGAGGAGGTGAAATATGGATAGCTAACCTGGTTCTTTAAAACTTTTAAAAAGTCAGATTGCTATTAATCAATGGAAAAATCACTTGCAAATATTAAAAATCCCCTCAAAAATAACCTCCAAGTCAATCTTGTCGGAAAACATGATATGCAAGACCAAACCACTCACACATAAGGAAAGATGAATGAAACTGGCCTGAAAGGTGACAAGGAAAAGCAGGATGAAGATGGTGATCAAGAGGAAGACAAAGAATGGTGCTTGGATTCTTGTTTCTCACTGCTATAGCAATAATATCAATTGGTTTTGAGTGTTGGAAGTACATCACTAAAGTTTTGAAATCTGCATCTGTGAGGGCAGTGTTAATAGAGCCTTTCTTATGGAAAGATACTGAAAGTATTTGTCATCCTAAATACAATCTTCTTACATTATCTTTGATGACTGATGTTGCCAAAAAGAAGTAGAATTAGTTTAAAGTTCATCGTGGTAAAAAAAAAAAAAAAATCTTACAGAGCATTTTAATTGGTTTTGTTTGTTCCAGTTTTTGCTATATTTATCCGACTGTACCGGAGGGAATCCTAAACTCACAAGGAAAGAAATGGACATAGAAATCACTGATTCCTTCAAACCATTACCATGAGTTTTAAAGCAAAGTTAGCACTGGTTCACTCTCTGGGAATTATGACTAGAACCTCACCTTTGCTTCGTTGGTTTTCTGAAATGGATCCATAATTGAGATTGATGGTCTATGTATTGTATTGCTAATGGTGACATCTCAAAGGAAAATGTTTTTTCCCCGGTTTGTCACTTTAATTAAGAAAAAAAATCAATGATGTCTAAGGTATAATGGCAGAGTTATGCCAGATTACATACGAAAAACATGATACAGTGAACCAAGGAAAGGAAGAGCAAGGTGTGTGTGTGTGTGTGTGTGTGTGTGTGTCCCACTGGCACTGAGACAAGGTGCAACTTTATATTATGATTTGAAAACAGAACCAAATCCCTAATGATTTACACCTGTCTCCTGAAATCTAAGAAAATCTATTGAAGACCAGAACAGCATCATTTAAAACATCAAGGAAAAACTGATCTGACCAAAGATGAAATCCCAGTCATGGAGGAAAGAATTCAAGTGATCAAAGACATTGCAGAGAAAAAATGACAAAAGCTTAAAAATTATGAAGGAAATTGAAGACTGACATTTAATAGACATTTATTCATTAGTTATAATGATTAAAGACATATAATTTATTTCATAAAAAGAGTATATAGTTAATGGAATTGAAAACATTATCAAAGAAGAGATTATTCCCAAATTGACAGAAGACACAAATTTAAACACCAATAAGAGACAAGAAATTTAATACCAATGGAAAAGAAAAAAAGGCAGAGTAAGAGAAAGAGAAATAGACTGCTGAAGTCGACATACACACAACACACACACACACACACACACACATAAATGTTATGAATGCATAGATGAAAGCAAGTGATGAGATACAAGAGAGGAGAGGTGGTAGAATTCTCCATTCCAATGTTAACTTTTAAAATTAAAGCAAGAGACATAATTTCTCAAATGTACAGAAACTATTAAATGACAAAGTTGGGTTGACAAAAAATGAATCAAATTAACAAAAGTAGGAAGGGCAGAAAGTATGCTTTAAAGAACTGCCCACAATTTTGAATTCAGTAGAATAAGATAAATGTAATTATGGGAATAAACATTACAGAATAGTATAAACAGGTTTTAAACTTTAGCAATACAAAACTAAAATACAATGAACAAAACTGATGAAGCAGAGTATAGACAGAGAAGTGCAAGTGTGACAATCTTTTTATATCAAAGAATTAATGATCCTGTCTAATAAAATCAGCAAATCAATGTGTCTATCATTATTTAAAATATAAAGTAAGGAAATAAACTTACTATAAGGTGTAATATCCATAGTGAGACTAAAACTATGATGACTAATAAAGAATAGATGATAGGGTTAGAGAGTTCAGAGAAATATTCGTACACTACTTGGCCTATCATGCATAGTAGGGAAAAATACATGTAAAAATGATAAATTAAGACAAATTTTAAATGAATTATATTGATTTACAACGGAATGGAGGTAATAGTAGCAGTGAAAATACCTAAGCCTCCAAATTTCCATGTTTTTTCTTGATCGTGCAGCAGCCCACTGTGGGTATTCTGAACTGGTGGGTGGTCTTCCTCCAGGTGATAATTCAGAAGCCAGGCTCTCTACATCCTCCAACCCTACATTTCTCTTCTTCTGCATCCTGCCAGAAGACAGAAAGACAATGAGAAAAGGCACACTATTTCTTCATAGTAATAGCTATTGAGGATTATAACTTCCATTCATATCTCATTGGCAATAACTAGTCATCTGGCTGCATGAAGCTCCAGGAAGGATGAGAGAGAGGGTGAAAATAGTGTACCCTGGCCGGCCACATCCGGGCAACATCCTGGTATAATTTGAAAGGGAAAGCATGAATTTTACTGGAGAATTAACTAGCTCCATGTGATCACCATACACCAGGATAACTAAAAACAGACTAGCTATTGTTACACAAATATAGGAGAGGATACAAAGAATAGTCCTTGTTATTTACTAATATGAGTGTAAAATACTGCAAGACTTTGGCAGAAAGTTTGTTAATGCCACTGCTTGGAACTGATCCCCAAAATATGTCTAAATAAATATGCAAAGATGTATAATGAGGATGTTTATTGCAGCATTTCTTTTTTAAACTGAAAATTTTATTTAAGTGCTCAACCCTTTAGGAACTGGACCAATTTGGAGGAAAGAAAAGATAGAAGGATAGTGAAGAGCAAAGAGTGCTGGTATATAGTAGAAAATTAATATTCAATAAAGAATTAAGTCTAAAATATGTCTAAAATTTTTAGGAAGAATATAGAGGGACTTTCTTCTTCAACTTATACTCCTCTGTTTGATTTCTTACCAAATACAGAAGATTTTTTTCAAACGGAAAGCTTAGAGGTGACCCCATACCATCTTCGTTGTTATAAATAATGTCAACCAATTATTCAGGAACATTATTTCTGAATTATTGAATAATTTTTATAATTATTGAATGATTTCTGAAAAATTCACAGCTTTGTATTCTTTATGGAATTGTGCTCAAAACTCCAAAGCACCTTTCCCTGTACTGACAGAAAGAAGCCACCAGAAGCCCTAGTTTACTCAGTTTAGCTCAGTGCCTGAAAGACTTGTACTGGCTGGAACCAGTACAATGTGTCACATTGATAGATTCTCAATTTTATCAGTTACAGATGGAGGAATGGTTCTTCTCAGTTAGTGGAATGATCTGCCTGGATAATGAAAAAAATCTCTCTCTTAGATAGTTTTCCAAAAGCAGACCTTGATGTGAGGTTTATGTGCAGGCAATTTACTGATGAAGGGCTTTCTGAGAACCTGCAGGGATGGAGGGGAACAAGAGAGGGAGGAAGCTAGGCAGGAAGGTCACTTCCAGCTGATCAGGCTGGGCAGCTCTAGAACATAAGTTTAGCCTCAGAATTGTCCCCACTCAAGACAAGATTTGTGGGTTTTTATATACACATATGTCAGTCATTGGTCAGGTGGGGGGAATCCTCTGGATCTCCGTTGATGAAGTCAGAAGCTAAATTTAGGAGGATCCTCTTCAAATTAGGGGGGCTGAATGTACTAAAGCTCAAAAACCTTCTCTTTAATGTACTTCAAAACATAAAGTAAGAGAGATCCGAGGAATTTAGGAAGAGCACTGTCATTACCTGCAACAAACTCACCTTGAAAATATTAGAATTTAAAACGTCACAATGATGAGAGAACAGGTAAATAGATCCACGGGGCAAAGGAGAGAATTCATGGAAAGACTTGTGTTTTTTTGAGAACTTGTGTAAGATGAAAATAGTATTTCAGTGATACCTGGTGATTTCTCAGAGTATGACTATTAATGTACATCAGGCAGCATCAAAAGTATTAAAGTCAGGGCCAGGGATTTAGCTCAGTGGTTCCACCACCTGCCTCACAAGTGCAAGGACCCGAGTTCAAACCCCAGTACCAAAAAAAAAAAGTATTAAAATTGTTTCACAGCATCTAAAAAAAATAAACAGTATGTCAAATCAGTAAAGGGAAAAAATTACCCAATATCTAAGAAATAATTGGCCAACATGTGGAGAAATACAGTTACAATTCCTTTACCCATACTACTTACAAATGTATATTTCAGATGAAGCAAAGATTAAAATGTTTTAAAATGAATTTCTAAAATTAGATATCTATGTGCTTTGAGGGGGAAAAGCCTTTACCCAAATAATCCTAGGGACAAAACAATTAATGGAGACTTAAAATGACTGCACAGCTAAAGGAGCATAAGCAAAATTAATTGATGACTAATTTAATTGTTCGGTTACCCAAGGCTAGCACTGGAAAGATGTAGACAGAGACAATGTGAAGCTTTTCAGAGCATCTCTCTTGCAAGCCAGTGGGAGCAAAAGCTTTAACTGCATGTCTCCTGCAGTACCTTATCCCTAGTTTCCCAGCTATATAGTCACAATCAGAGAATAACAGGCTGAGACGGAGCAACCAAATCACACAGTCAAAGTATCTCACCGAATCCCAGAGGACCACGATGGTCCCAGCCCACACTTCTTGGCACTGGTACAGCGAGCTTGACGTCACTGCGTTTTTATGTCTGCTTTTGTTTCCTATGGCACTGGCTCACAGGGCACACCAATCAAGTCATAAGACTATTAGTCATGCCAAGAATTAAAGTATAATTGACCTTCCACTGTAACTTTGTTAGGACCCTGAGTGTCTGCACTTTCACCAACAGTGTTGCACTGGTAAAACAAGAGACTGGCTTTTTGACCTCTGCTTACCCTGAAATTACATTCAGAATCCCATCAGCCATAGTGGAATGAGAAAACCGTTCTTCCTGGGAGTCCAAACTCTCACATAATTTTGGTTTTCAGCTGTACCCTCCCCCAGCCCTCTAGACGCCACCCCACAGTGCTCTATGATTTGGTGAATTGGCCTCCTTTCCATATTGATAAGAGCATGAGCGTTTCCTCTCCTGTCCAACTTCATATCCTCTCTATCATGGTGGAATCATATTTTCATAAAAAGAAGGTGAGAAGACAAAACTGTCTTGGCTCTGGGTAAACTGTAAATCACATGGCAGTTTAGGACAAAACCCCAACAGGGAGAACCCTGGTCCGTTTTAACCCTAACCAGCAGGGTGTAGGAGAAGCAGCCAGCCTGACACTCCAGACCACACTCAGCCAATGGCTTTTGCTGAGGACTTGTTAATTCTTTTTTCCTCTCTCTCTTCTTACCTTGATATTACTGGGCTTTCTTTTTCCTTCCTTATACATTTGTTTATTGTCCATCTATTCCATACCAGGTATGATGTGTGTGGTGTTGGAACTCCAACAAGAAACTCTTCGTGCCTTAAGGGGCTTCTAGTTTTGACTGCTTTGTAGGCTCAAACACTGATAAGCACGAGCACTCCTTTTGCTTTCCACTTTGCCACCTACACTCGCCCTAAACCAGTACTCTGGGCTCCTTCCTAACTGGATACACAGAATCTTCCCGTCCCTTCAAAAGGAGTCAAGTTTCTGGCCCTTCCTGCTGGCTTTGTCTTAATAGAGGCTTTTAATTGGACAGTACAAATATTCTGGCCAGCTGTGAGACCTACATCAATTTTTTCGAAAATATGGGTGGTTTTACTCTTTGGCTCCCACAGTGAAGTCTTCCTTCCTATGTGGTTGGTACCACATGACCAACACCTAGTACATGCACCATTTTTCCTAGCTGTGTCATTTATCTTTGCCTCTGCTTCTTTTCATTCATTGCCACCATTATTGTTATTATGGTGCCCATTGCTCTTTACTTGAATTCCTCCCCAAAATTCCTCCTCAAAAATGAATACTACCTAAGCATTATATAGGCACTCTCAACAATAGCATTTACTCTATGGGAGCTTTGCTACATGCTTTTTTTCTATTATCTCAGTCTTCACAGAAACCCTACATGCATCCCCCATATATTTGTGTGTAGTTTTCTCCTGAAGAAGCCCAGATATTCAGATTTAAGCATACCTGTTTTGGAGGATGTGGACCCAGGGACTAGAGTAAGACTGAGGGCCAGGGAAAGCAGAAGAGCCACTGAGAATGCGTTCATGGGTGGAAAACCACTGCAAGCAATTGGGGTTCGATCCTTTCTTTTGAGTGACTGTAAAATGCACCTCAGAATTATTCGGCCAAGAAGCAGGAATCTGGAATAGTTATCTACCTTTCATTGGTAGAACATCACCCTGGAGGATTTAACTCTTTGAAGAACTTCTAGAGCTTGGAAACTGAGCCCTCTCTCTGGCCAGAAAATACCTGCAGACAGAAGTCAACAGAAGCACAGCTATATGCAGGCACTGTCTTGGGCTGACTTCAGAGCAGGACAAGACAATATGCATGGGTCAGTGATACTATCTGTTTTTGTTTTTCGTGATACTGGGCACTGAATCCAAGTCTTTCACACTGAGCTAAATCCCCAGTCCTTTTGTTTAAGACAGGGTCTCACTAAATTTCCCAGGGGGGACTTGAACTTGCAATCCTCCTGCCTCAGCCTCCTAGAGTGCTAGGACTACAAACACCACTATGTCTGCTTCGGTGTTATGGAATATGGAAGAGGAATTGGAAAAGGAACAAACACAAGGAGAAATAAGATCTGATCTCAATTTTACTAAGCTTACTAAAGTGTGAGTGCTTATACACATACACACACACACACACACACTCTAAAAGAATTTAAAATCCATTCAAGAACTGTTAATGAGTACCTGCTGGGTTGCACAGTTTCCCACACTGGGAGTACAGAAGTGAGCAAAAGAGTCATTGACCCCATGCAGTTTACATTCTCTGGAAGATGCTAAGTAAATGGTCCCATTTGTTCTCTATCTAACCTTGCTTACTTGGTGGCTCATTGACTGCTTTGGATATGCATGCCTGGACTTTGGACTTTGAGCCCATTTTGCTTAGTTTTTATATTCAAAAGTGACAACTGAGATTTGAGAAAATCTTCCAGTTAGTTCATAACTGGCGAGTGCCACAACAGCAGCCTGTCGTGCTGCTTTGGTGCTGTCATTTATAGATTTCTGAGCACCTCATCACTGAGATTAAATGCGGGGCGGTGTGGTGCACACTCTGTATTTGTGTCTGTCACTTCTTTTGTCAGCTTTTTACCAAAGTTTTGGGTGCCTCTATCCACTTTGCTTTTTCTCTAGAGTTGCCAGCATGTTCTTCTCGACCCTGTAAGTGCTAGACCACAGCTTGTCAAATCGACTTCTGAAGGTGACACTCCCTGAACCTGCTTTGTCACTCTTAGGTATTTTGATGTCTGTGACACAGACGTAGCACCCAACAGACCTGCTCCACTTCTTTGATATTCGCCCCTAATCTGGCCTTGGGAGGAGAGTGATTGGGTAGCCCTGGAGGTGGGCAATGGCCTCAGCTTGTAGAGTAGGGCAGGCCTAGGTGGGAGAATGGTTCATATTCATGCACATCTTGACTGCTCTGCCAGCCTGCTGCACTACCTTCCCACTGGCATCCTTGCCTCCTCTCTGAGTGCCTTCAGAACCAATCTGAAGTCCCTCCGCACCAGGGCCTACAAGGTCCTATCCAAACCAACTCCCCTGCCCCTCTGGTCTCACTTTGCATTACCAGCTTTGTTTCCCTCGCTGGTCCAGCCTCTTCTGCAGCAAGACAAGCATCTTGCTGCATCAGGGTCTGGGCTCTCTAGTCCTCCTACCTGGAGTGCCTTTCCCCCAGACATTTGCATGGTCCCTCACTCTTTCTTTATCCAAGGTCTCTACTCTAATAACATAATATCTAAGAATCTTCCTAATCCCCCTATAACATATAATATCTCTTCTCCCTCTCCATCACTCTGTAACCCCTACGTGCTGTTCCACGATCTGCCATAACAATATCAGACTTTGGGTTTTTTTCTTGCTTTTTTAGTGTGTGTGTGTGTGTGTGTGTGTATGTGTGTGTGCATGTTTCCTCCCCCTAGAATGTATGAACTAGTAACTTTACTGGTTTTGTTCACTGTTATATCACTAACACTCAGAACATGGCTTGTCAAATAATAGATCACCAATGGATATTTGTTAATGAATAAGAAGGGTGACTCAGTGAGTACTAATGTAGTAAGAGACTGAATTTAAAGACATTACAATGTGAATATTAAATATTTGCACGTGAAATCTTATTCTACCCATACAGATGTCAGTCTCATTCCTTTAGACTTGCAGAATTTTCAAGCAATCCCAGCAAAGCCATTTGTCTGAGAAAACTTTTGGAGGACAATGACCAAACTTGTTAGTCATTACAGAGCTGTGAACTGAAACAAAAACGAGATGCCATAGCAGATTATGATTCTCCAACTATTCTATTCATGGATGTCTAGCAGACAGGGACTACTAGACCACATCACCAACCCAGGATGTGCAATTTGGGGTACATGATGCCTGAACAACATTTATTGGCAAGAGAAGATGCTCAATATTTCATTTTACAAGCAAAAGAATGGGTAAATACGGTATGTTGACCACAAGCCCATTTTTGTTGAAGGAGTGCCATATACTGAACAATTATATCCTAAGATGTTAACAGTGATTCTCTCTACATAGCAAAACTATACAACCTTTTGATTTTCTTCCTTTTATTTTTCTATATTTTCTAAATGTTTTATAAGTCACCTGCATTAATTCATATATTCAAGCATTATATGAGAAATGTTAAAATTACTGAAAAGAAAAGAGAAATAAAAGTCATCTCTAACAGAGATAAATACTAGCAATAATATAATAATAATTTTAAATAAAATTGCTTAATAGTAGATATTGTAATAATAAAACATATATTTTTGATGTGGGAACACCCCTCATTTCTACTGTCTTACAAATATGAGGCCCATACTTCATGGATGGGTCACTGAATGGCCTGTCACGGAGCCCTATGATATCCATAATTTGGGGTACAGGCTTCTTTCTGCACAGAATTGCTGCAGAAGAGGCAAACTCCATTCTGGTTTTTGTGACTGGCCATGCCAAGTTCACAGCCTTGGAAGGGGACACTTCCTTCAGACCCGCGGTGGTGTCGCCCACACTCAGGAGGGGATCCGTTGGGCTTTCAGCTTTCCCTTTCCGCAGGAGACACCCTGTGCTCTATGGGCCTGGAGTCTTCCCTGTTCACACGGGGCCCTGTAGCCTGACCCTTCACAGCAGAGAAGGGGGACTCCAGAGGCCCCACCTCATCCCCATTTCCACCAGGTAAGTGAAGGTCCCTCTGTGGGGAAAACAGCCACCTACAGGTCCTGGGAGGCATCCATCTACTTAGTTTGTTGAGAATTAATAAGCTGTATTATCTAACATACACAGTGCTGCAGAATTTAGAGAGCAGCCTTTCACACATCACCCTATTTCATTTTTACAACACTGTGATGAAGGTAATGGGGCCCAATTAGAGGTGGCAGAGAATGAGAAAGTCAATGTCCCTTAAAGGTCATATACTATGGGCTGGGGATTTAGCTCAGTGGTTCTGCCACCTGCCTCGCAAGAGCAAAGTCCCAAGTTCGATCCCCGGTACCAAAAAACAAGTCATGTAGTGAAAGTCATCTCAATATTGGACTTAATAGTCAGAATCCCTGTGTGGATGAGATGCCATGGCTCCCTTATTGATAACAGTAGATTTTATTTGTGTGTCAGTGTATAATCATAGATCTTGTACTTTTTTTTTTTTTTTTTTCTTTTGAGACAAGGTCTCACTGTGTAGTCCGGGCTGGCCTCAAATTCACTGTGATCTTGTTGCTTCAGCCTCCTGAGTGCTGGGATTACAGGTGTGCACCACTGCATCTGGCTAGATCTTGTACTTCGAATTTATGTCTTCTGATATAATTGGTAAGATAATATTTTTCACATATGTAATGACACAAATGCTTCAATGCTTCTCCCCCCCCTTTCTCTCTCTTTCTCTCTCTCTCTCTCTCTCTCCTTTTGCTATTTTGTTCAATCAGGTCATAGATAGCACCCTCTAAACATTTGCTGTTACTGACTTCTGTACTTTGTGACCAAAGTCTTGGCTTCTCTCAAAAGGAGGAAACAGAAATGAAAACTCATTTGGGGTATTTTTTATTCTACAAGTAATTCCCCATTGTCGTTGAAAACTTGTAAACCATAGATAAGTTTTTAAAAAGCGTAAATATATTCTTAATATTACTCTAAAGATACTGTTGATGGTGGTGTATTTTTTTCCCAACTAAGATGTATCAATTCGAAATCAGAGTAATACATCTAATGATGACTCAGCTTCACTTGGATTTGTGAAAGCAAATGTTTTCCATAGAATCTAGTAGAATTGAAACTTCAGGGATGATATATCTTCTTCTTGTGTATCCCATGTTTTTAGTTCACAGACCTGCTCTTGGTACAAAATCTCAAATTAATTTATTGAGTTAGTCATAAACATATGTTGAATGTTTACTAGACTCTAGGTACTATCTAGGTATTAGGGAAATGATATTTTTAATCACCACAATCATTGAGCTAACATTTTAAGTGAAAGAAAGTAATAAGCATAATAAGTAAAACATGTATAGCATGCTAGTCATAAGTGCTAACCACAGAACCCAAGCATATTTCAGAAACAGTTTTGTTGTATAGAAGCTAAAACTCTACTGAAAGACACAACCAAAGACTTGAATAAATGGAAAGATCACCCTATTTTTGATGGTGTGCTAAACCGTATTTTCCAAAATGGCCACAATATTTTCCGTCTCATATAATTTTCAATGCTTCCTTAAAATACCTTCCTTTAGCAATGGCAGGAAACAGGTAGGCAGACTTCTGGATATGGGAAAGTTCAAGGGAAGTGGGGAGGTAAAGGGATAAAAAATTGTATATATATATATATATGCACACATATTCTTCAAAACAAATGTAAATTTTGTATATCACAAATCTATGTGAATAAAAAGTCCTTCACCCTTCCTTTAAAATAACAAAAATGGGCTAGGGATGTAGCTGAGTGGTAGAGCATTTGCCTAGCCTGGGCAAAGCCCTAGGTTCAATCTCCAACACTGAAAGAGAGCAAGACAGAAAGCAAGAAAGCAAGCAACCAAGAAAAGAAATGAGTGTGCTAGTGGAAATGACACTACATGATTTCAGAAGCAAAGTCTTCAAATGCAAGGCAGCTTCCACCCGTGGCTTGGAAGGCTTGCTTTTGCTGGAGAAGTCAGCCCTTGGGTAGGACCACTCCAACTTAACCTGAGCAAATTTCAGTATGGCATTAACTCCAGCACTGATTCATTGATTCCTCAGTGCTTCTTCTCTTCTCTTCTCTTCTCTTCTCTTCTCTTCTCTTCTCTTCTCTTCTCTTCTCTTCTCTTCCCTTCCCTTCCCTTCCCTTCTCTTCCCTTCCCTACTCTTCTCTTCTCCTCTCTTCTCCTCTCCTCTCCTCTCCTCTCCTCTCTCCTCCCTTCTTCTCTCCCTTCCCTTTCCCTTCTCTCTTCCCTCCCCTTCCCTCCTCCCCCTCCTCTGTCTCCTTCCCTTTCTGCTTCTTCCTCTCCTGCCCCATACTTGGCTTCTCTGCTATTTTGTTCAATCAGCTCATACATTCATCCCTCGAAATATTGCTACTACTGATTTCTGTACTTTGTATTCAAGGTCTCATCTTCTCTCTCAAATAATGGTGGCAGGAAATAAAAATGATATCTATGTAACTCTTACTTGATGTAGTAACTCTTCAAAGAATCCATGCAATTTAAAAGTTTTAATCTTTTTTTTTTGCTGAAGCTCTGACTTACAGGTTGAACTTGCACTTAAAATAAAGGAACAACCTAAAAAGTAATGTAATGTGAGACTGTTGAAAGAGAAAGGAGAAAGAATGAGTAGAAAGAGAGAGAAGAGAAAGAGCTGAGAAAGACCCAAGGACTATTATTCTTAGTACTATCTGATCAGTGACTTCTTTGCTAGCTTTGGGTTTTGTTTGTTTTTCTTTTATTGGTTAATGTATAATTCTTGCACTGACTTATTTAGGTTACATCTGGTTTTTTCTCTGCATTTTCATACTGACCAACATCAAGACATGCATGCATTTCTAGACATGTTGGAGATCCATGGTTGGATATTTCAGAGGCACTCCAAACTTACTATGTTCAACACAGACACTGACATTGCCCCAAACCCTGCTGAAGCCTCTTGCCCATTGCACTACATGGATGCCTGTCCAAATGGGGAACTTAGAGGCCATCCTTGGATGTTCTCTCTTGCCCTTCTGCTTCAGCTGATCCAGGATCATTCCTGTCAACTGTGCCCCCACCCTGTAACTCCTATTGGAGTGATGATTCTCTCCATTGCCTCCACTGACAACACCATGATCTAAGCCACCATCTCCTCACTTAGCCTACAGCAATAGGCTGCTCCCCCTGTAATTCACTTTCTATATATCAACAAGAGGAATTTTCATAAATATAAAACTAATCAATTTCTTCCCATACTTAAATGCTCCAGTGGCTTTCCATTGTGGTTAGAGTAAACCCTTACATGCTCAGCAAGCCCTCACATAAGGAGACCTTTCTACCTCTCCAGTGTGTTCCATGCACCCTTGGACTCATTCTGCTCCACCATTCACTATCAAGCTCCTCAAACATCAATAGTTTTCCTAACACAAGGACATTTCTCATGCCATTCCTTCCATGTGGACCACACCTCATTCCTTGGCTGCATTCCTCCAACTTATTTGTCCCATCTCAGCTGAAATGCTACTGCCTTACAGAAGCATTCGCCAGCCCCCAAACTCAATCAGACTCCTGTGCTGAACACTTTAGATTGAGCCATTCAATTCCCATTCCACCTTTCTTCTGTTTAGAGAAGATAGAACACTATATGCTGCATTGCCGACTCTCTTGCAGCTAAGGTTTGAAATTCTGGTTTGACTCCACCTGGCAGTGTCTACCAGCAAGCTGTATCTCGAAACATGAGGTTCAGCTGTGTCATCCCATTTTTTGGATTCCTGGCAGTGAAATAATGGGTTCACCAGCTTTTGTGGCCAGCATGGCATCTCTGTTTGACTTCCTAAATCATGCATTACAAATTTGGAGCCCATTCTGTTGTTTTCTGGGGGGATCAGGGGGAGTTTCAATAGGGGATCTATGTGGATGGGCATGGATTCTTAGTTCTGAAGAAGTTCCACGTGCAGCTCTCCTGGGGGGCAGTTCTCAGTGTTCTGAGAGGTACTCCTAAGGACCGAGGGTTAAACTGATTCTTCACTCCTTACAAAGATTTTCACATTAATCTACATTCTCCATTAATCTACACTCTGCTTAAAGTGCCCAGAGCTTTTCTATTTGTAGCATAAAAGCCTGACTGATACAGTCTGCAAATTAAACTCTCAAAATTCTTATCACAGTGTGCAATTATGTGTTTATTTATGGGATAGTTTGTTTCTGTCTGGGTCACTGCTGTGTCCCCAGGTCCTAGGATAGAGCCTGGAATACAAAAAGGAGAATAATAAATATTTGCCAAACCAACGAGAGAATTTAGCACTTTCAACTGTGTGGGTAATTCGCTTGTCAACTGATCATGGAGATAATTAGATTCACACTTCAGTTACCTCTTACATCTTTAAACAATAACAAAATTGCAAAGTTCTAAAAGGAATGCAAATATACTCTGGTTTTCACTGAGTATAAGATATTTAGAGCTGCAGCCTCCAGTCATAAGAAACGTAGTCTTGAGAGCTAATAAAATGATTCTATGGATTAATTTTCTCTCATCAAATCTGACCTGAACTGATGCCTACTCAGGCCAACTGGAAAAAGACAATATAGTGACATGGGCAGCTCTGGGCATGCCACAGTTAAACAAATAGATTTTTCTAAGCCATCTGATTCTGGGTGTAAGTTTGGCAAGTTAGACTAGGAGAAAACTTTAGTGTGGATCAAAAAGTCTCTGCAATCAAATTTGAAATTTGAAAGAAAGAGTTCATCTGCTCCTAAAGTTCCATTTTTTTAGTCTGAAAGCTGCGAAGGAACCTAAATACAGGTGAATATGAAAGTAGTTTAAACCAAAACAATGTTTCCAAAGCATCAGTGGCTCAGGTGGGCAATGCAGCCCAGTAGCTAAGCATGAGCTTTGAACTACATAGACCTGGATGCAAATACTGTCTCTTCCACTTGTGAGCTGAAAAACTTTAAGCAAGTCATTTAACCTCTCTTAGCTTCAGTTTCCTCATTTGTAAAGTGAAAATCCTAATCACAAAACCTATATGACTAGCCACAAGATTTGTCTCTCAGATTTAAAGGGAATCACATCTAAAATACTTAGTATGGAATTTAGAACTTACTCTATGTATATCTGAAAAGAACCTGAAAAGAAATGACTATTAGTTTTACTGTTTAATGACTATATTGTTTTCTTGTTGCTCCACTGCAGAATGATGAGATCTGAGACCTCAGTTTTAGAAAAGGAGTCATTGGTTTTATGTTAGTCCCAGGTGCTTCTGCTGGGGTTAAAAAAAAAAAAATCAAGAGAAAAGGTGGAAACCCCAAGCAACCTTTCCTAGTCTGTGAGATGATTCTTGTTGCCCACATCTGTTGAAGTCAAGCCCACGCCCCCGATTCCATATGGCCCTGTGAGAGCTGTTTCCTTCCCTAGGGTGACTACCCAGCATAGGTTACCCACCTGCATAAAATGATTGTTCTGGAGGTCAGTATGTATCTCAAATGACATCAATGTCAGCCTTTCTCCGGAATTGATGTGGATATGTACAAAAGGTTTTATTCTCTCCAGATACCTCATGCTGTAGAGGCAGTGTAAGCTTGGAGTCTCCTCGTGCCATCAACTTTCTCTCTGAGAATAAGTTAATACATCAATACATCGAGGGAAACAAGTAGGCGCGCACGTGTGTGTGTGTGTGTGTGTGTGTGTGTGTGTTTCAGAGAGAGATTGATTGATTGATGGAGGTGTGAGGGAGGGAACAAGCCAATGACAATGTTTATATCTGACTATCCTTACATAAAATTTCATTGTTTTTAACACTACATTATAGGAGTCAATAAACTGATTTTTTTTCTTTTCTTTTCTTTTCTTTTTTGGTACCAGGGATGGAACTCAGGACCTTGCATTTTCGAGCAGATGCAGTGCCACTGAGCTAAATCTCCGGCTTTATTTTTTTCTTTATTTTGATCTAGGCTATATTGAGTTAAAGTGTGTGCACGATTTTTACAAATACTGTCTTAGTTTGTGGTTCTACTTGAGACAGAATTCAACTATAGTTTTGGGGGGAGGGAGGTAAACTTAGGAAACACCTGTTAGAGAGGGGAAAGATGAATCAGGAAAGGAAAGGAAGCCAATGAATGAATGGAGAAAGAAAAAAATGTTATATAATTGATTGGCAGTATGGCCACATGGAGTTCAATCCCTTTAGGGAAACTTGGGATCCAGTGTAGACTATCAGACTCAGAGTGCTCCCACCCAAGTGGCAGGAAGGCGAGGGTATTCATATACCCAGCCTCTTCAGTCATTGGTTCTAGACCAACCTGGGCATGTTGATTCTCTGGAATTTGCATCTATTTTGTGAGTGTACACCAGGAGCTGGCTGCCAAGTAAGGTATTGGTCAGAAAACGTACATACGCTGGTAGTGGAGATGGGCATGTGAGCACTATAATGCTAATGCTTGAGGGGATATTTGAGGGATGGTTACCAATGGCATCTGCTACAATGCAGCATTCAAAAAAATTCAGAAAAAGACCAGTAATAATAGTGACTTATGTTTATATAAGTCTTTGGGGATTACAATAAGCTTTGTTCTATCTCAATTCCCCAAAACATTCCTGCTAGATCACTAACAGGAATCACTATAACTACTTTACAAAAAAAAATTGGACTCACAGAGGTTAAGTAAGCTGCAGACATACACACAGCTAGCTATTAAGCAACAGAACCTCAAGTCTAAGTTTTCTAATTTCAAGTGTATAACTGTGCAAAATTGAGAAGTTTGGTTTCAAACATAGAACAATAAATCTTTAAAAAAACTTTTCATTCCCACTTGAACTTCATAATCTCTGTATATCAAAACATTTACCACAAATGCCAACAAATAAGATGTCTGAGAATGACTTTTTTCCTTCCAGTTTTCTCTTTTCAAAATTTTCTATGTTGTCAACATATTAACTTTAATTTGCAAGGTACATTCATGAGTATAAAAAAGAATTGGCTTACTCTAAAGAGGTAAAAACTAAAAAGTCTGCATAATAAAATCTATAAAATCTTCACCTATAGGGTAGAAGTTAAAACAGCCTGAAAAGAGACCCATCTTGGAAATGCCCAAGCCTGCTTTTCTAGAGTGTGTTTGTAGGGCAAATGTTAAAGAGAACATTTCTTCAATATTTCACACCTTTGCCACATTTCAAGATGAAATATCTTCACAAGAAGATATACAGGCTTTAACGAGGTCAAAGGATGAACCCATGATTTTTGTTTTACAGAACAAGTTTACAAAGCAAATAGGTGGGTGGATTAAATGATACACTTAATCTTTTAAAATTTTTCAGACATTGGGACAGGCATCAGAAAAAACTTATGGAATCCCCATTTCTGGAAAATGTCAGTATTCTCTTAGGATATAGGCCTCTTTTGAAGAAAGTTAAACATAACCTCAGCAATAAATGCTAGGAAATTATGGAAGGCTATGGATCTCTGTCTACTCTATTTGAAAATGGTCCATGGTATGGTGTGAACAGAAAATAACAAGATAATAATTAATACTCACCATAGTAGAATAAGAATATTTTTGTGTATATTTCATATAGTGAATAACCAAAAGAAGATAACTGAAATTAACATGGACAGAAATAAATAACAAGCCTTTATCTCATACACTTAACTCCTACCTTCAACAAATGTAAACTGAGATCCTAAAATACTCTAGATAGCATGCTCAGTGCTGAGAAGTTGGAGGTGAACCCACATCCTCCCTGAGGTTCAATATAGTGGGCAGACAAGGGAGAATAAATATGGGGCTGAAAATTGTGCCCAGAGCTCCGAAGGGTACTAGGACAGCTTGCAGCCGGAAATCTTACTTTTATTTCAAGGAGCTGAGACTTACAAAGGTTGACAGTAGTCAAGCCAAGAGGAAATAGTTGGCCCAGGGCTTTTGCTTCCTCTAGGGGGCACAGATGACTCAGGGTTTTCCCAACAGGAACCATCTTTCTGGCCCTTGTTGATGTGTGCATACTGAGGTGGAAGTGAGAATGCAGCTTCGGTTCTTGAAACAAGTGTGAGGTTTAAGACACAGCCCTCAACTATGGTCAGATGCATTTGAATTTAAATCTAGCTTTGCTATTCACTACATATGTGAATTAGGGAAATACAGAATCTCTCAGAGTTCCAGTTTCCAGTCCCTCAATGTGAGAGATTAACAGTATTACAGACTAGGTTTTCTGGAAGCAGACCCTGAAGATTAGAAGATGCAGAAACAACTCCAGACATTCTCAGCCACCTCATCTTTGACAAAGGAGCCAAACACCCACACTGGAGGAAAGATAGCCTCTCTAATAAATGGTGTTGAAAAAACTGGGTTTTAACCTGCCAAAGATTAAAACTAGACCCATATCTATCACCATGCACTAAACTAAGATCAAAGTGGATTAAAGATCTAAATATTAAAATAGAAACACTAAACTTGCTGGAAGATAAGTTAGGCAGAACTCTTGAAGACATTGGCATAGGAAAAGACTTTATGAACAAAACCTCAGTAAGAACAGGAACTAGCACAAAGAATCAACAACTGGGATCTCATCTTATTAAAAAGCTTCTGCACTACAAGAGAAACCACCAAAAGAGATAAAAGACAACCTACAATGTGGGAAAAAAATTTTTAGCAGCTGTACCTCAGACAAAGGACTACTATCTAGGATATATCAAAAACTGAAAAAAATCAGACACCCCCCCCAAATTCAAAGACCCAATTCAAAAATGGGCATCTGAAATGAACAGGTATTTCTCAGACAAAGAATTCAAAGCAGCAAATAAACATATGAAAAAATGTTCAACATCACTGGTCATTCGAGAGATGCAGATGAAAACAACACTGAGATTCCGCCTCATCCCAGAAAGAATGGCTGCTCTCAAGGAATAAACCAATAACAAATGCTGGCAGGGCTGTGGGGAAAGACACTGCTCCACTGCTGGTTGGAGTGCAGGCTGGTACAACCACTATAGAAATCAGTGTGGAGATACCTCAGAGAACTAGGATTAGAGGTCCCATTTGACCCAGCTATTGCCCTGCTGGGTATCTTCCCAAAAGAATTAAAAGAATCATACCACAGCGATATATGTGCATCCATGTTTATAGTGGCACAGTTTGTAATAGCTAAAGCTTGGAAACAGCCCAAGTGCCCATCAACCGGAAACTGGATAAAGGAGATGTGGTTTTTTAATAAAATGGAGTACTACTCAGCCATAAAGAACAAGAAACTAGAGTCATTTATAGCGAAATGGGTGTGTATTGAGGAGATACTCTTAAGTGAAATAACTAGGACACACATGTGTAAATACTGAGTAGTTTCTCTAGGGTGAGAAACTGAAAGTGTAAATAAGGATTAAAATGATTAAAATGAATAATTGATAATTTGAAATAGAAAGAAAAGGTCCAAAGGTGTAGGGGTGGTGGGAGGGGAAGGGGAATGGGAAGAAGGGA
The DNA here is from genome assembly GCF_000247695.1 of Heterocephalus glaber. The sequence goes on along the minus strand of NW_004624788.1, from coordinate 5,653,487 downwards.
AAGGAAAAATTACGAGAAAAGAAAAAAAATGGAAACAAAGTCTATGTAAATAGGGAAGGGTGGAGGGGTGAAGGGAGCACAGGTAATGGGGAAAAAATAAGGACCAAGATACATCATGTTCAGGTACTAGCACCCAATGATAAATGTAAACATATTGTATACCTAAAATGTACCAATAAAAGTATTTAAGCAAAAAAAAAAAAAAAAAGGAGAGAGAAAAAAAGATGATGATTAAGAACTGAGCTTGTAATGTGAAAGCAGGGAAGTAGGGTTAGACAGAGAAATCTAACTGCATCTAAAGCTGAACCTAGAGAGAATCCTAGAGCAAATAAAACCCAACAGGGTTGACCTGGATTGGGCACAAATGACCCAGTCTTATACCCCTCCTCTGCTCTATCACTGGACATGAGCTTTTCCTGAAATGGCCATAATTATGTGCCAAGTGTCTCTCTGCAGCTCTCTGCACTCTGAAGCTGTGTGTAGACCATGGGGTCCAGAGCTGGAAAGCATGTCGTCTCTGAGGGGAGAACTGGGCTGCACCATTGTGTCTTCCACACACACTGCAGTTCTGCAGAGCGAATGTCATTAGCTGGCACAATGGAGAAGCATAATAAGTGTTAGTTAAATCATAGTCATCATCACACACTCAGCTCTTTACTCAGTGTCTTTCAGTGGGCTCTTGCCACCATCATTTCAAGCATTTTCTATTACGCATCTGGCCTGTGCATGTTCTGCCGCATCCGAATGGGATGCTCCCTTTCCCTAAAACTTGAATGATGAATTCTTTCTAGATCCTCCTTACTGTCATAAGGAAACTTAATTATACTTTGACAAGTATTTGTTGAGCCTCAGGTTTCCTAGGGCTGGGAATATATAGTTAAAAGATCCTGATTTACCTTTAAGCTTATCTTTTCCTCTTAAGCAGCTCCACTTCCGCCCCAAATGCTTCGGTACCTGGCATGTGTCGCCTTGAGCCTGAACCTGTAGTTGATCAACTTGCTGCCCTACACTTTCCCCAAGTCACTGTGCTCCTGGAGAGGAAAGTGAATACCTTTCTGTTGTATGACTCATGATCTTCCTTCCCCAAGCTCAGCAGGCAGTGAACGTTCAGTAACATGAACCAAACTGAGCTGAGATGGTTTAAATAAAACAGAGGTTTATCTTGTGTCTGGCTGTGGTTCTCCTGATAAAAATTAATAGCTTAGATTAAAAGGATACTCTTTGGGGCCGGGGATTTAGCTCAGTGGTTCCACTGCCTGCCTCACAAGCACAAGGTCCAGAGTTTGATCCCCGGTACCAAAAGAAAAAAGATACTCTTTCAGTTGAACTAATGAGCTAAATCATATTTGCTATAGAAGTTCTTAAAGCTTATAATCCTGCATACAGATGGAAAGAAAGACCCTCTGCAAGGAAGGTTTTCAAATTTGTTCCCTCAGCAATTATTGTACAACCAGTAGACCTTAGTGGAAAGGAATGCTGGGCTGTGAAATAAGTTTGAGTTCACTTTTGCTGCTGCTGCTGTGTGGCCTTGAGTAAGTCACTGAACTTGTCTGTGTCTCAGTTTGTTCATCAGTAAATGGGAAACAATAACACCTTCCTGCTAGGATATTATAGGCATCTCAAAATATGATGCAAATAAATATTCAAGACATAGTAAGACTTAATAATTGTTAGCATTATCATTAACTCAAAAAGAGTTAATTCTTAAACAGAGAAGTAAATTCCTTTCCCATTCACCAGCAAATGACTTCAAATGGAAGAGGAACTAAGAGAGACATTTTCAGGTACTTATCAGTTTTTGTTTCAGACTCTGTATGAGATTTGGTTGAATAAATGTGTGGATCTATGAATTATGTTTACATTCCTAGAATGTGAGCAGATTTCTCTCATATTTACTCCATAAATTCTGAGTTTGTAATACTTTTTTTGCAGTATTGAGAGTTAAGCCAAGGGCTTCACATTTTATTACTTTTTAAGAAGAAACAAGCATTATTCTTTTATTTATACTGTTATATTTGTATTCCTTAAACATAACAGTGTTGATTTGATTTTTTTTTTTTTTTTTTTATACTGGGGATGGCACTCAGGACCTCTCATTTATCAGGCAGGCTTTATGTAGCTGAGCTAAATCTTCACCCCTGTTGATTTTATTTTATTTATTTATGCTAGTATTTCATTAAAAAGACAGTAACTTTTTAAACTACATTTTTTTGGTACCAGGGATCGAACTCGGGTCCTTGCGCTTTCGAGGCAAGCAGCAGAACCACTGAGCTAAATCCCCGACCCATAAACTAAATACATTGTTATTACTTTTGTAAAATTTACTGTGAAGCATTATTATAAATAATTTAAATAAATTTCACTGACTTGTTAGGATAAATTAGCAGCCATATATTCCTGAGATGATACTCTGAATTTTGACCTGGTCTCTGGGGTGTGTGTGTGTGTGTGTGTGTGTGTTTCAGTACCTGATAGCTCTTGGCTTTGGCTAAATTTACCAGTGCCTAATAAACTGAGGTAACTGAGGACTTCAATTACTTCAAAAAACTTTTTTTAGTGAACATTTGCATTTGGCTATTAGGATTGCCTTTTTCTGGGTCATTTCTTTACAGACTGAATAGCATGTTGCTATGTGCTGATCTCCTTTATGGCCCAAGGAGGCTGGCATGGGGGCTTTTTGTCAGGAATCAGCCACTCCTGGGTCATGATCTCATAGGATAATTAGGAAGTTTCCCTCTCTGCATCCAGGGGCATCCTGGAAGAGGGAGTCATACGTGAGTCGCTGAAGGTCCAGAAGCCCAGGTGCATAGAGATTGTTAACGAGGCTGGGAAATACTGTTAAATTAGAACTGGAATAGGGTGAAAGTTCATCAGCACGTGGCCGAGAGCCAGAGGGAGAATTCACAGAGGTGAGGCACAGCAGGGGGGTGTACAGATAGAGACCTGGAAGGGCTTTGTATAAGTTGAAGTTTTATCCTAAGGACCTCAGGTAGCTATTGAAACATGATAACAAGGAAGAGACACAAACAAAATTCCACTTGATTTGCTTCCATTTGAAGTATAATAAACATCTTTATCCAGAGCCTTGGATGAGCACAAAAGGAATGTATCTAAGGATGTTAGAAGCATAATCATCTGGTTTGGATGTCTAGGATGACATTATACCTTTCTTTCTTATGATGGAAAAGTATACTTTTATTGTTACTTCATTTTTTCAAAGAAACAGACCCATATCACAAAGAGGAATTACTCTGCTATAATTCCTGAAACATGAAATAGGAAGGATCTACACTTTTCTGGAAAGAGATCTTTTAAGAATAGATTCCAAAATTCTTTAATTCTCTACCACAGCCTAAGATGGAATACAAACATAAAATACATTGTAATCTTAAAAATCTATTACTAGTTCATGTATATATGAGTCTACTTCACAAACTTGGAGAGTTAGGCAAAACCTTAGAAATTATCCCCTTAAAAAAAAAAAGGAAAGAAAAATTATCCCCTTCAACAATTCTCAATTGTTTTGGTCTCAGGAGCTTTTAAACTCCCCAAAGGTCATTACTGGTCTCAAAGAGCTTTCCTTGTGTGGGTAACCTCTATTAATATTCATTGTATTAGAAAATTGAAAGCAAGAAAAATTTAAAACACAAGAATGCACAAGCACATGGTCCATCAGCCTCCAGAGCTATGATGTCACTGCGTGCTGTGTAGCCTAAGGAAAATTCCACTACACACTCCAGAGAGGATGATAAAAAGGTAATAATATCGAGGACTATTAAGAAAATAGTTTCACTCTCATGGATACCCTGAAAAGATCTTAGGAAACCCTTGATCCCTGAAGCACATTTTGAGAACCATTAATCAATTCCAACTGAAAGAATAGGCTAAGAACAATGCTCCCGATCACACGGCTGGTATGAGCCAGAGTTCCTACTTTTTGAGGACCTCTAACTGGCAAGCACCTACCCCAACAAGGCCACTTACCAACTAGTAAATTCTACTGTGTATCAGTTAAGATGATGTAAGGGGGCAGCAATTGTTGGGCTTGTGATACTACAAAATTTGAGGTCTTGGCATGCTGGGTGCTTTGAACTGAAAGAAATGGGAAGAGCCTCAGAAGCACTGTTTTTCTGATATTTCCCCACTCTTTTCCATCCAACCTTCTGTCTGCCCCTGAAGGGAATCACAGAAACCAGAATTCCTCTTCCCCAAGGCGAGTCATAAGAATTAGAACTCTCCCTCAAAGCAAGCCATAAATCCTAAAATGTCCCTCTGTCCCTTCTCCCCTGAACACTCTCATTCCAGAGGAGTCCTGCCCCACTCCTGGGGGAAGGAATCCTGTACAGAGAGATCAAGAAGAATCCCAACAGACAGGCCTTGCTGGGTCCCCTCAGCCTATCACCTTGCATCACACCTTCTTGTCCAATCACTTCTCTAAACAGTGGTCCATTCCTCATCAAACCTAGGCATAAAAATAAACAGATTTCCCTCAGAGTTTGAGTCCTTCTGTGAAGGTTTTTGTGTCACATTAAGCTTCAGTTTGACAAATTTGTTATGCCTTTCTCTTGCTAGTTGGTTATAGGAGTGAGTGTCTATGACCCTCATTCCTTTCTAACCTTACAGCAAAAATTAACCCCAAAATTTTACTGACTTGTTTCCACTCACATGACAGTGCAGTGGAGTATTTAGTCAGTGAGCATCTTCTAAGGTGACTAACATCCCATTTCTTCTGGGATTGTGCCAATTACAAAACTGAGAGGTCCGCGTTCCAGGAACTTCTTCAGTCCTGAACAGGATAGCTAACCACTTTTACTATTCCCTAGGGCTTTGGAGCCCTGTGCTTCCAGTCAGTAGAAGAGGAAAGAATGTAGAAGCATACTTTCTTCTCAAGAACTTCAACCCAGGGGCTGAGGGTGTAGCTCAATGACATAGTTCCGGCCCAGTTTGTGTGACGCCCTGGTTCAGTCCCCAGCACTACAAAACAAACAAAACCATCAGCCCTGCAGTGATACCCAGCCCTTCCACTCACATTTCATGGTAGGAAGTTCACCACTTTGATGGAAGGGGGCCTCAGATGGGTAGCTGTGGCCTTGAGAGAGGAGCACATACATGTTGTATAGATCATTAGACATTGTTGCTGAAAAAGAAATTATCTATTCATGTTTATCTAATTTCCAGCTTAATTCCTATGCAGAGACTTTTGCTTCAAAATAAAAAATACTGGGCCAGGCATGTAGCTCAGTGGCACTGCACCTGCCTGGCAAGTGCAAGGTCCTGAGTTTGATCCCCAGTACCAGAAAAAATAAATAAATAAATATAAAAATACTAAGTGATGAAAGAACACACTCATTTTTATAACATTCATTTCTTAAGAATATTGGTCAATCAAATTACATTTTAGGAAAACTCCATACTTAAGTAAATTCTCCAGGTACAAAATAATTTATTTGAAAAACAAAGAAAACCAAAAATATTCTCATTTGATGTGTGTGTGTGCCCGTGTGTATTTTCTTAAAGTAGTCTGAGTCTTGCATTTCTACCTATTTCCAAAGCTGCACTCTAACTGTGACTGTCATTGCGTTGAATTTTAAATTCCTGGTACTCAGAGTCCCTCAACAAAGTGGTGGCAGAGTTAAGTCTACCACCTCGGCAAGAGGTCTTCCCTCTGAGCTTGAATCTGACTGAATACAAATTTTGAAAAATGGTCCATAAATTCAAAACTAAGGTAATTTCACTGGCAACAATGGAAGTTGTCCTGAAAAATTTCTACAATGAATTTATTTTTTAACAACCAAGAGAGTTGTTAGCTTTATAATTTAAAATTAAAAAACAGGAAATTCTTAAAGATGGAGTAACATTGAGAGCAAAAGAATTTTCATTGTCCTTCAGGTATTGTAGTTAACAAATCGAAAATGTTCTTGCTAATTAAAAGGAGAAGAAAAGCCCAATTGAAACTATAAGTCGGGGCAGGGATTCAGAGTTCGATCCCCGGTAACAAAAAAACCAAACAAACCCCTGAAACTATAAGTCACTGTGCACACAGAAGCCACTACTATTGGTGGGTATGATATATAAAAAGGCAAAAGTCAGAAATTGCTCAAAGAAAATGCATTAATATAAATTAATATCAACTTGTTCTACTTTCATAAAGTTTCCAAATTATAGGAAAATATATAAATAGAACTCACACCATATTACCCAAATTATCAGCATTATGTTGCTCCTGATGTTTTCTGTAACCTAGAGTTTAGCAAGGGACATTTGTTTTAAATAAAGTAATTTGTTTCCTTTAATTATTAAAAACAACAATTGCTCTTTCCTGACCTCCTGATATAAATCATAATTTACCTCCCAAACAAAAATAAACTCTACAGGAATGTGAATATTATAAAAGTATGGTAATTTAAAAATTTAAAAATTTTTCTCTGTAGGATTACATCCTTTTTTCTTTGAACATATCTGTGGTTGCCAAGTGTAGCATTTTGCTGAAAGTAGGTGTAAACTTTAAGATTTGGTGGCTTCAACTGAGTTACAAATGGGGACATATGACTTTATGTTCGCTAAAAATTGGGGTGGTTCATGTAAATATTTACATACTAAGAAAAATACAAAGTGTAACTTGTATTTATAATGTATTTTCTCTAAGATTAGATAGCTTAAAGCATAATGTTTAGTATTACAAATTCTTATGATGCACATTCTTTTTATATTATTGGGTATAATTCTGGGTTGTACTTTGCTTTCCTTAGTACAACTTGTCAGAAAGAATAACTTGCTTAAAAAATGGCTTTTTAAAAAATTCTCCTTCAATTCTGGGCTGAAGCTCTTTATTTGAAATACAATTTGCCCAAAGCATGTAAATAGAAAGAGTGGCAGTTCTTTCCATGTGATTTGCCAATGGGGTGTTAAGAAATTTGTTTCTTTTCTATATGTGTGATGAAAAGAAGTGCTAAATTACTAAAGAAAATTCAAATAGGGGGGAAATGGAATCATTGCAGTCATTCAGCAATTTTTTGAGCCTACATACCCAGTTGAGCTGAAATCCAAGTGTTGGGAAGGGGAAGAATTGGAAATAAGTAAAGGAGGAAAAATTAAATTAAAACTATTGAATTTGATGTCTCTAACTGAAATAGGAATGTTTACTATATATCAAAGAGAGCACCCTGAAAAGCAGAAAAGTAAAAGAGTAGAATAGCTAGTTATTTAAGGGACTTTTCACTGTGGAAAGGGTTTTTGAATTTTATTTTCTTTTATTCTTATACTATAATATAGTCATAATATGATAATAGACTATTTGGAAAGTATAGAGAAAAAAAAAACTCGGGTCACAAACAACAACCACTATTATCATTTTGTTGTATTTCCTTTAGCCCCAAAACACTTCTAATGAGATAGCTTCTTTTGAAAACAAAAACTGTTTCCTAAAGCACTTTCAGGGTTCTGAGAAGTGGATAAAGCTTTTGGTCTTGAAGGGCAATTGGTATTCATTTATTTTGTTTTTCAGAATCTAAGATAGAGCCATCCCTTTGATATTCCGTCTGATAGACCTTTGTCAGCATTTAAAAGCCCCCCGGGCAGCCCCATCCTTCTAAAATGGAGATTGGCCATCTCCAGTCATGAATCTGGCTTCCACCTTCCTAATCCTCACCAGAGATTGTCACCCAAGGCCTCATATTCATTTCACTCACCTTCCATTTCACAGTGGTTTTCCAATCTGGCCATACAGATTTAGCCCATTGTTCCCAGGACAAAAGAAACCAGCTCAATCTAAATTCATCCCTTAGATCACAGTTATATTTGCAGACACATGTGGAGCATCTTTCAATCCAGATGACCCCAAAACTCTGCGGCTTGCAACTTGAGAGTTATAGTCCTGGAGTCCAATTGTCAGTCCTCTCTTCCTGTCAAAAAGGGACACAGCTGAGTGAGAGTTTTGTGAGTTTAAATCACAGCCTCATAGGAATGGATGGGGGGATTAGAAAATAAAATTAACCCTTAAAATCTTTCTAAAAGGAATTCAGAACCTTGTTGCACCATCTACAAAGTAACCTTATGAGGTTGTTGAGAATGAGACTCAATATCTTTCACAAATGAGAAAAGTAAGGCTTGAAGACGGGCAAACATAAGAGTTTAAACAAAATTAGGATGAGAATTTGGGAGGTCTGACCCTTAGATCAATTAAATAAGGTAACGGTCAGTTGACTGCCTACCAATAATAAGCTTTCCACAGCCAGTACCAGGGTGGGATACAAATTCCTTTTTCGCAAATAATCTATAACTTGAAAGAAAGGAAAAGTCAATTATAGAACGTTACTAAAATGTTAGGGGTATGCATAATTGCTAGTAATTTATAGAACTGCCGTTAAAAAATGAAATCTTGACATTTGTGGTAATACAGATAAACCTGCTATGTTAAGTGAAATAAGCCAGGCACAGAAAGACAAAAGACTTCATGATCTTACTATCTAAAATCTAAAATCTAAAAAATCTAAATCTAAAAAAGTTAATTTCATAGTTTTTGAGAGTAGATTAGTTGTTTCCAGAGGCTGAGGGTGGGGGGAACATGACATGGGGAGAGGTGGATGGGAAGGGATCAATCAATGGGTTCAGTACTACAGTTAGATAGGAGAATTAAGTTCCGGTGTTCTACTGCAGAGCAGAGTGACTGTAGTAAACAACACAGTATTGCATCTTTCAAAACAGCTAGAAGAAAACAATTTGAATATTCTCACCACAAAGAAATAATAAATATTTCAGTTGATGGATATGCTAAATACCCTCATTTGATCATTTTACAGTATATAACATGCACTGAGATATCACATTGTACCTAATAATTAAGAACAAATATTAGGTGTTAATTAAAGACAAAATGTAAAAAAAATTAGAATTTACATAATAGGTAAGCACCAATTGCCAGGTAGATTATAGAAAGGGATAGAGTTTTGTGAAGCCGGGCTCTGAGTCTGGGAGTGCCAGAAATATTGTTATTGAATTTGTAATCTCCCTATTCTAATAGATAGCAAAAGGAAATATCTGAAATGTTCACCAAGAAACTAAAAAAGACACAGAGGAAAATAGGTAGTACTAAAGAGATAGCTTTTATACCAGTCTCAACATATTTGAAGGTCTGTAATTTGAAAGAGAAATTAAATTAATATACAACACTTTGAACCAAGAGGAGAAAACTCCTGTGAAAGACATATTAGTTCATCTTTAAGTACTTTGTAATGGAGACTGATTCTGAAAGATAATTTAGAAAGCATTCCCACACTGAGAGGTAGTGTAGAGGAGACACCCTTTCCTTGGCAAAGCTCACTAAGTCCATTATACATTTTGTGAAGTGCTCCAAATATGTACAGAGATATAAGTACAAAGCATGGAGCTGGCCCTTCTCAAGGGAGAAAAAGGAAATGCCACATGTTCACTCCTTCTGGCCTTCCAAAACTGGACTCTGCTGCCTTTGGTCTAGGGAATGAGGATACCCAGAGTGATCCACCATTTGACTGTCCAACATTTCTTCTCATCAAGAAAATAGGTGAAGGGGCCGCAGATTTAGCTCAGTGGTTCCAGCGCCTGCCTCCCAAGCATAAGGTCTGGAGTTCAATCCCCGGTACCAAAAACAAACAAACAAAAAGAACAGAGGTGAAGACCCTACTTGACCAGCAAGGAAGATAGGTGTGAAGGCAGCTTTCGCAAGATTTACCTCTGCTTCTAAGAAATTCACAAGATATGTTACTCTGGAATTAAAGATTCCTCTTCATGAAGTTTTCTAGCCTGGGGCTCTTTCTCCTAGACAATGAAATTCTACAACTATCATTCAGTGTGGTCTTTTTGTCCGATTCCTTAACTGAAAGGTTTATTCAATGTCTAGTTCCATAGCTCTTCATTAATTCATACAGTTAGCAAAATTTCCAGGACAGCGACCTCATTTCAGACTCTATAATGACTAGGGATGGAATGGTAATTTTAAAAGATTGGGGCCCCATAATAATTATAATTGAGTCAGAGATAGATATAAGCTTTAATCAATCAAATAATCATACAAGTTAGCGAAAGTCACAGGGTAATGTGAAGATATATTTTACAAGCCCAACTGAGGATTTCCACAGAAGACTACCCTGAGGAAGAACTGGAGGTAGGCATGGGCAAGAAAGATCAACCTGCTGGAGTAGCTGAAACTGAAAGGGCCATGCTGCACTGGTGAATTGCTGGAACTAATGGGAGGGCCAGGTGGCTGGGGAAAGGCTATGGAAGGGCAGGTTATGAGAGGCAAGGGTTCAGGGACTCGCAAGTCCAGCCAGTAGCCTTTACATATGAGCAAGAAAGGAAGCTTTGAAGATGGTGGTGGGTTGGTTGAGAAGTATGTGCTGGTGATGACAAGAAGAGGCTAGATTGGAAAAATATTTGGGTTGCAAAATCAAAAGACTTTGGTGATGGTTGAAACTTAGGAGCAGAGAAAAGGCAGGTATTAAGGATTCAGCTGTGCAATTGGGTGAATGACATTATGTGTAGAGATTGGAAACTAAAGATCAATCTGGGGAATATCATGGATTTGTTTTGGGCATTTGGTTTGAGGATGCTTTGAGACATCCAAATAGCTAGGATTTTGTTGCTAGATACTTACACTATCAGAATTCCCTGCCAAAATATGAATTAATTATTACTACTTAAACTCCTCAAAATAGTGAGCTGAAAAGGATCTAATTGGCATATACTCAAATATCCTATATTGAATAGATACAGAAATTTGATGTCATAAATATACAATTGACCTGCTATCTGAATCACTAGGTACCTTACGTGAATGTGCATGCATGGGTGTGCACTAAAATATGCCTTGATGAAGCATTCATAAATAAAATATATTTAACACATTAATATTTGAATACATATTTACAAAATTTATAAGCTCCTATTCAGATATCAATTATTTTTAATAGGGAGAATCTGTTCCAGAGCTTGTCAGGTATCTGCTTAATTCGTATCTTTTACCTTAGAAGTGAATATATACAATTTACTTAAGGCTGAGCTGTTCAAAACTGACTTCTTCAAGATGCAGTACCCAAACAGCCCACTCACAAAGCACTTGTACACTCATTCATAATCAGGCCATTATTTGCTGGCACACTCCAAATGGTCTTCATGGGTAATGGGTTGATGTATCACCCTTGACACATCACACATAGGGAGCATGCTTGGCTCGGTCCTGCAGCCCTTCAGGCAGTGCAGGATTGCAGGCATCAACATCCATGCTGCTGAGCTGGGCAGGTGCCCTCCCTCTCTAATCAGGGCTAGTAGATTTGTAAATTTTGATTCCAGGGATCATAAGGTAGAGTGAATGTTAACACTGAACAAAAGTTTGTAACTTGTTAATGGACTGACTACTCATCTGCATATGTGGATGAGCTGTCATCCTTAACAGAGCATTTATAGGGCCAGGGATTTAGCTCAGTGGTTCCGCCGCCTGCCTTGCAAGCGCAAGGACCTGAGTTCGATCCCCGGTACCAAAAAAAAAAACAACAAAAAAAAAACCAGAGCATTTATAAAGGTGAGTGAGGAAAGCATGCAGGAAGGACCCACAGAGCCAGGTTCTCTAAAGGAAATCATGGGTTTTGAGACTGAGAAAGATGTCTACATTTGACTTGGTCCTTTTATCTTAACATCAAAACACAATGAAGGTAGGCCTGGTGGCACTGATCTATAAGCCCAGATACTCTGGAAGTTGGGTTAGGAGGACTGCAAGTTCAAGTCCAGACAAGGCAATTTAGCAAGACCCTGTCTCAAAATAAAAAACAAAAACATTTGAGATGTACCTCGTGGGTAGCATACAACTGGGTTTCATCCCCAGTACCATAAATTAAAAAGTGAAGAGTTGCATAGACCAACTGTTATCTGGTAGGTTGGCTTTGAATATTAGGCTACACTCCTTTGGAGATACTCAGGTTTGGAAAAAATTAATCCTCAGACATTTTTATGTATAATTATCCACTGTTTGTTCCCTACTCAGTCTTCTGTGCAGTCCAGGTCTTTGGTAAACTAGCAGGCATCAGACTTGAGGAAACTTGTATGGGCTCCAAGGTAGTAGGTGAGGCAGAGCTACAAAACTGAGGATTCTGGGAAAAGCTAGTGTGCTATTTTCCATTTGTTTAAAAAAAGACCAAGTAGCCATCTTCTGGAAGAGCAATCTGGAAAAGAGAAGGAAGACTTTAGGAGAAAGAGAGAGAAGACAGGAACTCTCTTGAGTCTGGGGGACCTCCAAGCAGACATCTTAAGACAATTTTGAAAGTTACTGCTGTAATTCACAGGATAGATTTCGAACTTTGTTACTTCTTATGGAGAATCTAATACATTTATGTTATTGAAGACTCAAGGTCAGAATTCATCGCTGTTTCTTTTCCTGTCCCCTCCCTTCCGCCTCCCCCATACTAGGGATTGAACCCAGAGCCTTCATGCTAAACTACAACCCTAGCCTTGTCTTTTTTCATTTCTTTCTTCCTTCCTTTCTCTTTTATTCTTTCTGCTTGTGGCATGTCAGCACCCAAAAAGTTTCAGAAACATTGAAATGATCAATTTGATTTTGATTTCTTGTTTCTGTTATCTTCAACTTTTTTCTTACTATACAATCAAAGTCCTTTCCTCAGCTCACTGAACATTTATTCTATTTTATGAAATGAATATTACCCAATTCAAGAATTGAAAATAAAGTAAATTAACGTTGCTTCTTTTAAAAAAAAAGTTTTGGATTTCAGATTCTAAAGTTTTGAATTAGGGATGCTCAACCTATATGGTATTATAGAGTTTTTCTAGACATTTTACAAATTCAGGAGTTAATTTCATTATTTTACTTATGGTTTGGTATTTATCGTCAGGTAAAATTCATTATGTACATATTTCACTTCATTCTGTGGCGAATACTTTACAGTTTTAAGGTAAACAGATGATGTTCTTACCCTTGGGAAGCCACAGTATAAAATAAGCAACATTGTCCAAGATTAGCATTTAGTACAGATATAATTCATATAGCACTGAGAGAAGCTTTTCAAGCAAACAGATCAAAAGAATAATGAAGAAAATGTTGCCAATAAGGTTTTCAACAGTAGAATTTGTAATTTATTCCTCAATCTTGGCCCCTGGCCATGCTTTCCTTTAAGTAAGACGTATCTGTAAGTGTTTGCTCTATGCTAGGCACTGATCTAGGCCTCTGAGATACAGCAGCAAATGAAACAGAAAGACTTCTGCCTTCTTAGAGTTTACATCCAGTGGAAGGTTGATATCCTTACTTTATTTTTAATGAGGTTGGTGACTAGGGGTACAGAGTGCATGCTTAGCATGTCTAACTCCCTGGCTTCAATCTCTAGCACAGCCAAAAAAAAAAGAAGGAGGAAGAGGAATAGGAAGAGAAGGAGCAAGAGAAGGGGGAGGAGGAAAATGGAAATAGTATTCATAATCACGTAGGCCTCTTTTCAAGGCTGATTCTCTTGAGATCATTTACTCCTTTCTAGAATCATTCCTTTAAGTAGGTAGCTGCCACCAGAAGACAAAGAAAGCATAGAAAATCCTCATTTTTTAAATTGGGTTTCCCTACGGTCTAGAAAGCTAAATTTAATATGCATTATACAGCTTTTCTATTGAAAATCTAACTTCTAAATAGAACAAACCAGTTGTTGAATCTTTAATATAAAATTTAAAGCAATTTCAGTCAAAATGAAAACTTACATGTACTATTATACACTTTTCTACAGATCTTCAACCAGTATTAGGGCTCAGATTTTCCAGCAGAAAAAATGAACACTCCTTCTGAAGTTTTCCTCATCACATCTTTAGACAAAAAATCCAGTACTATCCAGGATGAATATTCTCAATGTTAGAATTTTCAGTGAGATTCTTTTGTTTATGATTTAGGTCTTCTAGGCTTTGTTATTTTTTTCTTCCATTACATCACACCAAAGTTTCCTAATGAATGTTTTTATACTCCTACTTATTCAGTCAAGATCCTGGACTAGAATCACCATTTCTCTAGAATCATCAAGCCTCCTGTTGACACACTTGATAATAGAATGGATGCCATTCAGCACTCCTAGCCTCTGAGCTGAGATGATCACATGCCAGTGACAGCAACGGGCTTTATTCTTGCTTATTGAGCTAGTGAGAAAGTTTTATGCATTGTGTTTGTTTTCCAGCCACAAAACCTCCTGCCAGGAGAAGAAACATACTGTCTTTCAGGTCATCATAAATAGAAATGGTAGAATCAAGGGCTATTAAATAAGATAGTGTGTTTTCTGAGGTGGGCCAGAATGTGCACACAAACACACATATACACACACACCTGCACTCACATACGTATGTGTGTACACATATACACAAAAGTAGAAAAGCAAGGGGAAAATTGGTCCCAACAGCCATGTCCCAAGAGTTCTAACACTGGAAAAACTTAATAATGGATGCCATAATGTTAGTGAAAATAAAAAGAAATAGTACTTCCAAGGACCAATTTTTTTTTTTTTTTGGTATCAGGGATCGAACTCAGGACCTTGCACTTGTGAGGTGGGCACAGTGCCACCTAGCTAAATCCCTGGCCCCTAAGGACCAATCTTTTATCTGGTATGAACTACTAAAGCTCAAAGACATTGTACTGATGTATTTGAAAATACTGAGGCGGGGCCAGGGATTTAGCTCAGTGGCTCCACTGCTGTCTGCCTCGCAAGCACAAGGTCCGGAGTTCGATCCCCGGTACTGAAGAAAAAAAAAAATAGAGTTCAGGGCTGGGGACTTAGCTCAGTGGTTCCGGCACCTGCATTGAAAGCTCAAGGTTCCGAGTTTGATCCCCAGTACCACACACAAAAAAAGAAAAGAAAATAGGGAGGCAAAGGAAGGGTTACTAGAGAGAAAATATATAAAAGCACAAATACAAATACAGTAACAAGCTTTCAGCAGGATGTTTAATTGAATAGTTTGAAACTTTTATGATAAATGTCAAATGTTTGATGCTTATGGAAGAACAAAGTAAATTCAAACTGGATATTGGGCCTTGGCTCAGTATGAGAAAGCTGGGGCCAAGTAGTGCAGAGTTTGTGCTGTATAGGGAGACTGGTATGCAAATGAGCAGAGCTTTCTGCCCCTGTCAGCCTAGGTAAGTCATAGAATCCTATTGAGTGGTAGGGTTTCATCCCCTCACTTGATGACCAGGCCTGCTCACACTGTCTCCTCTAGGTCTACGATTCTAAACTTTTCTCACCACTATCATCCTTAGTTTCTGAGTCATTGTAAACTGTGTTTAGAGAGTAGGAAAAACAGATTTCTTCCACCTGACCTATTCAAAGGTTGAGAATCCACAATCCAATGCTAATTCTCATCCATATCCACCCCCTGCTCCAAGACCACTACTTTGTAGCTTTTTTGATCAAATTCATTTCCATTCTGATCCCTGTGTGTTGTTGCAGCCACTTTGCATATTCTTTACAATTTATGCCCTAGAAAGTGATTATCACTCTTCTTGCATGCATTATCATGCTTTGGTGCCTTGATTATTGTATGGTCTAGTAGAAAAAACATGAGAAAATATTACCATGTGTTAAATGGATCCTATTTCTGCAAGTTCCGATATTTCATTATCAAATATCCACAAATTTCAATAGGTGAAGGAGGAGGAAGAGAAGAAAGTGGAGGAGAAAGAAAAGGGGGAAGAGGAAGAAGAAGAAGAAGAGGAGCTGGGGAGGAGTGGGAGGAAGAGCAGGAGGAGGAGGACAGGAAGAATGGGCTCCAGAGTCTGAAGACATGGGTGTAGCAGCCAGTTCTGCGTCTGTCCATGTACCTTTGGCAATTTGCTTAATCTCTTCAGTCTGTACTATTCTCAATTGAAAGAAGACAATAAACAATGCTAAACTCATAAGGGTTTTGATGAGTCTTTAAAATTTTCAATATAAAGTACATAACACAGGAATCATAATTCCCCCTCCCATTTTCAGAAGTATCAATCTTTATGGAGAAGTAAGGTTGTTTGGTTGAACTTTCTGGTGGTCTCAGACATTGAGCATAGTTCTTTATACATGGAAAATACTCAGTTATCACTGGTTGAAATGAATCCTTGAGTTGACAGAAAATAAGAGCATGAAGGACACCATGTAAAGGACACCCAGTCTGTGGTATCCTGAGTCTGACTCGCTGAGACACCCTCTGGGAGACCCATCCTGAAAAGACTGGTGTTGAACTAGAGCAGAAGCTGCAGAGTAGGACTGCCTTGAGCCCACATCTGGCCTACAGACGCGTTAAAACTGAATTCTTTGTTCACACTAAAAAATGTAAAATTTCTCATTGAGAATCCAGATTCCTGGACTGCTCTGCAAAGACCTAGTGAAGATAGAGCTGAGGATAGCTCTGCCTTTGGATGGGGCACTTTCCCCACCGTCCTGGCTCATCTCTCTTGTTGGTGTTGCTGGACTCATTTCTGGCTTTGATTTTGGAAACGCTAGACCAAACAATCTCTAGTATCCTTCATTGCTCTAGTTTGGGGAGCTGGAGAACCAACATTGGTGAGGGCATAATTTCTGATATGTCTTATAGCGAGACTATGGCTGCTGTCTTCGAGGAACCCAAAGACCTCAAGCTACAAATTTTTCTTCCTCTCCTTTGCCACACATTGAGCTGGTTGAGAGAATTGAGATTTACAGGATAGGAAACTAGAAGAAGAAATGAAGGTATGGTCAATAATTTCCCTGGCATCTTTACTGAAACAGTGGAAATGCCATTGCTTTCAGGAAATGTTAAGAAGGAAGCCATAGCTTCCCTTTCAGAAACATATGAGAAAGATCATTTGGAATATTGTAGACCCAGGGTTTGTGTGTGTGTGTGTGTGTGTGTGTGTGTGAGAAAGTGAAAATACTATGACATAAGGGGAGAGGTGGGCCCTTCACCCTGCCTAGCAACCTCTGCAGCCTCAAAACAATATCCCACAGAAAAGAGTACGGAGCTAGGATTTGAAAACTGTAGGTTGCTGTCAGTAACCAAACCAATAACATCCAAAGCCTCTTCCTGTGAGCAGTCTGAGCAGAGTAGCTCAAAGTCACCTTAGGAATACCCCTTTGGTTCTGCTATCAATTAGCTCTCCCACTTTGTCTTCATCTTAGCTTTCTGGCAGAGCCAGTGGCTCCCTCAAGGAAAAGCAGCCAAATGCCTATACTGTGTGTTTATACAGACAATAAAGCAAAAAAGAAAAAAAATAGCATACCCGTGGCTTAAAAAAAGGGAAAGTGGAGGAAACAGATAAAGGAAGACAAGCAATCTATGTAATGCGCTGTGGTAGTTAAATCATTAGCTTCTTTGAGTTCCTTTAGAAATAAAATAAATATAAAAAGACAAGTAATTTTCTCACCTAATTTGCTTGTAGAGCTGATAATTAAGTGTTGTTGGTTGCATCACCAGAATGAATTTGTGATACTTGCTGTAGTGTCTCTGCATATTTAAAGATGAAAATGTTCTTTCTGGTGCTTAGTAAAAATATCATTTTTATCAACTCTCTCCCTCAGGCAGTTCTGGAAGCTCCCTTGCCTGTTTATGGAGCTGCAAGACTTCCTGTCTGAGACAAGACAAAGATCAACTCTCCCCTAAAATGCTCCTGTCACATTACCTGATCCTTAGCTCCGAGAACCAGTCCTAGACTCAGAAGCCTACAGAAGATTAATGTTCTCAGAAAGACCTACTCCCCCATTCATCTGCCTGTGTCTTTTTATTCCACCTTTTTATAGCTCAAAAAAATGGTAAGGAGGAGAAATTGCATAATGGTTACAAACTCCGGCTGCAGAGGCAGACCTATTTTGGAACACCCAGTGCCACTTGGATAAACTTGAGTTTCCTCATCTTTTAATGGAAAAAATAATGATAACTCATAGGGATCTAGGAGAATGAAATGATAAGGATCTCATGTCCTCAGAGGGATTCTGAGTGGAAGAAAGAATTAAGCACAGGTCTCGTGCAGAATAAGAGCTCCCTCCAGGTGAATAGTCTCATCATTATCATCATCCCTATCTAGATGATCCCAAAGTACTGTAGCTGCATGTCAGAATAACCTGAAGGAATTCTTAAAATATATAGTCATGGATTCCATACCCAAAGCCATATTAGAACTTCTGGGTGTTGTCCCGATGCTTTCTGTTAAGGTCCCTAGGTGACTAATGCTCAGCCAATCCTAGGAGCTACCATTCCCGCTGCCTCCACAGAACCTGAGCATAGCGACAGTGACAACACTAGCCAGGGGCCCTTGTGTCCCAACTAAGCAAGGACTACTTATTTGAGCACCATTCAACTTAGGCCTTGGGGAAGAGTACAATTGTCATTTGGTAAAAGTCACCCCTCTTTCCTCAGCTATGTTGTTTTCATCTTATATGTTGGTACCAAAGATACTCATTGCTGACAGTGGGATATATTACAAAGAGATTGAATTTGCTTATTCATTCTTTGAACAGGAGTCACAGTAGAGACAGCAGCTTGAATGTGGCTGAAGTAGTTCTCCCCCCCCCCCACTATCTCTTATTGAAGTAATAGGGGTAGACTAAATTCCAAGTTTTCTAACATCCTCATTCAAGTGTAATTCCTAACAATGCTAGTTGCTACATATTTTTGTGTGGTACTCCCAGTTAAAATGATCAGCAACATATATTACTTGCATGAGAAATAGCGTTCTTCTGCCAGTTGGAACAGAGGTAGATGAAGCAAAAGAGTTCCCATTCCAATTGACTGTGTCAAACCAAAACTTGTTTAGACTGTGGAATAGCAGATCATATTCAAGCTTTCTGGTCTCTGCAGCTACTCAGGTGACAGCTTCACCAGAAACCAGTGTGGATGACTAAGGTGGCCAGATCTTGACAAAGCGCTCTGAATTAGAGACAATAAGCAAAGTCCTTCATTTGCTAGTAAGCATCACAGTCATGACTGCCTTGTCTCTGGGAGGCTGCTGCAGGCTGGAGCAGGGAAAAGACATATCAGGCATATATCTCATTCTCATAGTTATAATATCACCACTGTCTCTTTCATTCATGAACCATTTTCATTGGTAGCTATCAACAATTTTACTTTGGATAAACTAAGTGTGGTCTAATTCATAAAAACTGAATTTGCAGGTTTAATAAAAATCAAAGTATGCCAGTTTTTATTAGAGCTTGCAACATAGCTCCCAACTAATCTTCAGCATTGCTGTAGGACAGCTGTTCTTAACTCCAGGGGATGGGGATTGCTCCAAGGCACTGTCCAGAGCAGGGATGGCGAACCTTTTAGAGACCAAGTGCCCAAAGTGTGACCCAAAACCCACTTATTTATCACAAAGTGTCAACACTGCAATTAAGGTTCTAGTTTAGAAAAAACAACTGTGATCCAGGGCTGGGCGGCTAGGCGACTTGGCTCACATGCTGACAGAGCGGGCTCTGTGTGCCTGCTGCAGCACGTGTGGCATAGGTTCATCACCACTGCTCTAGAGACATTTTTGTCAAAGTAATGAGTAAAAGGACTGTTTACAATAAGCATCTGGTAGGCAGAGATGAGAGGTGCTATTAAAAATCTTATAATGCACAGAACACCTCCTCGAATCAGAGATTTTCTGGCCCAAAATGACAATGGTGCCAAGATTAAGCAAACTGACTGTAGAAGAATCTATAAGGTCTAGCTCCCGCCCACTTCTAAGCCCCTCAGGCCCATTCTGCATGGCAGCATGCCTCTTTTGCACCCCATCAAAACTCAGGAATCACCAACATTGATTTTCATTGTTGGTTTGTCAGTGAGCCCCAGGGTACAGGACATCTGTTTATTGAAATCTCTTCCCTGCAAGGGTAGTTGTGTTTGTATTTCAGGCTGACTCAAAGGTTTAGCATGCCTCACTAGCTTGAAGGTAACTAAGACCCATCCTGAATACTATAATAACTAGCTCTAGTGCTTAACAAAATTAAAAAGATGAGTGAATAGGATATAATCTGTAATGAAATAATCAGAAATCAATGGAGAAAGTTGTTAAACAGATGGCATATGGATTAACCACAGAAGGAAGTCAGAAATCTAAACAGTATGACAAATTACTGCCTTGTTAGCCATTGTTTCTGGTGCTGGCCTTATTATTACTTAACACCTACCCTAGGCTATGGTGCCATTAGGAAACATATTCTCTATATTCAGCTCCAACAATGTGTTTGTTCTTTGAAACATGAAAAAGAAATCTGAAAACTGTGAGAAGCAGTATCATTAATAACACACAATATCCAGGGGGAAATGTGGGTCTGTTTCTGGAATTCCAGTGATTTAATTTCCTCCCATGTTTTTCCTTTCCTGAATCTTCATTTTCACCAAATGGTCCATTGTTTCTTTTTGTGGCTATGGAAAAGGATGACTGTGGCTCTGGATTATTACCTGATGGGATTCTGCTCTGAATCTGCAGCAAAAATGGGAGCATAGGAATCATTTGGACTTGTCATTAAGTAAAATACATGAAATGTTGTGAATTTTGCTCTGTTGAAAACTTAACAAAAATATCAGATCTGTTTTTATTTTGATAAAACCAATTTTGTCTGCTTTGAAAATATTCAGAGAAGACTTGTCATCTCAATGCTTTGCAAAGCTGTGGCTTGGGGACTTCTTGTTCTAGAAGAAACTGGACATAGTATTAAGCTAGCCATCCCTCCTCCCAGCAGAACTGTGTGGAAGCCTGTGCTATTCATCACACACTTCACATCCTTCTCAGTTTTGAGAAATCCTACCAGCTCTTCCAGGATTCGTTTTCTAAAGCTTTTTGCCTTTCTTCTCTTGGAACTCACCCACCAACCTCAGTGTTCTTTTAATCAGCTTCAGTAGATCATCAGAAACATAAATTTAACCTTTCCTTCTGGGGAACAAAGATGGGGATAGAAAAAAAAAAGACAAGTTCATATTGATCTTTTTTTTTCAATGCTGGGGATCAAACCTATGGCCTTGCATTTGGTAAGTAAGTGTTCTATCACTGAGCTACATCCGGGCCCTTGTTATACTTCCTATTCTCTCTCTCTTTCCTTTCTCTCTCTTTCTTTCTTTCTTTCTTTCTTTTTCTTTCTTCTTTCCTTTCTCTTTTGTTCTCTCTCTTTCTGTTTCTTTTTTCTCTCTTTTCTTCCTTCTTTCTTTTCTTCTTTCTCCAGTACTGGGGCTTGAACCCAGGACCTTTGCACTGAGTTACATCACCAGGCCTTTTTATTTTTTATTTTTAGAGAAGGTCATGCTAAGTCATTAAGTTGCCCAGACTAGGCTCAGATTTGCTATGCTCCTACCTCAGCCTCCCAAAGTGCTGGGATTACAGGTGTGCACCACCACATCCAGCTATTCTTTTCTACTCACTCTGATCTACATGGAGCTGAGGTAGTCCCAGAACTTTTTCCGTAAGGTGATCTGAGATGAGCTGTCGAATGAAGAGACCAAGTGCATCCTGACACCATTCAATCCCATGAAGAAGAGAACAAATGTGACCCTGTCAGTATGAAATGGGAGGAAGTAACTCAAGAGTTGAAAGTGGGGAGGGAAAAGCAGCAAAGAGAAATGTCCAAGACCAAGTGGAACTCTCCAGAGTATATGTTAGGTAACCAATTCTGTTTCTCTTGTTTTCTCTCTAGGCAGTGTCCCTCAGGCAGGGTTTGCTTCCACCCACTTATTCTATTGATTCCTTTTCAATCCCCGAAACTACCTCGTCCAATGTAGCCCTATTTCCTGAGGTGCCCAGCCCTGTTATGTCAGTCTTTTGGTTACAGAGTTGAATGGCAGTGAATGAAGTTTCCAAGCAATAAGAAAGGGAAAAAAATCACTCTAATTATGGAGAAAACAAAAAGCCTGTGCACAACAAAATAGGAATTTCCCATGAAAAGAAACATTCCAATTCACCATATTTCCTCTTTGAGTAGAAGTTTCCATAATTAATTTCTTTGCTAACATATGTTGTTGTTATTTAATACTCATATCTTTTATGCAATTTATGGTCTCTTTTTGTGCCCTTATGGTAGTACTTAGCATAATACCGTGCTCAAAACAGGTTTTTCCTAGTTAAAAAAATAACTAACAAACAAAAATTATGGGAATGAAATTCACTGTAACCGTTTTTCATTAATTTTGTATAACAGCTACCCTATTCCTGAAGCTGTCACACCTTTGAACTGAGACAGTGGGATGTGTGTGTGTGTGTGTGTGTGTGTGTGTAAACATACATGCATGTGTGTTGTACACACGATGTGTTTTAAAGAAGGCAGTAGAAGCCACTACACTTGGCTTGTTGCTCAGCCACCCCACCCCACCACCACCACAGTGCTGGGAGCCTGAGATTCACTAAGGAGTATAGGTTTTATTGCTTCCATTAGTCCCTGTTAGCTGGATCAAAAGAGAGCATCTCTGAGCCTAAGCACCCCACAAATCCTGGAGCATTTCCCTTTCATGTGCCCCACTGCTTATCTACTCTGACAACAATATGGTGAGACTTCCCTCCCTCTGGCTCAAGGCCATGGTCATCAGCAGCACACACAGTGCTCTAGGAGTGGCCAGAATAGCAGGAAAAGGTCAGAATGAATACCTAGTTCTCTTGAAAGAAATATACCTCAATTTTTGTCTACAGGAACAAAAGACATCTCTACCAGGCATTTTCCAAACCAGCAAATGCTTCTGAGGGCATGATGCTGAACTTGTAACCATGACAAGCTAAAGTTCCAACCTTTACAATGAATAGTATCTGTAGGTCATTTCTAATGGATGATTTTTAAAAAAGAAAGAAAAAGTGGTAGTAATGTACAGTATTTTAATCTATTTGTCTTGAATGAGGAGAAAATAAATTAATGGACATCACAGTGCTATATAATGTCAAATGTCTCCAAATGGTTTCACCAAGAAAAGAGCAAGTATCCAGGCCCTACTTGAAAAGGTGTTGTAAGTGCCAGTTCTCCTTAAAATTTTGTATCTTTCATTCAAAAAATTTTCTCTTTTTAAAAGAAAAAAACCCCAGTTTACAATGCCACTGATAAATAAGGTATACCTTAAACTTGTCAGGTGACATAATATCTATTCATTTTTTATATAAAACAACCCTTGAACGACTTATTTCACCCACAATTCCGTGGGTCAGCAATTTGGACTGGGTTTGGCTGGGAAGTTCTGGCTGAGGTGGCTCAGTCGTGGTCTATGGTCATCTGCTAGATCTTCTGGGGGTACAGCAGCTCGTCTCGGTTCCACCTGGTCTCCCATCCTCCAGCAGGCTGGCCTGAGCCTGGTGACCTGGTGGCTGGCGGGATACCAAGAGACAGAGGTGAATAGTTCGAGCTATTGGAGATCTGGACTCACAGCTGGCACAGTATAGTTTCTTCCTCTTTCATGCCCAATATCAGCTTCCAGGCACCCAAAAGATACTCGTCTCTTAAAAGCTGCAGATTCATAGGGCAGAAGGATGTGAACTCAGGAAATAGTGGAGAATTGTTAACCTTTTCAAGCTATCTTCTCAGTGAAATTTTTCCTCTTTTAGTTCAGGGTTCTGTCACAGCTTTGCAAATCAACCAGAAGCTGTTCCTAAAAAGCACTGCACTAATAGACAAGAAACTTGAAGTTTTGTCCTGATCCTGCCATTCTCAAACTTTGTGGCACTTTTGCCTTTTCTTATCTATAAAACAAAGGAAGTTGATTCAGTAAACTCTAAAGCCCTTTTCACAACCAAACCCTTGGATCAGCAAGTTTCTTTTCAGTAGCCTACTGAATAAGGAAGGACAAAACTAATTCTTAGAGTAAAAAAGCGGTTATTATTTTGTATTGCATTATCTATTGCTCTAATCATCACCTGTGTATAGCTTGTTCCTCATCCACTCTACTAGTTACACTATCTTCTTGGGAAATTTTGGAAAAAATGGGTGGAAAATAAATTTATTAAATTGTCTCTTTTTAAATGCAATTCTTTTCCATAAATAATATTGTAAAAGCAAAGGATATGCATTTTAAAATCCTACCATTCAAATAATAGAACATAATTACACATGCTTTGTGAATATTTGTATATAGCACACATACTTTTAAAATTCAGTCATCAATTTTAAAGTACACGTTTATTTTCAAAAACAGAAAAGTATATATATATATATCTCTTAATTATACAGTTCAACAAATACCTTAATTATGCAGTTTGACAAATATTTAAAACTTAACTGCAAACACATAATTTCTACCCAGATCAAATGGAGTATCACCAAAAATCTTCCTCATTCCCCCGTCAATCAATATCCAACTCTCTAAAATTACTGTCTTGACTTCTATAATTATAGATGAATTTTGCCAGGTTTTGTTTTGTTTTGTTTGAGACAAGATCTCATCATTCAGCTTAGTCTGGTCTCAAACTTACTATGTAGCCCAAGCTAGCCTCGGAATTTGTAGTAATCTTCCTGCTTCAGCCTCCCAGTGCTGAGATTACAGGCATCCACCACCATGCCCAGCAGTTTTGTCAGTTTTTTTTCTTTGTATCTGACATCTTTCACTCAGTATTGTTTTTGCTGCATATAGTTATACTTTGTTAATTTTCATTCCCATAAATTATTCTATTATTCTATGATATGAATATGCCAATAATTTATTTATCCTTTCTACTGATAGGCATTTTGATAGTTTCCAGTCATGCTTGAGGGCTTAGGCTTAATTCCCAGGAGCACGCACACACACACACACAGAATAGAAGATTAGTACTACTATAAACATTCTTGTACATGTTTTTTGATGCACATATGTACAAATTTCTTTTTGTTCCTTTCAGACTGTGTTAATAGAAAAATCTGGTAAACAAGAAAGATTAGTACAAGAACGTTCCCCTAATCAGATCCAGTTTCTCCAAAGAAATGTCAATCCCTACTCACTACAGGCTTCACATTAAAAGAAAAAGAATAGGTCTGGGGATGTAGCTCAGTGGCGCTACGCCTGCCTCACAAGTGCAAGGTCCTAAGTTCGATTTCTGGTACCAGAAAAAAAAAGTGACTCATCACTCATATGTTCAGATTTCTGTTAGGTATGTACCTTGGGGCAGAACTGTTGAGTTGTAAGATTTATGTTCAACATTAATAGATACTGTTCAACAGTCTGTAAATTGATTTTTCTAAATTATATCCTAAACAGCAATATACTAGAATTTCCCTTACTATATATTTTTCAAACTATTTGGTGATGTCAGTCTTTATTTTTTTATAAATATGTGTTTGCAATACTTAATAAACATTAATTCTGGGGAACTGGTATATACATACATGTCATATATGGTCCTTGTCACTTCCTCTTTCCCCCTGCCCATCATCATCTCCCTTCATCCCCACATCCCTTACTCATCTCCTCAAAGTCTATTTCACTGTTTTCTATCTATATCTTTTTTTTTTTTTGGTACAGGGTATCAAACTCGGGTCCTTGAGCTTCATCTATATCTTTTATTTTGCCATTTAAATTATACTTTGAACTTCTCGTGTAAGAGAAACCTTGTGATATTTAATTTTCTGGTTCTGATTTATTTCCCTTAGCATTATGCATGTAGTTATATCCACTTTCGATGTCAATCTTTAAATTTCACCAAGCCTAATGACCATGTAAAGGTAAGTCATTGTGATTTTTAGATGTCATTTTTCTTTTTTTTTTTTACATGATATTGAAGATTATCTCTTAAAGTTCTGTCTATTCCTTGAGTTGTTTCTTCCTTTTCTGATAGGAAATTAATGATTGTTAAAATGCAGAAGCAAAGTGTGATATAGACATACAATGGAATACCACCAGACTTTAAAAGGAAAGGAATTCTGACACATGCTACAACATGGATAACATTATGCTAAGTGAAATAAAGTAGTCACAACAATACAAATACTATATGATTTTACTTAAATGAAATACTTAGAGCAGTTAAAATCATAGAGATAGAATGTAGAATGGTGGTTTCCAGGGAAATATAGACTTGAAGGAAATGGTACTGCTTAACGGGTACAAGGATTCAGTTTTACAGGATAAAAAAGAGTTATGGAGCTGAATAGTAGTGATGGTTGCACAACAATATGAAAAATATATAGTGCTGCTGAGTTGTACACTTAAATATGGTTAAAATGGTAAATTTTAGGCTGTATGTATTTTACTATAATAATAAAAACGATAAAGGCACATGAAAAGAAAAATAAAGTGCACAGTGTCTCTTCCTGGCTCAACTTTCAGTGTTATTTCAGGATATGCTAGACAGGTTATGAAGAGAAAAGAGAATACAAATAATGGAGTATTTCTAAGTGTATCATGTTATTTTATCAAGCATCACAGAAGTTGCTTATCTACCTCCATATAAAAAATAAGTAGAGGGCCGGGGATTTAGCTCAGTGGTTCTGTCACCTGCCTCGCAAGTGCAAGGTCCTGAGTTTGTTCCCTGGTACCAAAACAAAAACAAAAACAAAAGTAGATTACAGAGTATATTGAAATCACAAGGAGGCATATTTCAAGTCAATGTAAAAATGTTGTGTATCTTCTTTTAAATAAGTTGAATAACAATGAAATAGCCTTTTAGACATTAATCATGGCTGAACTATTTTTTGAAAGATGGTACAGAGGACGGAAATGGAAATTTCTCCTGACTCCATAATGCTAATAAGTTTGTTGATAGGTTAATCCTACACTAAATATGAACATTAATTTTCACCAGATTATTTGAAGTGTCTTTTTTTTGGGTGGGGGGGAGTACTGGGGATAGAACTCAGGTCCTTAAGCTTGCAAGGCAGGTGGCAGAACCACTGAGCTAAATCCCCAGCCCCTGAATTGTCTTTTTTGAAAGTGTTTCCTCAGGGAAATTCAGTAGCTAAGTGATTCTTTGACAAGGACATGACTAACATACCTACATTTAACCAAAAACATAGTCTTGAGAAGGAATAGACCATCATGAAGAACAAACTCAGATTGAAACAAAGTTTGTGAAAACCTGTTAACATGCCTATTTTTTCTGAAAGATGTAGCTCCTTAACTGCAACTATATTCTATAACCAGGCCTTTAGACTTTGGTGTCTTCCACCTGAACTCCTAGTGACATGTCCCTGAGTTCCTTATTCTGAATTAGTTGCCAGCCTTCTGCTTCTCTGGAAGTTCCCCTGCTATGGTCTCAGTCCAGCCTCATAATGTTCTATGCAAAGCCAAGTGAGAAGAGAGATGGATGAAAGTCTTCCTTATTCAAGTCATTTCCTGTAAGAAATAAAAACCAGGTTAATGACTGACATAAACATTGTGATCACTTTTAACTAGGATAAGAATCAGCTTGGTGTAAATGACTCCTTTATAGCTATTTTTACTTTCATTAGAGCCTTGTCAGGAAACATTTTTATAGGTACCAATTCTGAGCTTATTTTTTAATTTACTTAGGTCTTCAAAATTTTTCAACCTGAAATATTCAAGGCAATTTGTGCAGTCAGGTCAAAATGCATAGTGCAATTGAAACTCATTAGTTTAACTTGGAAAAAAATATGTCCAAGGATGGTATTAACTATATACCTTCTTTAGTGTTATAAGGCTATGATTGCTGTTAAGTACCAATAATCAGTCATTAATTGACTGATTTAATCTCATAAGAAGAAAATTGCAATTATGTTCACCCATTGTACACAGGAGGGAACTAAGTCCTAGAAAGGACGAAGGTGTATGAACTGCCCAAGTTCATTCCTGTCCCAGGATTCTAATTTTGGCTACAATATCCATATGTGTTTAATGTTTACCAAGTTGTCACCCTCACATAGGCTGTGGGAAATGGACATCAGGAATAAGAAAGGATATGAGTTGTGTAGAAAATTTACCAGTGAAAGTTAACACCCAGTGAAAATGCTACTAAAATGAAAAAATAATACATTTACTGCATTTTTTTGTGGCACTGGGGAGTGAATCAAGGCCTCGTGCATTCTAGGTAAGTGCTTTAGCACTGAACTGCATCACTAGCTTTTTAAATTTTATTTCGAGACAAGTTCTTATGACTGGATTTGAACTTGCCACCTTCCTACCTCAGCCTCTGGAGCAGCTGGGATTACAGGTGTGTATGTCCGCAGCTGGCCACTGCAATATTTAAATAGATATTACATCTTCCTACTGATTATAATCAATCAAGTAAACTTCTCTAAATCAGAGACTAAAAGAAGAGCTTTCAATTCTGAGATTTTAGATCTAGTGAAAGCTCCAGAGACAATCTAATCTGTTTGCCTGCTGAATGTGTTTCTGCATTATTATCTCCAAAAGAAGATAGGAAGTCAGTTCATCACCATGGCTCTGTGCCCAAAGCAATGCCAAGCACATAGAAAACACCAAAAAATACTATTGACAAACTAATTGGTTTAATTTGATTAGATAAGTTAATCCTGGCCTATCTCAGTGGGCAGATGGAGTGAGGCAACTGTGCTATTATTGAGATGTGGACTGATTAACCTCCTAAGAGATGAAATATCAGGGCTGGGGATTTAGCTCAGTGGTTTCGCCGCCTGTTTCGCAAGTGCAAGGACCCAAGCTTGATCCCCAGTACCAAAAAGAAGAGATGAAATATCATAATTAGTTGGACATTATGGTTGAAGTTCTAAGGCTTAGACCCACAAGCAAAGCAGAGGAAAACCATGGCTATAGTGCCTATAATAAGAAAGAGAGCCAGGACCCTTAGACTTGACAACCTGGGCTAAGCTTTGGGAAAACAGTTTAAACAGAAAACAGTAAAAATTGGCTTAGACTTCTGGGCAGAGAGTTCCTCTGAAAAAAGAGATTTCTTGGCAGAGAGAGAAAAAGAGAGAGGCAGAGTGAGAGAGGGCACAACAACCCAGGATAATGGAAAAGTTAACCGATAAAAACAAGCTGGAAAAACAAGATGATTTGTTTCTGCTTTTATTTCAGAATTTAGCTTGAGAGGAAGAACCTGCATTCCACTGCCCATAAAAGATGCCAATACTGAGCAAAAAGCCAACAATTACCAGTCAACATAGACATCAGAGTGGAGGTGCCAAACAAGGAGTTTTGGAGACCATTTCCATAGCAACAAATGGGGAACAGTTGTTGAGTGAAGACTACTATAGCAACTGATATGGCCAGGACCAGGTGGATCATGCAGTGCCATAGCCAGTAGTCCCTACCCTGGGATATGGGCAAGAAGAGCATTGGTCAGTGCAGTCTCCAACAGCCAGAGTCTCTGGACCAGGCTAGGGGTTGGGAATCCTTGATTTATTTTCTGGTTCCCAAGAAGCCAGATCATTTACTTTTATTGGCAAATATCTAGATAAGTCTGCCATATGGCAACACATGACTTTATCAGAAAACCATGAAAAATTCACAAAAGTCCTCTTTATAAACTTCCCATGTCCAAGTTATCACAGGTTATATCTGACAATAGAAATACTTATAGTAATGCCTTTATAATTGCCTCAAGAGACTCATAGAAGACATTTCCCATATGTCTCAGTACCAAAAATAGTTTTGGCTTCATCCAAATAGCTCCTCTGCTTTTATAGTATTTGTACTGTGGATTGTAAGACCCATCTTGTTTTCTGCTGCTAATTAGAGTGGGTCCAAATTTATGACCTGCCTCTGACAAGCACACAACTATAGAAAATACACTTTTTATACTATGGCTTTGAAATTCAAACTTCAACAATTTAATTTTAACTTTATTTCAGTATTTCAATACCTATCTTGACTTTATCTTAATTCAATCAGGAAATTGTCTTTTCTTTTGCTTTGTTGTTGTTTGCTTGTGTGCATTTATCTTGTTATAATCATATATTTCATAAGCCACCTAAAATCCTTTTAAAAAGAGCCAGTGTATGAAAAAAATTAGACAAATGAAAAGCAATAGGTTTTATACCTGTGTGTCCAGGACATAAGAGACTTCAAAGTCTTTAATGTCCTGTTCATTCATTTTTCAAACCAAATGCGCCACTTCCCATGTGTTTCTCCTTCTATCAAAATGAGGCAGACTTTGAAGCATGCTTACATGAGTATATGGACACCATGATATTCTTAGAAGTCTTCAGAGGTTATTATCAGGTTATAAGATATTCAGAAAATTCCACTAGCTTATAAATTCCAAAAGACAAGAGCTGACTGGTTTGCTTCCATTTGACTCCTACATCTAACTCCATGCCTAATAGACACTCAAAAATATTTTCAGAATATTGAATGAAGGATCCCTACCATTGGCCTATGACATTACCATCTGAACAGATATTTGAGATCATTTAGCAGTTTCAATAGCAGCAAAGCACAAAAAATTTCAGCTAAAGGCTGAGCTTGGAATAGTGGTTTGGAAAAATTATCGCGGTAAGTCAATAAAAACTTCAATAGCTTTAATTCCTCCGAATTCTGCTGCATCTATTTCACTTTATCTCTAATATTCCCTCCTCCACTTCAATTTTGAGCAAAGAAAACCTAATTTCATATATCCTTTTTTTCTTCTGTGACCTGTTTAAGACCTTCAATAAGTGCCAGAAAGTCAAGATTTCAATTCTCTGTGACTTGAAATGAGGAAAAAAGCATGGGCAAGATCATGATCCATTTTGCCTGACCCCGTTGATCTTCCTGAGTTCCTACTGTCAACGGATTCTCCTCAGCAGGTTTCGTCTCAATCCATTGCCAACTAGCGTGTATGGAGTCAGCAGGAATGTATAAATCACACTATGGCTACAACAAAGTGTGTAGGTGCCTCAAAATGGTATTGAAGTCAAAATGTGATGCTGCAAATTTGTGAGGTCGAGCCATTAAAGCAAGTAAAATGAAGAGATATGTTGGGGAAAAGATATCAAAATAGTGATTTTTTTTTTGTCTTTTTTTCTTTTAATTGTACAAAATGAGAAGAATATTAATGTTTTACTGCTCAGAAGATAGTATTTTAAGTTTGTTGAAACTAATATCCAGTGTTGTTTAGTGTTTTGTGTCTTTTGGTGTTCAGCTTTGTTTTGCTAGCACTTCAGGAACTACAGAGCAAAATAATCACTAAGCCAGACTCTTGAGACTCTGTCCTCAAGTAGTTTACCAATTACCATGATCATGATACAATAAAGGAAAAAAATGTTTTAAAAATTAATTAAAACATATGAACCATGGATCTCAAAGCATTATATTAAGTGAAACAAGTCAGAATTAGAATACCACCTACTATGATGTCATTTATACAATATCCTAGAAACAGCAAAATGTTACGGACATAAACTACTGGCTACCAAGGATGTTGAGTAGAATTTGACTACAAAATGTGGGTGGGTGGTAGAAATGTGGCATGTCTTGTGGTTACACAATTGTATCCACCCATCAAAACTCACAGAAATATACACTAAAATGATAATTTTACTTCATCTCTATTATTCCTGAATTAAAATTGAAGGAGAAAGCCTCTATTTACACAAGCATGCCAATTGTTCCCAAAGGATGAGGGATGTGGAATGGAATAAAGTAGAAAGAATAGAAGGGAACTGATGTTAGCATCATCATAACTAAATTCTATGAGCGCCCATACATACCAGACTTGTTATTAGCACTATCTCATTTAGTTCTACATTAATTATTAAGTAATTTGTCCAAAGTTACATACATAGTAAACCTCATAATAAATAAAATTGAAATATACCTTATTAATCTTTTCTGATGTTGGGTAGCAATTTTAAAAATGGGTTTTAGAATCAGATGCCTTAGGCTTGAAATCAGCTAGTCAACCTTGGGCAAATCTCTTAAATAATCCATGCTTCAGTTTCTTCAACTGTAAAATAAAGATGTTAAGAATACCCCACCCATAGGGTTGTTCTGAATATTGAATTAGTTAACTATGTATGACATACATAGAACAGTGCCTGGGATATTGTGATAGAGATTTGATAGGTCTTTATTTTGTGCAGCTACCAAGTATTTGCCAGCTCCCTCCCTTCATTTCCTTTCTTTCCTTCTTTTGGACACAGAAAAATGCTACAAAGTGAGGGCAATCAAAAAAATGCAGCAACTAATTTTTTAAATATTTCCCCAACTCTTACATAAAGTTCTATAATTTTAAGTGATGAAAGAAGTATTAAAACTGGGAGAAAATCTGGTCAAATATAAATTCCTCTAAGACAAAACCTTTCATTGATCTTTATCAGCTTTAGTCCACTGATCTATAAGATCAGAATGTAAATGTCTTATCATTAAATATCTGGTGCTCAAACTCTCAATATATATTATATTTAATAAAATCCTATTGAATTCCAATTATGCAAGATATTACAGGGATTGTGCATTTTGGCTTGTATGCCCTAAGTTATCTATTGGTCAAACTTGGGAAATATATAAATAGATTGCTTTTTTTAAAAAATGAGGGCAGTTCTAGTTGTCTATTGCTGTTTAACAAATCACTCCTAAACTTACTGATTTAAAATAATTATTTGTTATTTTCATTCACAATCCCATGGGTCGGTTGTGCTCACTTGAGCTATTTTTGTGTGGAATCTCTGACACAGACACAGTCAGATGGTGGCTGGCTCTGGAATCATGTGATAGTTCAGCTGGCCTGGACATCCAAATGGCTATCTGATGCAGGCAATGAATGCTGGGTCTCTGGGGCTGGAAAGTTCAGCTGGACTGACGTCAAGAGTACCTGCCCTTGACCTCTCCACGTGGCTTGCTCTTCATGCATTGTGGTAGTTGGGTTCCAAGAAGATTCCTGAGAGCATGTGTCCTGGGAGCAAGCATCTCAGGTGGCCTAGGACAGCTATAAGCTTCTTGTATGCAGCCTGAGAAGTAACAGAAAGTCAGTTCCTTCCCATTCTATTGCTGAAGCAAGACAGTCAGCCTGACCCAGGTTCAAAGGAGAGAAGTTAGATACCCGCCCTTGATGTGAAGAGCAGCACACACATATGGGGAGAAGATCATGGTTATCCCTGGCAACTACCACAAAGAGATACAGGCATGGGATGCATTCTTCACTGTCAAGTGGCTTCTCTTCTGCCAGTTGAGCTTCATAGAAGCGAGTTAAACTTTGCATCTTGGTTTCTTTCTTCGCATGACAGAGCTGTTCAGTGAGAATAAGAGAATTCCTGCTCATGAAGTGCTCACCAGTTTGGCTACTGAGTAATGTTAGTATCAGATCTCATCTGACACCAGCTACTCACTGTCACTGCAAACTCCTCAGTTGTCATTGCTGATTTTTATTTTGGAAACTTTAATTCCTCTTACCTCTCATTCTCCTGAATGAAGCACATGGCTGCTCCTCCTGAGAACAGCAAGATAAGATCATACACAAAGAGTGAATACAAAGAAACAAAAGCTAAAACAAAATTTCATCATTCTCAAAAGTAAGCTTCTGATCTATTTTTAATAGACTTTAATATTTAGAACTGTTTTAGATTTATAGAATTACTGCAAGGATATTACAGAGATACCCCACACCCAGGTTTTCTTATAATTAACATTCAACATTAATTCATGATATGTTTATCACAATAAGTGAATCAACACTGGTACCTTATTATTAACTATATTCCATATTTAATTTAGCAGGTTTTTTGGGGGTTTTTTGGTATCGGGGATCGAACTCTGGTCCTTGCGCTTGTGGGGCAGGCGGTGGAACCACTGAGCTAAATCCCCGGCTAATTTAGCAGTTTTCCCTTAATGCTGTTTTTCTGTTACAAGAGTGCTTCCAGGTTACCAAATTATATTTGGTTGTCTATCTTTCTCATGCAGCTCTCTGTTGTAACTGCCTTTGTTTTTGATGACCTAGAGGGTTTTGAGGTGCACTCATTGTTCAGGTATTTGTCCCTCAACTGAGTTAATGTGTTTTGGCTGTTTTATTTTTCGTCTTTCTAGCCTTATCTCTTTCTTGTAGATAATCTCAATAATATATGTCTTAATGCATTCCTGCAGGAAAAAAAATCATAGACTGAGAGCTTATAAACAACAGAAATTTACTGCCCAAGAGGGAAGTGCAAACAGTTTAGTATCTAGCAAGGGCCCTCTTCCTGGTTCACAGATGACCTCTTCTTTCTGTGTTTTTGCATGGCAGAAGGTACAAGGGAATTTCTGGGGTCTCTTTTATAGAGGTAATAGTTCCATTCCTGGGGTCTTTACCCTCAAAACCTATTTCCCAAGGGCCCTTACCTTCAAATACCCTCACATTTGGGATTAGGCTTCAACATATGGATTTGGGGAGGACACCAACACTTAGTCTATCTCAATATGTTTCATATATAGAAAGCAAAGAAAGACTTGTCTTGGGGAGAGTAATCTGATTTTTCTTAATCTAGATTTTTTTTTTTGGTACTAGGGATCAAACTCAGGACCTCACGCTTGCCAGGTAGGTGCTGTGCCACTGAGCTACATCCCGGCCCCTTCTTAATCTAGTTTCTGACATGCAGTCTGAAGATATGAGATGAATTTTCTGTTGGATCCACTGAGTTCAAAACACATTGAGATCTTGGAAGCAAAGGTAATGAAACCAATATAAATTTCTATAAGTTAATACACAAATACACACACTTTTCTAAAAATGAAATCATTTAGCCTTCCTTGGTGGTTTAAAATTCTCCAGTGATTCAATCAAAATACCTGCTCAGAGCAGAACCATATTGTGTGTGTTTTCACCCTTATCAAATAGCCCTTGAAATCTGTCATTTTTCCTTGAATGGAAGAGTTTTGGCTTCCTATTAGTGTGAGTAAATTTCATGACACCCTCTCTAGGGAAATTCACAGAATGAAGAGGGGTGGTTTGCTCCAGCAGATAAACAGCTTCTCCACTCAACATTTCCTCAATGTGTTGTTTGTGTTTCTCTCCTTACAGTTTTCTTTCCCATACGGAGAGAACATATTTTCAGGCAAACAGAAATATGTTCATATCAATATTTGCTTGAGATTTTGTCACAACGTTCGCTCTTGGCATCTACTAACTGCTGTTCAATAACAGACTTTCCATATTTATAGTGTCAGTGAAAGTTCAGGGAATTTTTAAAAATTTGCTTTCCAGGCTTTACCAAAATATTTTTATTAAATTGAACTGTCAATAGTTAACACTATAGAAGGTTCTCCCTCTTTCTCTTTCCTTCCTTTTCCCATCCTCAACACACACACACACACACACACACACACACACAGACCCCTACAAATAAAATCTAAAAATGAAAAATATCCCAACATTTATTTGTAGGCTCAAAAATCCTAGCACGGGTATTAGATTTTCAAGGAATCTTATTTACCACGGGACTTTACATTAACCTATATATGGCTGTTTACTCTCACCTCTTGTTCCAGACAGCCCATTCCCTCAATCTCTTAAGGCCTGATTGCCTACATTTAAATTTAGGTTTGATTAGCAGTCTCTGGTCACTCAACGCTAAAATTCTAGGACACTGTGTTCTTTCATGCATAACCTTCCCGCAATAGTAGCAGTGTAGAGTTGGTTAAGCACCTTTCTGAAGCAGGGTGGAATCCTTGACTTGCAGCATCTGCCAGTCTGGGTGTTGTAAATCTTCCCATCATGGCCAATTTCAAACTATTTGCAGTTTTACAGTTTTCACATTTTCTGAATATTTACTAATCGGTTCTCGTGAAGCAGTAAAATCTAGCACCAGCACCTCACTCAGGCAGCAGTTATTGATAATCATAATTGGGACTACATTTGTTTTAGAGGAAAGGGGTGTGTGTGTGTGTGTGTGTGTGTGTGTGTGTGTAATACATTTATATTCAACTAACATGATTTCAAGGGTAAAAATATTTTAAACATTTTACAGAATCCCTTTCTTTTCACTGCCACCACCTTAGTTTAGCAGCCTAAAATCCAGATTATTCCAAGTCACTCTAACTATCTAAAGTGTTTGGATTCCCCCTAAAACAGAGGCTGGAGAAGGATTGGAATGGAGGTAGATTATTTGGGAGGAGACAGGACCACTCATACAGGAGAAGAGAAGCAAGCATCCGAATGAATTGTGTCTTTTATTCCTGTATTCTCATGCTTTGACATGGGTAAGGGGAGTTACTAACCATGGCAGAACTACCCCTCCCAGGGTTAGAGATAGTAAACAACCTTCCTGCCAGCACATTTCCAAATAAAAGCCAAGCCATTCAGAGCCCATACCCCAACCCCCTCCCATGTTACACACTCACACTCCAGGCTACCACCTGCCTACTCTAATAATTCCAAGGCCAAATACCAGACAAGTGGGAATGGCCCCTATCTAACATCCAGCTAATATTATTCAAATAAAACAATCTTGCTCACTCCACTTCTTCCATTCCTTTCCACAGAAACCACAGTTCTCTCTCTCTCTGGTGTCCTGACCAACCTCAATGCTTCTCTTTGCTACCCAACTCCCTCCCTGTGGAATGACATGTGCCATCCTCTTGAGATCTGACAATAACAAACTATCATTTGAAAGGCAATCAGTTCTTGATCTATTAGTCTTACTATATGTCATATTTCCCACTAATTCATTATATTTTAAAACAGCTAAAGATGAAGGAGGCCGGGTACTGTGGTGTATGCCTATAATCCCAGCTCCAGGGGCAAGAGGATGGCTTGAGCACAGATATTTGAGGCCAGCCTGGCAACATAGCAAGACCTTGTCCTCTTTCCCTCAAAATAAAAACAAAAACAAAATGAAGGCAGTTGGTCACGAACATGTTATCAAGCCAATTTCCAAGTGTAGGTTGTTGAACTTAATTCCATTTTACCAGTAAAGGACATATATTTCAGTTATTCTTTTGAGGAGCAAGGGAATTGGAGTAATTTTATGTCAAATCCTGTCTGTTACTGATAAAAGAATGCTGAGGGAGGAAAACTAATATCCTGTGTGTTCTAGTGGTAAAACTAGGTCTGATGACAAAAGAAATCCCTCAAGCAAAGAAAATCGGGTGCTAGCAGGTTTAAGAACAGGCCTGTGTGTACTAAAGACAAGGTGATGAGTGGAACACCAGTAATGCCTCTATACCATCACTCTCTAGAGTTCTCTTTGGACCCATGAACACTGATACCCTCTTTGGGGGACAAAAACCACCAGACATATTACCTGAAGTTGCCTGAAACTTCAGAGCCTATTAATTCTAAAATGTGTCTACTTTTGGCCACTTGCAAATATCCATGGTGACCTATGTGCTCTTCATCTCATAGTCTTCTGGTGACTGGGCATGGTGGCAGATGTCTTTAATCCCAGCACTCTTGGGACACTGAGGCAGAAAGCTTACAAGTTCAAGCCCAGCCAGGGCAACTTAGCAACTGAGTGAGACCTGTCTCCAAAAAAAAAAAAAATTAAAGGGGAGTAGGTGGGATGTAGTTCAGAGTGAAGGCCCTGGGTTCAATCTTCAGTTCTACAAAACAAAAAAATTACTTCAGTGGTTTATCAGCCCATGAGCAAATGCCTTGAAATACTTTGTAATCATCACCTACACCTAACACAATGACTGAGCAAACTCACAGACTGACTTTTTTCTCTAATTTCTCAACAATGCTTCAATTTTCTTTTCTTTTTATTTTGCAGTACCAGGGATCAAACTCAGGACCTTGTGTTTCCAAGGCAGGCACAGCGCCACTGAGCTAAATCCCAGTCCCTGCAATTTTCTATATTATTTTAATTCATTTCCTTAAACTGTACCCACCCAGGAAGTCTGTGGGAACCCACCAGACATTTGCAGCTCACTGAGGAACTTAGGACTGTCTCTGGCTCTCCTCCTGCTCTTGGTTCTTCCCTCCTCTCCCTCGCCCCCCTCTTCTCTGTCAGTTTCTCTTTCCTTCTCTTTCTACCCTCTGACTCAGTAATTTGATTTGCTCTCTGAACAGGCAGCCTATATGGACAATATTCTGTCCAGCAATTGTGTATCAGTTTATTGCACAGTTTCAAGTCCCCTGCATTAAATATTTGTTAGATGAATGAATAAGCCCAAAGCCATGCAAGGCAGGAGATAATGCACTTAGCCTGATTCCCATTGCCACCTTCTGCTTTATGCAGCAACCTTTCCTCCTTTCTGCCATCAGCTTTACCCTTTCTCCATGTCTAGTATCTAGTCAGTTTTCCATAGAGCCCTAAAGACTCTGTAGTCTTTCTCTCTCCCCCAAGTTATGGCTAGGACAAGTTAGGTTATTGAGGTAGATCATTTACAAATATGGCTACCAACAATTCCTTTCATTTCTCTAAAAACACACTGCTTCTCCTTTCAAGTAGAGTATCTAATCCCCTTGTGTTGAACCTCAGTTTGTCCCTTGATTTTCTCTGACTGATAGAATATAAATAATACTGTGTAGGTTCTAGAGCCTTGGCCTCAAGCAGCCATGCAGCTCTGACTCTCTCTCGGGATCCAGCCACCATACAAGGAAGCTTGAGATAGGTTAGTAACTGACTGGATATCACAGAGAATTAGAGGTGTGGACAGCCTCTAGCCATCCCAGCTGCCTAAACAAGGATCCATATAGGAAGGTGAAGCCATCTAGGATGTTCCCAGGCAGGTTTTCAGCCACATGAGGGATCCCAGCTACACCAAGTGAAGCAGTTACTGCTCTGCTCATTTGCAGAAATAAGATTGTTATTTTTTCATGCCATTAAAATTTGATGTTCTTTATTATGCATCACTCAATAACAATTTCTTTAGTTCTCTCTCTTTTCTCCCTACTATGCCCATCATTGATTTTACTGATAGGAAAATAATTCAACCACTGAAAAAGGAATAATTATAATAACAGGACTCTGATAATAGAATCTGGTGACCAGATCACTGTGAATGTAAATTGATTTCATAATGAAACACTGGTATAAACAAACAACACTGCTACCTAGTTGCAAGAGCCAGAAATGGAAAACTTCCCAAAGGATCAACAGTAGAATGGATAATAAATTGTAGGTGTAGTTGAACAATGGAATACTGTGCAGCAATGAAGGCTGACAGTGTCCAACCATGGGAGTGAATCTCACAAATAATTCTTGATGGAGAGAAGCCACATAGAAACACATACTATATCATTTTGTTTATCTGAAGACAAAAACTGTCAAATCTAGACTATCATGATAAAAGTCAGAATCATACTTTCTCCTCAAGAGAAAGTATGGATTAAAAAGCAAGCCTGTGAGTGGCTTTTGGGGGTTATGATAATTTCTACTTAATTTTCTTGGAACTGACTACACAGATAAGTTCAGTTTATGCAAACTTGATGATAAGCAGTCTTTAGATATGTGTGCTTTTACTTCAATAGAAAGTTTTCCAATGTTGATTAGAATTACATTTTTCAAAAATCATAGGAAATAGCTTATTTTTATACTGGGAGAGTTTGAAAGTATATTATATATAAACCAAAAAAAATTTGCAGTGACATTATGATATTATGAAATTCAATATCTTAGCTACCAGGTTGTGGAGCATTTTTATATTCCATAGCCATGATAGTTAAGGTATACATAGCATTTGTTAGGACATTTAAAAAAAATCTTCATTCTTTTTTTTACATCTTTTTAAAATGACCACCAGATTCCACTGCTCCCAGGGCAGAGGAGGTGACCAATCCCAGCACCCAGGAGGAGGCTCCCAGGCCGCCATTCCATCCCTCCCAGGGCAGAAGAGGTGAGCCGTGTGGGCACCAGCAATGTCCCCCACCACCACCACCACCGTGGAAATGAGAAGGCAAGTAAACAAGATCCAAAAACAGACTTCTGGATCACCTACAGCAACCCCAAAGGGAAACGAGATGGAACAATCTGATACTCAACCACCTGGACTCCCTGAACTGGCAACAAAAGAAGATCTGGAAAA